>JARVZY010002021.1:0-365558 GCA_030686995.1 Artemisia argyi
TCTCCTGAGTGAGCTGGATGTTACGAAGATCTTTGTTGAAGAAGAAGTTGTAATGTATCTTTGGTTTGTCTGGAAATCCTTTCAAAGGTAATGGTTTGGTCCAGTCGGTGAAGTAAGGTTTTTCATGATTCTTGGAACTTAGATCGATATTCACTTCTGGATTTAGCCAGTCAAAGTCGGCAGACATTGCACTGGCTATATTCTGCCTATTGTACTCGTATTCGACTTTGTTTCCAGATCTTTTCTTGAGGAATTCTTGTGCATCCCTATTGATTCTTCTGAGCTCTGCCTTTGTGAGTTTGTCGATATGAAGATCCTTCATAATGACTTGGGTAAACTGTAGAGTGTTACCAGGAAGTGGTTCTTCTTCTTCGAGAGGAGGTTGAGCTTGGACCATTTCTGTCAGCCAATCATTCTGAGGATTGTCATCATTGTCGAGCCATGAATGACATTTTTTCTTCTTTGATTTCTTGGACTTAGATGTAGCATCTTTGTCTTTGGCTTTGGACGGTGACGATGGTCCAGCATGAGAATCATGAGTTGGTGGAGCACGGTAATCGGTGTCAAGTTGATCCTGGAAGTCATCAGTGTGTTCCATGAAAATTTCTTCATCTTCAGTTTGACCTTTACCAGTAGTTGAGGGTTGTTGTTGATTTCCAGGAGGAGTGGAGTCCTTTTGTGGTTGTAGAGAGGATGAGGGACCTGTTCCAGACTTAGGTTTCTTGCCTTTGGAGTTTGGGTCAGGATCGTCATCTTTTCTTGTCCGTTTTCGGGTTTCAGCAGCATCTTTGCATGACTCTTTTGACATGTAAGCCACCATAGCATCATACATGGCTTTTTCTTCAGCTGTCTGTGTGGTTTTGGTGGCCATGTTGTCGAAGAGTTTGACAAGCATGTCATTGAAGGACAATTCTGGGACGGTTGGAGCCACAGTAGAAGATTTTGCGGTGTGAAGCGTGAATGGTGTAGTAGACAACATTTTCCTCGTAACACTTCTGATTCTGCGATCCAAGTTATCCTTGATTGGTTCAAGAAGTTTTGCAACTTCCGGAGTGATCATATCAACCAGATTCTCAGTGAGAAAATCATGAGTTGCAGTTCTGATAACTCCTGTGTAATCAGAGTATAAGAACTTGTCGATCAGCTGCTTTGACTCCTGGAAGTCCCCAACTTGTTTGGTAAGACTTGTGACCATGTTGGTGAGTTTGTTGACTTGCTCCTGAAGATCAACTGGTTGTTTTGGTTCATTGATTGAATGCTGTTTAGATTCGGTTTCAGAAGGTGTGGGAGATGATTGCTCTGGTGATGATTCTGACGACGACTCGCTGTGTGAGTTTGAAGAAGAAGCGGGAGGAGTCGGATCCTTTGGTGGAGAGTCTTGAGGAGGTGGAGGTTGTGCTGAGGAAGTCTGCTGAGAAGATGACTTAAGAAATATGTTGGTGTCGAACGCGTTCTTCTCTTCGTTTTCCTTTCTACGACGTTCCTCTGCTTCCTCTGCTTCTCGTGCAAGAAACTCTGGAGTAATGAGGTATTCATGTTCCTGATCCGTAGCTATGTTCTCTTGGCCGGCAACATTCTCCTCTACATTAGCAGTCTCTGTCATATTGACATCTCCAGTTTTGTCAGTGTCTTTAACGGTGTTATCTGGCTGTGGGGCTGATTCTAACGTTGTGGACACAACAGGAGGATTCATGCTGCTAGTAGCTCCTTCATGTTCCGACTGATTGATAGGTGGTGGAGTTAAAGGTTGAGACATGAGTCGGCTTTCGAGAGTTGCTTTCCTTTGTTCTTTCCTGAGCCGCTTTTCTTCAGCTCGAGTGTCGACAACTATACTCTTCAGTTTGCGTTTATCGACCAAAGGTTCAACGATTGGTTCGTCTTCATCATCATTAGGCTCATTAATAGTGATCCCTTTTCTTTTCCTTGTCTCTTCTTCATAAGTTTCAAGACTTTGTTGTATGGCGATCTCTGTTGCAGGAAATCCTTCTTCAGGTGCTCTGTATCTCAGTTCATAGTCTGGTTCTTCTTCTTCAGATTCAGTATAGAACTCGGATTTGGTGTCAGAAGGTGGAGGTGTAGGTTCATCACGAAGAATGTACTCTGGAGTTACTTTCTTCTTTGGCTTGGTAGTAGGTTTGGGTTTGGATGTAGGTTTAGGTGTGGTTGAAGTCTTGGGTTTTGACATTGGAGCAGCCTTAGATCTAGTATGAGGTGATCCAGTGGTGCTTGTAGTACTCCCAGACTTTACACCTCCTTTGCTTCGAGTCTTTATTGTGGCTTCTTCCTGTACCCCTTTGCAAGCGTTATCATACAGCTTGTAGTTCAGACTCTTCTTGATTTTATCATTAAGAAGGTATTCGGGAAGCCTCATTCCTTTGATCTTGGTTGAGGAAGTGGTCGTCTTGATGAATGAGGTGGTGAAGTCGTCCTCAAAGAGGTGCTTCGGCTCATTAGGATCAGCCATCCTCTTGATGAATTCTGGAGAGTTTTTGCAGAGATGTTCTATGAGAAGCTTGGTGAATCTTGTGAATGGTATCATAGTCTTCACACGTTCGGTTTGAATACTGTGGACGATATCATTCATGATAGGAACTGCAAAGTCAATAGGTGTCAGAGTCACCATTCCCCAAAATGTTTGCAAATGTTCGAGCCTTGGATGTTCATGACCACTTTTCCTTCCAGATATCGATCTTACCACCAATAGACAGAATGTTCTCCAAGGCTGAGGGATATTCTTGGCATTAAATTGGGAAAGCTTGACTAGCGGTACATCATCATCAACCTCATATCCTAATTCAATGAAGAAGTCAAGAAGATCCAGGTCAGGTAGTATAGGAGCAAATTCGTTGTCAGTTTGTGGCATGAGAAGGGCTGTTCGAAGAACGTCATGTTCTACAGTGTATTCTTGGCTATCCAAAGTAACAGTGAAAGACTCATCATCCAAGTTAGCCTGAGCAGTAATCCAGAACTGATGAAGGTAGAACAGCGGAACTGACGTAGAACAGGTGAGCAGAGGTTTGCATGGATGTGCAAGTAGGATATCTTTCACAATCATGCACGATTTCTCTGTGATTTTCAACTTGTTGAAATCAACTCGGGGATTGTTATTGCCAATCGTGACATTGTAGTTCTGGGAGTGATGTCATCCAAGGTGAGTAATGGAAGAACTTGTTCAGTGACGTTCTCATTGTGTTCAGCCATGTTTATCTGAAAAACATTACCATAAACCAAACATCCAAATTTGTTACGTGTTAGCACAGTTTTGAGTTTGGTTACAGATATCTACTTGAGACAGTTAAGCACAAATGTGTCATTTTGTTATGAGTGAAGTGTCACATAATGCATACTTGAAGAATCATAGTTCATGCAATAACTCGCAAATAAGCACGATTGATATTCACAATTCACAATTACTTCACATTACACAACAACAATGAATCACAACAAGGTTACACGGATATTACATGACAAGGCCTAATCAAGTTTTCGAAAAAATGTAACAAATCCTTTTATCGCAAACTTGTATAGAAAGAAGATTTCGAAAAATGTTACAAATCCTTTTTATCTAGAAAATGAATTATCGAGAAAAATCCTTGTCTGTCAACTTTATCAAGATCTTTTCTTTATCCAAGGTTTGCGAAAGTTTAAATTTTTCGAAAACATCAATTCCGATAAAACTTTTTCGAGAACCTAGTGATTTCGAAATTTGTTGTTCAAAAAATAATTTCGAAAAAATAATTTCGAAAAATACTGAGTTTGAGCAACAAATTATCGAAAAACATGAGTTTCTCGATAAGTTTCATAGATTGCGAAAAATCTGAGTTTCTCGAAAAAACATTCTTATACAAGAATCAGTTGATTATGAAGTTACTCGTACATTTCTTTAGCAAAGAACTTTTCCAATGATTCAGGCCTGTCACCAAGATAGATAAACATCACTAAGATAAATTCACTTAACACGTTAAACATAGATCTCGATAATTGTTAAGATAAACTTTCTCGAAAAATAAATCAAGTTTTGATACAAATGAGCAAGAGTGGTTCTAGCATATCACAAACATAAGTATGAGACATGTTATAACATCATACAACTCATATGACTCAGTTAGATCGAAGTTTATCAAGAACGTGGCATACTTAACTTATCGAGAACTAACAATCAATGGAGTAGATTCATAACATCAATACAAACATGCATACTTGTGACCTTGGAAACTAATCCCACCAATAAAATAAAACAAATGATCACAAAAATCTTACAAACCCAATTCGACCCAACCCCTAGATTTCAAGATCAAAACACACATGATGTAATGCATGAATAAATGATGAGGGTAAGTTAGAAATAAGCTTTGTAACAAAACCCTATCAAGAATTAAACACCTAACCATGTTAAGAGTGATTTTCAAAATTATAAACCCTAGTTTTCGAAATCAAGATATTGGGAGATCGAGCCGTCGATTTTACAATTAACCAAGATCCTATGTATGTTATACCCTAGTGATTACACAGGAACTTACAAATTTATGATCAAGATCTTGGATGGCTCGAATGAATGAGGGCCGTTGGTTTGGAAAAAGGGTTTAAGAGGTTTTGAATTTGTGGGGGTTGTGTTATACGGTTTGTTTGTTTTATTATTTTTGAAAGTTTAAAATTTTGTCACTTTAGGTCCTATACAATTAGATAAGCCTATTTGTTTCCTAAAGTAAATAGCAAACATGTGTAACTTTGAGATATACTTTCGTTAATCTTAACTTATGAAGACTTAATAACGGGATGAGACAAAGGAATGTTTAAAGAACGTCCACACACTCCGAAGAACCGTAAAATACGAGAAACATACAAGTATACCAATTAAAATTGGTAAAAGATTTAAGCGTGACTCCCCTTCAACACTTGTAAGATAAGAACAAAGTGTTGAAATGAAGCGATATACTTGCATTTTTTTTAGAGCAATAGAAATCTGAAAAATCTTTTTGTGTTTTTGATTGGTTTTATATTTTTGTATTTTTGTTTTTGAAAAATATTTACAAAGATAGTTATGATGTTTGACGATCAATTGTGTTTTAAAAACTTTTCCAGATCCTCTGGAGTCAAACATCGCATACCAATTTGGTGAACTAGACTAGCAAACCTTGATGGTGCTAAGGATTTGGTAAGTAAGTCCGCCAATTGGTACTCAGTTCCAACAAAATAAAGTTCAACGGTACCCTTTTCCACATGCTCTTTGATGAAGTGATATTGGAGATCGATGTGTTTGGATTTGCAATGATGCACTGTGTTGCAGGAGATAGCAATTGCACTCTTTGAATCACAGTAGATAGGAATCTTGTTGAATAGGTAGCCATAATCTTTAAGTTGTGATCTCATCCAGATGACTTGAGCACAACAAGCAGACATGGCTACGTATTCAGATTCTGTAGACGACAGTGACGTGCAGTCCTGCTTCTTAGATTGCCATGACACAAGTTTGTCTCCGAGAAATTGTAATCCACCAGATGTACTTTTGCGTGTGTCTAAACATCCTGCATGGTCAGCATCTGAAAAGGCAATTAGTTCAAAACCAGAATCCTTCGGATACCAGATTCCCAAGTTAATGGTTCCCTTTATGTATTGAAGGAATCTCTTGACCTCACTGAGGTGTTTTTCAGTTGGTTTAGACTGATAGCGAGAGCACATGTAGACAGCAAATACTATATCAGGTCTACTAGCTGTGAGATACATGAGGGACCCAATCATACTTCGGTATTTGGTAGGGTCAACTGGAGTCCCATGTAAATCAGCATCTAGTTTTGTGGTATAGCCCATTGGTGTATTATAAGTATCACAAGACATCATTCCATGTTTCTTTAAAATTTCAAGAGCATATTTAGACTGATTTATAAAAATTCCACGGGGTGATTGATGAACTTGTAATCCTAGAAAGAACGAAAGTTCACCCATCATGGACATTTCAAAATTATCTTTCATTAATTTTGCAAAATCATTAGAGTAACTTCGTTTTGTTGAGGCAAAAATGATGTCATCGACATATATTTGAACAACAAGTAAGTCCTCCCCGTAGGTTTTTGTAAACAGTGTTGGATCCACCGATCCTTTAGAAAATTTATTGGCCAGTAAGAAAGTGGACAGTTTGTCATACCACGCCCGTAGGGCTTGCTTAAGTCCGTAGAGTGCCTTTTTGAGTCGGTAAACATGATTAGGACGCTCAGGATCAACGAAGCCTTCAGGTTGGCTAACATAAACTTCTTCACGGAGTTCTCCATTAAGAAATGCTGTCTTCACATCCATTTGGTAAACCACCATATTCCTGTGTGCAGCATAAGCCAAAAAGATCCGAACAGCTTCATGTCGAGCCACTGGAGCAAAGGATTCAGCAAAATCAAGTCCTTCCAGTTGGGAGTATCCTTTCGCTACCAGACGTGATTTGTTGCGTATGACAGTCCCTTCAGCATCAAGCTTATTCTTCCAGATCCATTTTAACCTGATGACAAAGACTCCGTCAGGTCTTTCAACCAATTCCCAGACTTCTAATCGTATGAACTGTTGAAATTCCTCTTGCATAGATTCAATCCAGTTGTCATAAGTCATTGCTTCTTTGATGTTCTTAGGTTCTTCGTGACAAACTGTGAGTGCATAGATACAAGTTTCTCCATCTGTGTGAAGTCGTTGTCTTGTCATAACAGGTGCATCTGGATGGCCAATAATATGAACTAGTGGATGGTCTCGAGTCCATTTATGTGTTGAAGGGTGTAGTTGATACGTATCTCGCATGTTAGCAGGATCCAAATTGCGTGTTGACGACTCAGCTATATCAGGAACGGTAGTAGCTGGTGCAAACGGATTGAAGAACGCATCAGGATCATGCTCTGCGGATTGTGGAACTGATTGAGGTGATGGATCTTCAGCTGGATGGCGGGAAGTAGAACCAGTTTGTTCTGCTGTAGATGGTGATACAATTGGAGGACCGTCTTTCTCAACACTTGTAGTAGTTTGTTGAGGTGAGTCTGGTACTGGAATGTTATCAGTTTGAGCAGCGGAATTAGGTGAGACCTCAGTAGGACGGTATTCAATTGTGTCATCAAATAGTGGAGCAAACAAGGTTTCTAATTCTTTGCGGTTAAGTGGCAATGGTTCAGCTGAAGATGCCGGAGAGTTAAGACGGTTGAATTCGGGTCCTAAGCTGTGTTGCTCAGAAGCCATTTGTGTGAGTTCATCAAAATTAGCGTGAATTGTTTCTTGAATTTCTCTTGTTCGACGATTCCATATCCGAAAACCTTTGGAATTTTCACAATATCCAACGAACACTCCGATGTCAGCCTTTGCTTTAAGTTTACCTAAATCATCACGATCATTCTTCGGATAACAAAGTGCTCCAAATACATGAAAGTAATCAATGTTCGGTTTTCTTTTGTGAACAATTTGATATGGTGTTTTGCGATGGCGTTTTGTGATCATGCAACGGTTTTGAGTATAACATGCGGTTGAAACAGCTTCTGCCCACAAGTAATCTGGTAATTGAGCATTAATCAACATAGTTCTAGCAGCTTCCACTAACGTCCTGTTGCGTCTTTCAACAACTCCATTCTGTTCTAGGCTTCTAGGAATAGATGTTTGATGTTCAATTCCCACTTTCTCATAATATGACCTAAGTGTCAGATTCTTGAATTCAGTTCCATTGTCAGTTCTAACTATTCGTACCCTGTTGCATAGCTGAACTTGAATTTTAGTGAGAAAGGTGATGATCATTGAAGGAGCCTGATCTTTACTTCGTAAGAAATAAACCCAAGTCCATCTGGAATAATCATCCACAATTACAAGAATGTAGCGTTTACCGTTGATACTTTGAACACGCATCGGTCCACACAAATCCATATGAAGCAGTTGCAGAACATGATTCGTACTGTGTTCAGGTTTAGAAGGGAAATGAGCATGAGTACTTTTTCCTTGTTCACAGGCTGAACATAAGTGATCTTTGGTAAAACGGAATCTTGGAAATCCATCAACAAGTTTATAACGAGCAAGGTCCGTCATGGTTTTGAAATTCAAGTGCGAAAGACGTTTGTGCCATAACCAAGATTTAGTTGACTCTGCTTTGGAGAGAAGACATATCGGAGATGTTGCAATCATATCTGACATTGATATTGTATAAAGATTGGAGCCACGTGAGCCAGACATAAGATCGTTTCCTTGTAAGTCACGAACAAAGCAAGTTTTCTCACGAAATGCAACTTCTAGATCCCCATCACAGAATTGACCAACAGAGAAAAGGTTGTGTCCAAGGCCTTCCACATAATAAACACGGCTTATTTCGATGTTCCCACTTACATAGTCACCATATCCCATGATTAAAGCGTAATGATCATTCCCGAATCTGACAGTACCAATGAACTTTGAGACAAAGTTTTTCAACAGTTTGAGATTGCCTGTCATATGTCGGGTGCATCTGCTATCAACAATCCAGAGAATGATCTGTACCACCTGCATCACAAGAAGAGGACACAGATGGAACAGAAGTAAGGGTGGAACCCAAAGACAGTGCGGGTTCCTGTTGGTTAGAAACACATTTATTCAACAATTTAGGAATCCATTTAAAGTCTGGTTTGTGTTGTAACCAACGTTGCCAATTCCAACTAGTTTTTGCTTTCTTAATGTTAAATGCACTAGTAGTTGGCTCATTCCTAGATTTGTTCTCGGCACCTATGGGGGTAACTTCAACTTCATTAGAAACTGTAGTAGACGGCTTTCCTAAATTAGACTTGGAGGCAATTGTGGGCCTAGAAGGAATGCGTGTCCTACGTTTCTTATGACGAGAAAGTAGAGAATTAGCGATACATTTTGTATGATCACCAGATGAAACACTTTTACGACAAAACACACAGGATGCATTAATATTGAAAACATTCAAAGGTTCATCATTCATTACATTTAGATTTTGATTACAATTTGCCAGATTAGAATCTAAATCTGATGCAACATGAGTCTTATTCAAGTTCCTAAGTTGATCTTCTACTTCTTGGGCTTCTAGTTGTCCTTTCTTACGTTGCAAGATCCTATTCTTCTTTTTACTTTTTCGCTTGGGTCTGCTAACGCTAGTAGTGGAGACTAGTCCTGTAGAAGTGGAGTTATCAACATTAGTATTTTGAACAACATTTCCTTTATCAGTTTTGTCTACTTGATACATTCCTGGTGCTATTACCGTGGTGTCAACAAACTTTTCTTTTTGGAGTATCTTAATTTTCTCTTTCAAATCAATGATGATGTGATTCTTATCCTGAATATTTGACTCAAGTATGCCATTGCAATGTTTAATGTCAATGTGGTTTTGTAGAAATGCGTCATTTTCAAATTTTAAATCCGCAATTTCTTGCTCGTATTTGAGACACAAACTTTTGAAAGACTCATTGTTTTTGCAAAGCTGACAAGAGGTTGAAAGATTTTGTTTTTGAAGTTCCAATTCTCGTTCAATACTTTGAGCTTGACACCATTCAATCCTCTGTTTGAGTAGACAAATTTCTTTTGAAAATTGTTTTATCACATCATCATTTGAACTTCTCAACTTATCATTTTCCTGTTTGAGTGTCTCAATTTCCGCTTTCAACAAGTTATTATCAACACAATGATCATACTTAAGCATAGAAGTACCAGATTTATAGAGATCATTCATGATAACAGACAAAATATCAGCACAGAGAACTTGTTCCAAGAGTCGATCAGCATCATTTTTGAAAACTCTAGTTCTTTGCTTTTGAACCAAAATTTCATTTTCAGTTTCATTGAAAACGTTTATCATATGTTTGACCTCCTTTTAAAGTTCCTGATCCCAACATGTAGCACATAGACGGAGGTGTTGAACAATTGGCTTCATTTGTTTTTGAAAAATATCTCTCTTTTCTCGCTCGTAAGCGGATTGAAAAGTTTCAATTTTTATTTCAGAATTACGTTCAATTGTTTCCTCCAAAATTTCGATGTCTTCCATAAATGTTTTGAAATAATTTAAGACACGAACACTTTTTGGTAAGGGTGAAAGTTCACCGGATGATGGTAAAGGACCATTTATTTGTGCTACAGTTTGGACAGGGGCGGCATTAGAAGATGAAACATATGACTCTTCGATAAACCATGATTTCTCAGGTAAATCTTTTTGAGTAACAAACTTAATTGGAGCTTTTGAATAGTCATATGGTGTCCAATATTGAACATTACTCATTTTTGACCGACTCTCGTCTTCAAGTTCTTCTTCTTCCTCAGTATCAAAAACAACAGCACGCACAATCGTATCATCAAGCAAATAATCCATACTGTAAATTTTAGGAATTTCTTTGAATGCTGTGTGAAGAAACATTGAATTGTAATCGCCAAGTGCAAATCCTGTACCGGGTCTCGGTTTTAAAGTAAATTTCTGAATTGTTGTGACAGAATTCCCGTGTTTGTAAACAATGTTACGAAATTCTTTGAGTTGTTTTTCAAGATCAACAATATCACCGAGTAAGTCATCTATATACTTCCTTTTTCGTATTTTATGTTCACAAAAATCTTTTTGACAACTTGACAATTCTGTTTCTGTTTTTGAAAGTTCTGTTTGAAGACGTTCAACTTGCATTTTCAATTCACACTTTTCACTTTCAAGTTTCGAAATCAACTTTCCGTTTGACTCAATTAAATCTTGCATTTTGCGTTGAAGATCTTGTTCTTTATTGTAAGAATCTTGAAAAGCATTTTCAAAACTTTTTGCATTTTTAATCTTTTCTTCCTGATTTGAAAGTTGAATTTTATAACATTCAATATCTCTTGCAAGTGACGCATTTTGTTCTTTTAAAACTTTATTTATTTCGTTGCATTTTATTATTTGCAATTGTTGAGCATCCAGTTGTTTAGATAACAATATGAGGTCAGGGTCTGGATCAAATGATGGTTCATGTTGTTCTAAATGATCATTTTTATCATTCTCAATAGGATCATCAAATGAAACAACTGTGTCATCATCAAATATGACAACTGTGCTTATTTGTTCATCTGTTTGAGAGGATGAAGATGATTTAGATGGAACAACTTGCGCCATACCTGATTCAGAAGCAGAGGGTGAGATTATATCATTTATAAAGCATGCATTAAAGTCATGTACCTGAGACAAGCCGTCAGTGTCATACACTGGACCTGAATCATTAAGCTTAAGTTCCTGCATGTTGGCCATAAGCATCACAGCTGCATTAGCTTCTAGATCTTCCATGTCATCATCATTGTGCACATTTGCCATGAAGTTGTTGTCTTGTTCAGGGAAATGTCCATCCTTTTCATCTTGAAGAGCCATGAGTAATGCCTGCTTGTGAAACTTACTCCCCCGAGTTCTTGGTTTAGGACATGCAGTCGCTATATGACCTTGTTCATTACAGTTATAACACCACACTGCATTCCCTGAGTTGGAGTTCCTTGTTGCAACTGGTTCAGACCTTTGTTGAGAAGATCCTGAGTTGTTGTTGAACCCTCCATTGTTACTAAACCTCTGACCATTCCCATAATTTCCTGAAGAACTTCCTGAACCAGATCGACCATAGTTACGATTCTGAATTTCCACTCTTCCATCATTGACAACAGCTTGATTCCTTGTGTTAGAAGATGAACGTTGACGGTTGTTTGTTTTGTTGGAGAATTTGCTTAAAGCACGAGCAATAAGAGCAAGTCCCTGATTCAACGTATTAAAGTCATCATCGTCATCGTCATTGGAGTTGGAGTAGTACACAGCATCATTGTTGTTTAACGGAACAAGTTGAGTAGAAGCATTCTGTAGAGATGAATCATAAGGGACCATTTGGTTCGAGGTGGAAGATTGTGGATAACTGAAGTAGTTCTGCTCTTGAACATATGCATGATTAGACATTGGTGGTGGAGCGTAGGGAGACTGAGCTACGAGAGCCAAAGAATTTGGTGTAGAAGTTGGTGTGTATCCTCCTCGTAGAGCTCGATCTTTTTCCACTTCAGGTTCATGGTGTTTCAGAAAATCATACAACAAACCATATGGAGCATCATGCAAATTCTTTGTTTGACGAACAAATGTCACATATTTATGCCAATCAGGGCCAAGACTACCAACAAATTTGGAGTTCACAGCGATCCTTGGTACTGTGATTTTGTGACGTTCCAGATCATTGACCACATTTGTGAAACGATGATAGTAGGATTCAAGTGACTCTCCAGGTTCAATTGTGATGTCAGTGTATTCCATGTAAAGCTTGGATTCCATGTCATCTTTGTTCAATTGAGTGCCTTCCATAAGGAGATGAACGTGTTCCCACATAGCTTTGGCTGTTTTCTGAGCATCGACACTTCGATAGATCGGATTAGGTATACCTTGAAGTATATAAGCCATTGCATACTGATCAGCTTCACGATGTAGTTTCTGTTCTTCAGTGAGTGCAGATTCTGGAAGGGGTCTATCACCAGGAGGACGTGGAGGATCAGCATGTGGATCACCAGCTTCAAATCTAGTTGGCCACTCAAATGGTCCTTCAAGTATCACTTGCTTCAAGAATTTCCCATGAGGTTTCTTTAGCTCAACAAATCGCAAGAATCGACTTGATCATTGAACATAGTTCCCAGGTGTAAGCATTGGAGGTGTTTCAAGTGATCCTGCCTCATGTCGGGATTGTTGAGTTGTAATAACTTCACACATTCTGTCAAACCAGTGAGGTTGTTTGGAGGAAAGCTGAGTGTTTTGTTATGGCACTTGATATGGTTGTTGTTGAGGAATGATCTGATGTTGTTGCATCATCAGGTAATGATGTAGTGGATTGTATGTTTGTTTTTTAGACGGTTGTTGATTCATTTGGTGCGGAAGGTATTGTTGTTGCTGATACTGCTGATGTTGATGTTGCTGATACTGCTGATTTTGAGATTGCTGAATATGAGGGAAGTAATGATTAGGTGGTTGAGACATCTTAGAACACTTGTGTAGAAATGGATCTTGTAGAAAGTGTAGAATTAACCAAGTATCGAAAAAACTTTGCACAACTTCGGATTACGAAACCTTGATCAACAGGGATTGCGAAACAATGTTGAAATAAGGATTGCGATACCAATGATTTCGAAATTGGGAAATTGGGATTTCGAAACTTTACAGGTTTTCGAAAAAAGTAAGATTTCGAAACTTTATAGGTTTTCGAAAAAATAGAATTTCGAAACTTTTTAGGTTTTCGATAACGTTTGCGATAAGGTTTGCGATAACGTTTGCGATAACGAGAAAAAAACAGTTTTCGAAATTATACAATTTCGAAAACTTTCCCAAACGTCGAAGTACTTAACTTTCTTATACAAGAAAGAAAATACCGAGTCCACACAAACGAAGTCGAGGTAATGCACGTAGAGAAGATCTCGATAACTTGTTAGTTTTTGTTTTTCAAAGAAAGCAATCCTAAAACTCGTTTTTATTTCAAGATTCTTGTACTTTTAGGTGTAAAATGAAGAGATCTTTAAGAAAGTTGAAAACTTTGAGAACTTTTCAAAATTTATAAAAGATTGCGAAAATAGTACAAAAATCCTAGTCGAATTTTATAAGAAAAAATGATAACTTTTTGTTTGTGTTGATTTGTAGCACAAGTTTGTAAGCAAATATGTGATAAAAAATCAAGAAACAAACAAGAAAGTATAATAATTTCTCAAAAATTCGAATATAAAAAACAAGTTTAAGAACAAACTTAATGAAAAAACAAAAGCTACACCTTCATATGGCGAATGATACCACTTGTTAGGTCACCATTTAGTAAACACAAGCACAATATTGATAGAAATGAGATGAGAATGAGAATGGGATGATTATGAGAATTTAGAGAAGTAGAATTGCAAGAGTTTCCTTAATATTTCACATAACCAACCAAATACAAATGAGGCCTAATACTAGTATTTATAGGAAAGGAGCTAGGGCAACATCCCTACTCCATCCTTACATGAAAACGTGTGGGCTTCAAGCCCATGGGTCATATTACTTAGGCCTAGTAAACATGTAACTTAACCAATATTGTAAGTAATAAATAACTTAAGCAACCTATCATTACAAATGACCGAGACTTCATAAAATAGTGAAAACTATGATCCCAACAGACGTCTTCATCTTAATCTTTGACTTTCAAGGCTTTAGACGTCTTCAGAATCGTTCATTGTTCTTTGATCTTTGTTGATGAGGTAGTGATCATCTTATGAAGTTATCTGCCGTGCGTCACTTCTGCGTCTGTGGTGGTAGTCCGCCATTCCAACATGCTCATACATCTTTGAATTCTGACTTATACATGCACGTAGTCCCTTTCTTTCACTTAAGATCTTTTGTCTTTATACTTTGTAGATTCTTCCTTTTTGGCGTAGAATCTTTCTTTGAACTTTGTGTTGCTTTGATCTTTGAGGGAGCTTTTGATGACTTCAAGATGCATGTATGAGCATGTGGAGTCTGTCGCCATGGAAATGATGTAACCCTGCATGTAAACAGTTAGCAATAAAACATCCGGTACTTACAGATAAGGAACTAGAGATCATCAACAGCATAGTGTGAAGACTCCTTCTAATCCTTATCAAGGCCGTTCCCATATCAGATACTCCCGAAGGAGCTTACCAAGACCTACTAAGTAGCTCAATGACTGGGTGAGTCGCTGGGGATCACTCCACGACTGTAGACCGCTAAGAAACGACCGCAAACACTAAGCGTAACCCACAAGGAGTTACCGAAGTGACCTGCTGTCAGGGCTGTTAGATGTTGACCCTGGCAGGATTTCCGTTCAATCATTGAGAAATACTTATCTAAATTCTCTCATAAACGTTCTCGGCAGATTGTTAAGATCTGCGAAGGACTCGATAATTTACAGCTAGTGTCCATTGATGTAGAACACCAGTTGTAGAAATGCTAAGTGTTCCTAAGAGATCTTTGATGTATCTCATGGCTCTAGACTCTATAAGTGCACACTTAGGTTTCCTATGCGGAGACTAGGGAGGGGTCTCCTGCTTCAATATCAATCGTCTCTAAGAGATAGGTCGATAAATTACACTGGTTCCCCGTGAGAATGAAACAAGCTCTTTTAAGAGAACTTGAGTGGTTAAGAAGGTTTAGTGCATTGCGTCACTGGGTCCATGACGACTTAATCTTCAATACCGGTGTTGTCTTTGCAACAACCAGTAGCATATGAATTGAACCCGGTGTCTGCCCTAAGGTTGAACATATGGAGGGCTATTTCTTTTCACCCTTTTCTTTACTTTTCTTTTTAATTCTTCAACCCCTTCTTTCTCCTTTCATTCTTTACTCCTTTTTTCCTATCATACCTAAGGACTTCTAGTTCTAACTATTGGTGATGTCCTTGGGTAGATCCCTCCGGCTTAGGCGGATCATAGGACGGTTATTTCCTAACCTTAGTCACCTTATAACTCCATGACTATCCTATAATTGCCATTGAAACCTTTGAAAATCTCTCAAAGTGATTGGGTTTATCAAACATTTTGTTTAACACTTTGAGAGTTTTATGTTTTTTTCTTATGAAGGGCTCCCCCTTCACATGTGCTCATATGTATTTAATAAATTTGCACATGCGGGAGGAGCGAGCACTTTTTGAATTGATCCACTTTTAGTGAACAAGACCAATTCGAGACACGCTTACATCACTAGTTAGACTAGCTTGAAGTTATTACCCGGCCTGATCAAATCCACAGAAAGTTTCTCGAGACGGTACATTTCTACTAAGACAAATCCTTTTCGAGACACGCTTACGTGGCTAGTTAAAGAGTTCCATTGTCGGCTTTTAGGTGACAACTAGCTCTAGTAACTAACTTGATGTTATTACCCGTCGAGGAAAAGTCTTTTCGAATTTACTAACTTTATGTTTCGTCAATTCTGGGGTGAATCTGAGTCTAGCTCGCATGAGGTTTGACATTTAAGCAATATTTAACTTTCATATTTTAATCACTTTCACTTTTCTCCCCCTCAAAAATAGCATATAAGATGTTGTTTTTGAGAAACATTTGATTAAAATATGCCTTTTGAGTCTTATGGGGAGAAATCAACAAGAACTTCTTTGATTTTGAGAACGATGAGTTTTCAAGTGCTCCCCCTCAACAAGTGAATACTTATTGAGGTGAAATACTTGTCTTTTGAGCAGAATTATGAAAATCAGAAAAGGTTTGATTAATTCTACTCAAAAGTAAGAAGCCTTCGCTCCTTATCTAAGGATTGAGGCACTAAAGCGTACCTCAGGGTCCTTTAATTACAAGCACGGGTTGTACACTGTCATGTGTGCACAAACCATCAAAACATGATTTTGACAAAGCATTTTGATTTCAAAATACTCCCCCTCAAAACGAGCATGTGTTTTGACATTTTTTTTTAAACTGTGGATCGAATTGGGGAGTAAAGATTTGAAAAATCTTGAGCAAAATTTTGAAAAGTTTTGAAAAACCTTTTGAAAAAATTTTGAATAAATTTTGCTCAAGATTAAGAGAGTTAAAAATAAGCTTTGCATGAGAACTTCTTGTTTTCAAGGAAAAGTGCATGTTTTGTTTTTAAGAAATGGTTTAGCAAGGCACTTTCCTTTCTTTGAAAACCAAATTGTACACTGAAATGAGTGCACAAGTCGTTGTTTTAATACAAAATTAGTTTTCTTTAAACAAAATACTCCCCCTCAAATAATGAATGTTATTCGAGAGAAAGTCTTCTTGAGCAGAATTTTGAATCGTATTATAAAATACTTTTTGAAAATTCGTGAGACGACTCTGCTCAAGGTTTTAGAAAACACAATCTAGTATTGTACAACAAAGAATGCTTGAAGATTAGATTAGACAACAACCTTGAGAACTAAAAACCTTAGTTTACCAAAATTTGAAATCCATTTGTAGGTTGTGTCAATCCGAAAAAATGTTGAATTTCAACGAGGATTGAAAAATTTTGTTTCATTTTGATAAAACACTCGTCGAATCAACGGAAATTTAAAACTCTTTTGCTTTTGAAAGGTTGTTAGAGACCCGGAGTCTCTCTTTTGAGTTTTAAAAATCTAAAGAAGAAGATTTCCATCTAAAGTTGAACCTCAAGGATTCTTTTTGAAGATTTGTTTTTGTGATGAATGGAAAACTTCCGGTATTTGGGATGCCCAAATCAGAGTCATTCTTTTATCATAGCCAAAGCATTCCAGATTTTGAAAAAATTTGAAAGATTTAGAACACCTTTGCTTTGGTCTTCACACTTGCTTTACCGGTGTAAAACAATAGTGTAGAGTTTGGAAAAGTTTGTTTCTCACCATTTTGAATCCATTTACCAGTTTAGCCCTTAAACACATTTTGTCCTTTGACCTCAAAATATGTTCCATAAGAAACATTTTGTCGAATGTTGAAATTTTGACTTTCAATGGGATGACATGTATTTGTACACAGAGAAAATGCATCAGGCACAAACAAGTATACAGATGAATCAAGAAACTCATTCTAAATCTACCAAAAATGCTCAGAATTCTCTAATTAACACACAAAATCACAGATTAATTCATTCTTTCACTCGAAATTTCCCAATTATTATCATGGTTTAGAGTTATGATTTGAGACTTTGCACGCATGTTAGCATCAAAATGCAAGAATATTGTACAAACAAACGCCCTAGTATTAGCAGCAAAGACATCGACATCTTAAACCCTAAATCACTTGATTTCAAACCTATGTTGTATCTAATCGAGCAAACACACCAATCGAGCATTCTTTAGTGTTCTCTAAAGCTATATGAAATAATTAACTAGACTAAACACATAAAAGAAAATGCACCGATCGATAATTACTTGAACCCTAGTTTCTGATTATGCCTTTTTGACTGTTGAAAATATTTGAAACATTTAGGGAACGATTAGATAACAACAATGAAGAAATTAGAAACTCACAATCGAAAAGAAATCGAGGATAAAAAATTGTTAGTCTGATTATGTGTGAAACTTTTGAGAACATTTGTGAAAACATTGATGCGAGCCTGTTTTATTTTTTCATGCAATGTCCTTTTACCTAAGTTTAAGACTTTTGTGAACTTTACTCATTAAAGGTTAACTACTTTTCCATTTGAAGTCTAAACATGGTTAAATTGGAATCTTTGCCGAAAAAATTTCTTTTCTCCCCCTCGAATTAGCATTTATTTTGTGAAACATTTTTGCACATTTTAATTCGAGAGATCATAGAACCTTTTGAAAATGAGTTTTTTTTTTTTTTTTTTTTTTTTTTTTTTTTTTTTTTTTTTTTTTTTAATCCGAATGATGAAGAAACATTTTATCCTTGAAGAATAATGATTAGGTGTGCAAACTTCATGATTTTGTGAAAAATTTTCTCCCCCTCAAAACATGTTCCATTTTGACAATGTAAAGCAAAATATGTTTTGATGTAGGAACATAGTTTTGAAGATTAGAAGTTTGTACACAGAGAAAGAAGATTCTTTTTGCAGTTTTTGTATTTTCTTTATGATAGAATATCTACAAAAAGAGTTTGATGTTTGACTCTCTTAGTTTTTAAGAAAGTTTTGCAAATTATATGGAGTCAAACACCGCATACCAATATGGTGAACTAAATCAACAAACCTTGATGGAGGTAATGCCTTTGTAAACAAGTCCGCCAATTGGTACCCTAATTCAATTGTACCCTTCTCAACATGCTCCTTTATGAAATGGTAGCGGAGAGCAATTTGTATAGCCTTGGAATGATGAATGGTGTTGCACGAGATTGCAAAAGCACACTTTGAGTCGCAGTACATTGAGATCTAGTCAAATACATAGCCGTAGTCCGTGAGCTAAGTTCTCATCCAAATGACTTGAGCACAGAAAGCAGACATGGCTACATAGTAAGCTTTTGTTGATGACAATGATGTACAATCCTGCTTCATTGACTGTATCCCTTTGTAACTAAACAAGATTTGTTGCGAATCACTGTGCCTTCTGCGTCCATATTGTTTTTCCAAATCCATTTAATTCCAATGATGTGTCGAAGGATGATGTTGGTAGAGCGTATGCATATTAGACAGATCCAAATTGCGAGAAGACGACTCTAGTATATCAGGAATGGTTAGAGTCGTTGCAAATGGATTGGAGAAAGCATTTCCGTCATAATCTGCAAGTTGTGGTACTGATTGTTGTTATGGATCTTCAGATGATTGTCTGGAGTTGGAATCGGTTTTTCTTGCTGTTGTTGGAGATTCACTTGGAGGACCGTCTTTCTCAACAGTGGTTGTTGAATATTCTCAGGGTGTGCAGCGGAAATTGGTGAGACTTCTTGAGGACGGTTTTCAATTGAATCATCAAACAGTTGAGCAAACAGGGTTTCCAATTCCTTGCGAGAGAGTGACAATGGTTTAGCCGAAGATTCCGAAAAGTTTAGACGGTTGGATGCGGGTCCTAAGCTATTGTGCTTAGAAGCCATTGCTGAAGTGCTTTAAAAACGGTTGATTACGGGTCCTAAGCTGTTGTGCTTAGAAACAATTCCATTAAGCTCGGGTCCGAAACTGATTTGTTCCGAAGCCATTCCTGGAGAATCTGTAAAGAAAGAAAGAAGAGACAAGAAAAAACAGAGAACAAGGATTCCCAAGAGTAAATGGGTTTCAGATGTTAGAAGCATAAAGATGTAGTGTCAATTATCTTCTTGACACTCGAACACACAATTCTGATGGTTTTTATTCTAGTCTCAGAGGTAGAAGTTGTGGAGATCACATTAGTTTTTGTGCAAATGTCTAAAATCTTTCCTGTAGGAATCCACCTAAGACCAATTGATTTGAAAATTCTACCCGTGGGTACCCACCTAGTGTTAGATCTAGGAGATGTTTTCCTTTTAGATGCAGTTGAATGAAATGTGGGAGCATCACTTCTTAGAGAAAACCTACGTCCTATGTTGATCCACTTCTTAGGTTTCTGACTTATGACTTTTGGTTCAACGGGTTTGTTTGTCTTAGTCGATTGAGCCTTTTCAAGTGAATTTCCTTTTTGAAGATATTTTAAAGCACAAACAACATGATTATTTACGCAACTACTCTTAGATGCTAGCCAATTCCTATTAGTTTGTTGAGAACTCCTAGGTTTTGGTGTGCTACTACTAGCAGTATTTTGCACTACAGTGGAAGGCATCACACGAGGTTTTGAACCTAGAATTCCATCCTTTTGAAGTAGCGCCTTTTTCCTAGCCTTTTCTAGATCATAGTTCTTGCACATGTCATATTTTCCATAAGAATCTTTACTTTTAATGCTTGTTTTAGACACTGTTTTCGAACTAATCCTAGATGAGCCAGGCATAATCACGTGTTGAGATTTAGCAGACGCAGATGCTTTTCCCTTAGGCCAAGAATGTGGAGTGACTGGTTTTGTTAAATTGTTTTTCTCAACAACTTGGGAGGCAAACCGAGGTTTTGAAAATTTAGGTCGTTCAGATTTAAATGCAATTGGTTGTCTAACCACTGATTGTTTTCTGTTTGTTTGAGAAGGCGGTTTACCCAACATTGATGGTTTTGCAAACTTAGTATCCACACTCTTGCCAGTCAGTCTTCTTAATTTGTATTGCAATGCAGCATGTGCAAACACCTTATCTTGAATTTGACCTTTTAAAAGCTCATTTTCTTTAACTAATGTATCCACACGTTTTCTTTGTTCATTCAAAAATTGACCATTGTTGCCCGAATTAATAGATTCGTTTTGCATTTGAAGTTCAAGTGAGATGCAATGTGCCTCTAGTTTTGAAAAATCTTTATGACACTGGGCAATGGTCTTTTTGAGAAGAATGTTTTCTGACTCAAGAGTTTTGTATGATGTTTCAGCTATTGGATTATCAGGTAAGGACTCAGACTCAGAACGTTTGTCAAGACATTGAACAGCATTCTGGTCAACCTCTCCTTCATTACTGAAGTTAGGTTGCTCAGATTGTTGTTTCTCATTAGCAGGCATAATGTGATCAATAGTAGATTGTACCTCATCCATTTGCTCTTTGTCAAAGTAGGGTTCTGTGTCATAGATGGGTATGACATCTTCCTCATCCATCTGTTCTTTGTCAAAGTTGGGCTCTGAGTCGTAGAAGGGTATGATCTCTGCACAGTCTGCATCTGTATCATTCCCCAATCTGCTGTTGTCATCCTGCACTTCTGATTCTGTCCCATTGTAATCCATGAAAACCAAATTAGCTTCCAACACATCAACCATATTAGATTGCTCTTCTTGAATCTGCAACTTCTGTTCATACATTCTTTGGACATAATTTCTTCTGTGAAGAATTGCCTTCTCAATCGAATCCAAATCTCGTATCAATATGTCTTTGAAAGTTTCATCCTCGATTCGGGATTTGATGAACTGCTGAAACTGTTCCTTGATCACTCTGAAGGTGGCGTTGGATTCATTCTCGTGAACTTCTTCTGATGCAAGCTGCTTTTCAAGTTGATTCACGTTTTCGATCATCATATTCGTGAAAATGTCAAAGTCTTCTCCAAGGAGTGATGGAAATGCCCGTTTGAATCCATACTCGGAACAAGTTCCTTCTAAGTCTTTGTATGAGAGGACCTTAAGGTGTGACTTAAGTGATCTACACTGTTCCATGCATCTCTTCACTAAATATGTTTCTAACTCATGCATCAGCGACCTTGATTGATACATTTTCTCTCCATTTAATCTCACAATTGGATCTTCAGAATCATGCTCTGGGCATGTATTATTCATGTGAGATTCCTGCATGTTTACCATTAACATCACATCTGTTGTATCAGTTTCCAAATCAGCTGTATTGGATTCCAAATCTGCATATTCATCATCAGATGGAATATCTCCCATGACCCTTTGCAAAACAGCATTGAGATTACCCCCTTCAACTTCCATTTGACTAAGTGTGGCATTGTATTCAACATTATCGTCAAAGAGTGGAGTTGAATCATAATCTTGATCTTCCACATCTGCAATATTTTCTGCATATGCCAAAAATGCCATGCTCGGTTCGATAAGATCTTCTTCATCATCAGAATCTTTCATTGTGTTTAAGCATTCAGAAGTTGAAGTCATAGCGCCATTGCCTTTCTTAGAAGATACTTGACTAAGCTTCACTAGATTTTGCAGAAGAGATTGCACATTATTATGTAGTGTAGCAGGATGGTACTGTGGAATGAAGAAAGGCTCAGGTGCATTCGGAGGATTGAAGAAGAGACCATTTGGAGTGTGAATTAAGGATCCATGGTCAACAGCTGGAGTTGGTGGAGCAGGGAGAATGGTCTTTAGTGGATTCATGCTTAAGCAAGATTCAAGAATTTGCATCATTCTGAAGTGATGAAGTTCTTCTGTACGATGCATAGCTTCAAGATATTTCCACATTTCATACGCACTAGCTTGAAAGTCCATATACATGTAAATTGAGTTGGGAAGGGCTAGTGTCATGAACCATGCAGCTTGTTGGTCAGCATCACACTGAGCAAGCTCATTAGCATTCAAATCTTCATCCGTTTGCAGTCTGATAATCCCTGTTGACTCAGCAAGAAATATCATTTTGTGTGGACCATCTTGTATGGATTTAAGCATGAGATCTGCCGCAGGACGATCTGTGAGCCATTGTAGAAATCTCCATTTCCAATCAGTATACGTTCCTGGTAGCAACATTGGAGGCCTTGATTCATTGCCAAAGAGCAAAACATGACGAATGAGGGTGCTGTGACTTTGTTGTTGATGAGAATATTGGTGAGGAAGGTAGTTGGAAGAAGGTGATTGAGACGTTGTAGATGACATTGCTCTCCCCCTTGATTGTTGCGATGTAATCGAAATAATCAAACAAAATGTCACACTCGAGGTCGAAATAGTGATTTCTGGTTTTCCCTCCAAAATAATTTGAAAAAATTTTCTTTTCCAAAATTTTGAAAATCACTATAAAATGCAATTCTAAGGTTATAGAAAAAATTTGAGTTTAAAAAATTTTGCCGCCAAATTTTACCGAAAAAATTTGAATTTTGGGCCAAAATTTTCACCGTTATACCAAAATTTAAATTTCGCGTAAAAATTGAAAGTTTAGTCTCCTGTAAAAATTAAAATTAATTTTTTTTTTTTTTTTTTTTTTTTTTTTGAAAAAAGTTAGAAGATAGCAGAAAGAGACTTGTGTTAAAGATGGATCTTGTAGAAGATTGAAATGCACGTTCCTTTGGTTAAGTTCAAAATCCCTGGGGTAAGTTGAAATCTTACGCATAAAACTGAAACGTATGCGTAGACTGCAAAGTTACGCGTAAGGTTGATCTTATGCGTAAACTATAAAGTTATGCGTAAGATTTTATGCGTAAGGTTCAAAGACCAAACAAATCTTTCAAACTTATCCAAGCTTGAAAGATATCCGTAGTCGAAGTATTCCACTAACTTATCCAAGCTAGGGAAGTACTGAGTCACCGTTGCACGAAGAGAAGACCGTTGAAGAAACTTACGAGTTGAATTCTGAAACTTACGCGTAAGATTTAAACTTACGCGTAGAAACTTAGGCGTAGGATCCCCAACTTACGCGTAGAAACTTAGGCGTAGAAACTTAGGCGTAAGAATGAACTTTTGCGTAGAAATTCCCACTTACGCGTAGAAATCGAAGTTACTCGTAGGTTTAAGGCGTAGACTTCCAAGTAACGCGTAAAAACAGGGTTTTGACCTTAGTTACGCGTAAGAAAAGGGTTTTGACCTTAGTTACGCGTAAGAAAAGGGTTTTAGGCCAAGATTTACGCGTAGAAAGGACAAAAGGTACGATTCACAGCTTTTGAGTCGTACTGTTCACTAGAGTTACGCGTAAACAGGTCAGAAACTTGAAAAATATCAAATTTTTTTGAAGAAAAATGCTTAAAAATAAGGTACTTTTGATCAAATAACTTCACCAATACTTAGAAAACACTAACTATTGAAGATTTTGCTACCAAAAACTAGTTTTCCAATATCAAAGAAGCTATAAAACCTTAAAAAACCTTAAAAATCACAACTTTATGCAAAAACTAAGCTTCAAATCACTATATCAACCTTGAAACTTATCCAAGCTTCAAGATTTGAGTGAAAGAAACCAAGAGAAATGCAAAAAGATGAAGAATAAGCTCCAAATACCCACGTACAAACCAAGAAACACACTTCAATCTCTATTTGGCGAATGATACCACTTGTTAGGTCACACTTTATGTAAACACAAGTATAAGAATGATAGAAGAATGAGATGAGAAAAGAGATTGGGATGATTATGAGAATGAGAAATAGAATTGCAAGAGTTTCCTTAATATTTCACATAACCAACCAAGTTTACAAATGACCTAAGGCTTCTATATATAGGGAAGGAGCTAGGGCAACACTCCCTCTCCTTCCTTTCATCATTTCGTGGGCTTTGAGGCCCATGGGTTACATACCTTAAGCCTAGTAAACTTAATACATTTAGTAAATGAAAGTAAATAATAGTTAAGCAACCTAACATTATTACAAATGACCGAGACTTGATAAAATAGTGAAAACTATGATCCCAACAAACACTTATCTTGATTACACATGCAAGGTATCAAGGGGTTGGAACCCTTGAAAAACCTGTAAAGTTACACCAAAATCGTACTTAGGGTTTCTCCCAAAACTTCTCCTAAACTTCTCTCCTAAATGTGAAAAATTAGAAAACTATATATAGGAAAAGGGGTCTTACGGCGTCAAGACAAAGCTTGTGACGCCGTCACCTCGCCGCCAAAACTATTCTCGGACTGCCTTGATCTACATTTGACGCCGTCAAGACTTAATCATTTCCAGGCCGTCATGACTTTTACTCTTGACGCCCTACCTTCATGACGCCGTCAAATCTCTTCTGGACCGTCATGGAATTTTGCTCTTGACGCCGTCAGGAAATTACTCTTGACGCCGTCACCTACTGTTCCCAGCATGGAAAATTAAGACTTTGGCGTTTTCTTCACTTTTATGCTCCAAAAACGTCCGAATTGCTTCCTTTTCCAGATTTCACTCCCAAAGTACCTAAAATCACAAAAGGAACGATTTAGGGCAATATTTGATCAAATAAATTCGAATTCGGGCTTAAATGACCCCCTAAAAATGGATCATTTTTCGCCTCATCATTGTTCAACAATATGAGCAATTCACGATTCCGGAAGAGGAATCAATTGATAATGCTTTTGCTAGATTTAACACTATAATCACAAGTTTAAAAGCACTTGATGAGAATTTCTCTAGTAAGAATTTTGTTAGGAAGTTTCTTAGAGCTCTTCACCCAAAATGGCGAGCTAAAGTGACGGCTATTGAAGAATTGAAGAATTTGTCAACGCTACAACTTGATGAATTAATTGGTAATTTAAAAGTCTACGAAGCAATAATAAAGAAGGACTCCGAAATGGTTAAAGGGAAACGAGAGCAAAGAAAGTCAATCGCCTTGAAAGCTAGAAAGGAATCCAACAACGAAGATAGCTCATCTTCCGAAAGCGAAGACGAAGAATATGCCATGGCCGTAAGAGATTTCAAGAAATTCTTCAAAAGGCGAGGAAGATTCGTTAGACAACCACACGATGAAAGAAGAACATCTCAAAAGAATAATGATGACAAGTATATCAAGAATGAGAGAAAATGTTTCAAGTGTGGTGATCCGAATCACCTTATTGGAAAATGTCCAATGATGACAAGAGATCAAAATCAAAGAGCGTTTATTGGAGGTGCTTGGAGTGATAGCGATGAAGATGAGAAAGAAACAACAAAGGAAGAAAAATGTCTCATGGCTAAAACATCAAGTGAGGTACGTTTCGAAACCGAATATTTTAGTGATGAAAATTTATCATTAGATGAAAAAGACTTAGATAGTGAATACAATAGATTATGCAAACTAGGACAACAAGTTATGGCTAAAAACAAATCACTAAAATACATAAATAACAAATTAGAAAATGAAGTACTTGAACTAAAAATTAAAATACATCAACTTGAGAAAGGTAAAGAAACTTTTGAAGAATGTAAATCTTGTCAAGAGCTTAGAAGTGAAAACAACAAACTTAAGGAAGAAATTTGTAAACTTGAGAAATTTGAAAATAGTAGTAACTCACTTAGTAAAATTATAAGTATTCAAAGAATATCCGGAGATAAAACCGGTCTAGGTTTTAACTCAACCGAAGCCTCAACAAGTGAAGTTAAAAATGTTAAATTTGAAAGCGAACTCAAGGAACTAAAACCTTCAAAATCTAATCCTGAGTATATACTCATAAATGATAAGAAAATACATCTAGCTAGTAATGAAGAAATAAAACCGTTTTATAAACCATCTTTAAAAACCGAAGTAGGATCGTCCAAAACTAAAACAAGATCTAAAACTCCACCACCTAGGAAACCGAATAATTCTTACCCTAGACCTAAAACACCTCAACCAAGAGTAAACCAAAGTAGACAAAACTTTAACAATAATCAACAAATGTGGAACTTCAATCCATGGGGAATGTTTCCACCATATATGCACCCAAGTCAAATACAAAACACGTTCGGGACAAACAACTTTGGTCAAATGAGACCATGGGGACCAACGTGAAAACTTTCGCCATTCATACATGGAAATCTTTGATGTCACCCCGTGTTCGGACTTTCCTTTGAAGATTTTGAAGTTTAACGCATTGAAGACGAAAGGTACACATTTCCTTTTATTTCCTTGTAAACAAATGCATGCTTAGTTTAGTATCTAGCTTTTATGTGATTTTGATTGGTTCATTATTCTCTCTAGTCTTTACTTCTATACATATATATACTTATTTACTTATACTATATATATGTACACTTAGCTATATCTAGGATCTTATAACCTAGAAAACTCATTTGTTGATTTTCTAGAACTAGAAATTGTTCGTTTACGAACTTTTCTTTTCCCCATTTGCCTTATTGAACTTTAATGTTCAACAACACTCATGCTGATGAAGAGAGATGAGTCGAAAAATCTATGGATGAAACAAACTCCCGGCTTCCGTTGCATTCGTCTCCTTCCTTTATTCTCGTCTTATAAGCCCATACTATATATATATATATATATATATATATATATATATATATATATATATATATATATATATATATATATATATATATATATATCTACATTATATATAACAGGAGGCGTATGACGTCATTAATGCCACCTCAATGCCACCTCAATGCCATGTAATTGTAATATGTCCATGTCATCACATTAATGCCACATAAGCAACTCCACAACTTAAAAATTCGGATTAAATATACAGCCAAAAAATATGTCTAACAAGGTTCGAACATGGATCTCTACCAACAATAACAAACATTTCAACCACTTGAACAATGATACTTTTGTTATTCTCCTTCCAAGTCAAAACTGATAAAGCCATTTTAGAACAAAAAACCAATAAAACATAACGTAACACAAAACAATACCTAAAAACCCTAAATAAAAAAAACACAGACAAATTCATTCGTTTTATTCTCTGAAACCCTAAATCAAAACATGTGTTTCCTCCATATTAATTCATTCCATTAGATACAAACCCTAAAAAACCACACATATTTTTTTTCACGAATCAGTTAGCGGAAATCCAATGTCAACTTATAGCCACTGGTAAGTTAATATTGATTTTTTTTAGTCTTTTTTTTTTACAAAGTTGATTTGTGGTATAATACGTTATTGAATCAAAGATGCTTATAGGGATGCATACAATAAAAACAATATGTTTGTTTGATCTGATAAATCTGATTGAGCTGAATCTGATACTAATGTCGAATCTGTAGTGTCTGATGATAGTTGTGCAGATGTTCATGATGTCAACCTCCACCACAGTCTTAGGTGGGAGTTCAATACACTCAGTTACGATCTCTTTGTCATGCGTTTTCACACTGTCATCATCTAGATATTCTATAACACCTACGAATTTCAGGATGCTCACATGACTCCACAATTTCAACAATACTTTCGGACTGGGCTTCTGCCATTTGAGTTTGTATTACAATTAGTATTAGTGAATTTGTTTAATTGAAGTGTGTTTTTATTAATTAATTGATTGATTGATTCAGGTGGTTGCTGTTGTTATTGTTGAAGGAAGGTTGAGTGAAGAATTGGTCCAGATGCAGTACTCGATTATGTCAAGCTTCAGACATTTGCCAATTATAACAGGCTTTTTAATTCATTCAACTTATTTGAGTCTGCTAATGGCTGTGTACAAGAGTTCTATTTGCTTGATCTAGAATACTCTTAAGTGCATTGCGGAATCATTGCATGTGTGTTGTCGATACATGACATCTTAAATGAGCCTTTCACTGATAAATTTGATGATTGCCCACAAATGGTAACTAAACATAATGGGATGAAGATGGTCGATTTTGCTCGGGGTATTGTTAATGTGGAAGCATTTTCATCTACGGAATACATTGGGTATGATGACCTGTCATTATCAGGTATGAGTAACCGGTTGAGCATGCCATGGACTGTAGTTCTCGATGCGACGGTTCATGCGGTTGTTTCTAACAATGTATTGGCAGCTACACTACTTATTTGTATTCTTTATTGTTGTTTTATGCGTTTGTACTCATACATTAATCTTTTTCCATTTTTCAGCAGCATCTCCTACGATGAAGGTACTTGATTTTGCCCATGGGTTGGTTCACTTTCATGATAATTTCTCCCACGGCTCGCACGGATTTCCGAAGGTAGGGGTACCACTCATGAATCCATGCACGATGCAGCAGGTGTTTCCGAATTCCATGAACTATAACGTCTTTTGGCCATCGCCAGAAGCAAACATATATTGGATTGCACCAACGTTACAAGCTTGCCTATCCTACGCTGCACTTAGTGGTTACCTGATGGTGAGCTCGGTATTTTATACCCACTTAGAGGATGGACAACCATTCGTTGCTCAATCCACCGGCTCTGGCAATTCACACGCCGCCAGCTTCAGGATTTTCAGCTTCTAATTCCACGGGTAGTATTTCTTATTGGTTGTTGATACCAAGACTATGTTTGAGCTCATTGAATTTCTTGCCTACAAGAAAAGGGTGTGTAACTCATTTTGGTATACACACGTAAGTGTCACTTATTTTTAGTGAGTTTCGATATAACTTATGTGTTAATTATTTGTACAGAGACTCACAAAGTTGCTGAAACCAAAAAGAATGATAACTCGAAAAAATAAGAGGCAAACGACACCAACAAAGGAAAAACTATATAAGTGGCCGAGGAGAAAAAGCCTGAAGAAGGTATGTGAAATCATTTATATTTATTTGGCACAATGGTAGTATGAATGGATTATATAAGCGTCAATATTTCTAACTCATATATGCTGGTGGGTATGTACACATAAGACCATATAGACATTTTAATGTTTGTTTATAATTGAAACATGTAGGTACATATCAGATTCAATCTTACGATACAGGTTTTTAGGCTGTACTTTATGCAAGCATTGCAACTTCAAGACTCTCTGTCAAGTAAGCATTTAGCGTCCAGTTATAACAGAGGGGTGAAAGTCTTTTTTAGCGTCTTTGTAGAATTATGCAGTGTATCGTATAAAAGGTGAGCTTATGAGTTTCTTTGGCTTATAGGGTAATTGCATTGACCTTTTGTACTTTAATAAGTTGCACTTATAACAGTAAAAAGGTGAGCTTATGAGCTTAGTGGAGTAAATGAACAAAAAAACACAACTGAAATGGCAATTTTTTAGAGGTCTAGAGTCGGCTTGCAGATCGTTTACAGGAAGAAAGTGACTCTGGAGATGGTCTTTTCACTTCAGTGTTGGTGGTGAGTCCTCATTATGTCTATTTACAGTCTTTCATTACTTCACATTTAGATGGCATAATCATTATTTTGAAGACGGTATGAACCACACCCCTTTAACCTCACCACTATATTAGTGAACCAATATATGCATATGCACACAATTTTATTGGTTCTTTTTCTGAATTATCTATTTTGTAAGGCAACCAGCCCAATTGCTAAAGTCTAAACTAGCATAATTCTGATCCTTTTATTAACTGTAACAATTCGATTCAGGAAAATCCATTATTTTGAAGATCTTATTTTTAGTGCTGTTAGTTTAGGCTCTAACAAGAAGTGTCTTGACTTTAGCTGAATGGTTCTTTGAATTGCAGGTTTCTTTATCCGATTTACCCTCTTATATGTGTTGTGCTACAGCTATCATTGAAAGCTTTCCTGATTTCTTTTATTACCGCTATAGGAGTGAACGATCTTTTCTCTACAAGGTAGGCATAAGTTGTGTTTAGTTATGTGAATCATTTTAGAGAGCTATTCATGGAGTGGAGTTTATGAAGACGGTATTGGCGAGTTATGCAAAATTATTCATGACAACAGAAGTCATGTTTACATGGATGGAACCAATATGAATGCATAGGTATGTTATATAGTTTTTTTTGGTAAAACTTCTTTACGACTTTCGTTATAGTAAAATATTTCAACGATATTTATAAGTCATGCCCGCCCATCGGGTGGGCTTTGCCAAAAAAAAAAAAAAAAAAAAAAAAAAAAAAAACATGTTTCGACGTTACATGCAATAAAGAAAAGTAAAAAAAAGTATGCACGATTCGTTACAACCTGTAATGATAAAAATATAAGATTAATACTGATATTGAACTTCTTTTTTATAGCTGGTGATTTCAAGTGTCTAAAATATATTCCTTCAATTTTAAAACAACATGATTCCACTTCACCAAACAAGCGAATCAAAGCACTTGACGTCATTAGCTGTTTGTCTAAGGTAACATTTAATCAAACAGAATATGATGTGGGTACATTTAAAATAAGTTAGCCATGTATGATGTATATATACATAGCAATTCATGTATGTCCTACTTGAGGCTCTTGCTATAACCTCAATGTAAGGTGAACCCATGACATTGAATTATAATCATTTTCTTAAATCCGTATTCGAAGGTGCGTGACGTTTATTTGAGTTTAATTCATATACTATGTTGTTACAAAAAAAATTTGTATATTTTAATTGTTCAATAAATCTTGATGTTCATTTATTTTCATTGTTATGCATTCAATATAAAAACTGGTACGTTTTTATCTTATTGTGTCCACTTTTTGCAACCATTTTTTAAAACCCTTCTTACACTATACAAAATTACGTCAACGATACGGCATTTAACTTCACAACTAAAGGAATTCTTCAAGTACTCTTTCTTTATTTCCAAATATGCCACTTAACCAGTACCACTACTTGACCAACTTTAAGTAATCAAACAAAGCTTATTTTAAAGTAAAAAGTTGTACGTTTGATCAGTTTTGCTGTTAAAAAGCTGGTTTATGTTATAAGCCACTATGACATGACCTTTTCTTAAATATAATTTTACGATAATAAAACCATCCAAATTATAATTACAAGTCATGTTGTTTAATGCCGTGTTCATGACTACATAAGTACATAGGTATTCTGCATACAAGTCTATGTAAAGAGTGCTTACTTCAATGTGGATGGCGACTTCTTGATAGTTCATCAATAAGGAAGTAAGTGATAACTTTTCTTTAGTTATGAAGTTATATTTACATTCTCTTTAGACCTTCAAAAGCTTTATGCGTGATCATTTAACTATTGGATTGCTTTTATCGGGTATTTGGATTAGCTTTTTTGGAAGCCCTTAAGTCGTTCAAATAGGCATTATTTTAGTACTTAAATAAGGCCTCAAATAAGCTTTAATTTTGGGTCATGTTGTGAAACTGAACCATTTGGTATTCAGATAGCTGCATCATACACAACGACCATGAGGGAGATTAAGAGCAACATTCTGTTGACTTCAGGGTGGTGAGTTGCTAAAATACAATCTTTTAATCTTCATATTCATAATTTTTATCAGGTATTTGTTCACATTGCCTAATGGCTACGATGGTGTTGTTGCAGGTGGGGTCTTGCATGTCATTTTCATTATGTACCCGAGATTATGGCAGCAATTCTTTGGACAATCCCCGCTCTTTTTGACAATGTGAGTTGATGGATGAAAATGTCTATTGGTCTTTACTCAAAAAATTAGTTTCGATGAGGAACTATTCGTTTGTCTTTTTCTTTTATGTTTACAAGCCCATAAACATTTTCCTACCTATCATAAGTATCAACTAAATTAAGATTCGTAAATGAAAGCCTGTGATTTTTACAAAAGACGCGGGCTTTCAATGCGTTTTTAACAAGTATGACTTCCAGCGTAATAGTAGTAACAACATATCTTTGTCCACATTTAACGTTTAAATGCCTTTTTCAATCTTTGAGTTATGCATGTTCGTGTGTGGTATTTTTAGGAGGTACTGAGTGGGAGTTACTGGGGAAAATTTTGACCAGATTGGCGGGTTACTTATAATAGGAGCAAAACAATATTCTACTGCAATCGTTATCTAATCAACTGTTATTTTATGGGAAAACGGAATTTGACCAGATTGACAAGGTAAGATGAGCGTATATCTGTGGTCATTGATGAAATATAAGCACTTGATGATTGCTATTGATGAATAATTTGTTACACTTCCAGAAAATTGCAACCCTATAATGCTATTGGTAATATATTTTTGCAGGCTCTGGATTCAATAAAGAAATCCCTGCCTAAAAAGAATTTAGGACAAGACAAGGAGAAGAGAAAGCTAAACCAGTTGCAGTTATTTGGCAAGAGATGATATTGGCATGGTTCTAATCTCTTTGTAAAAGCTTATTTTGTCTGTTTGATTTAAGGTCGAGTTTTCCTTTAGCTTGACTTATTTTTTAATAATCACTTACAAAATATTTACTGAGATGAACTCTTTACCACTTCAATAGACGTCTGTTTGTAATTTAGGACTATGGTACATATCAGTTCAACATGATCAAAGTGAGCTAGCACTCAAGGTATAGTCCTTAGGTAACCATTTATTTTCATTTGATAACTGAATAAAGTCATCAACCTTATGTCATAGCAACAAATTACCTATATGTACATTGCAGTGGTGTGGTCCAAGATTCAATGAAAGATGTATGAAGCGGATAAATAGGAATGCATCAAATAGGCAGAATGCATTCATTGCAACCAAGAGCAACTAAAGCTGATTCAACATTCGTAAAGTGGCTTTCATCAAGAAACTCAGCAAATTCAAGCACCTGTTTAGCAAGAACATCATAACACAAATCAACAGTGCACCCTGGTTCACGGAAGTTAGGAATTAGAGCTAAAATCACAGGTGAGTCTTGCATGTCATCGGTTGCAAATAAAATGTCTTAAAAGCTGCCAAGATTACCAAGTGTTCCTCTTTTTGTTATTTTCCAGTTTGACCCATCAGATTAAAAACACTTTTGATAAGTGCATCCAGTTCTGTGAGGACGGGCTTCTTAAACTTATTGAACAACGTTTAATGCCAGTTTGGAGATTCTGTAGTTATTTTATTCTCAAGATACCCAACTATATTTATGATAATAAGACTTTGTTAGGATAAGACTTATGTTTGAGATGGCTTTTCAGTATGTTATTAATTCTACGTGCTGGAAAGCCTTACTTTCATGTTCGAAATGGCTCATCTATATGAAGACTCATTTCTAGAATATGATGAATGTATCCTTTTCTTAACATTATGTATATCGTTATATATTGCTTGGTGTTTAAAGTCCAAACCAAGCTGAAAATATGCGTAGTATTAGGCTCTCAGTGTGTATATTTTCTTGCGGCCCACTCAACATCTCAGGAATTTCTCATTAACACTCTTTGCATAAGGTCTCTTTTCCAAACATTTGTTTAATTCATCAAATTATAAAAAGTATAAACACACAGTTTTTTTTTTCAATTTTGCTTCACGGAGTACATGTATTGTCTCTTTCTTTACATGATATGATTATATTGACCAATTTGATGGAAGATAAGTTGATTATATCTATACGTAAAATATACGGATACAATTATCTCTTTGTCCAATTACTTCCCTAAATGAATTTTTAACCACTATCCTTTTTTCAAAATGGGTAATATCTGGCATGGGTTAGAACGGATCAAACGGGTGGGTTGATCCAAAACACTTAAAAATTCACTTTTTTTTTCATTGAAAAGTATGTAAATATGATTACAAATTTTAATACTTCAATTCTATGCGATAGGAGGTTTTAGGGAGACTTTTGACCCTGTCGACACATAAGCCAATCTTTTCATTTGAACTGTTTCGGCTAAAACATAACTTGAAATGTTAAACATATAAGTTAGTGAGCCAAACTTGCCACCTTTACCACCTATGTACCTTGGTGAAAGTAAAATTTATCTAACTAGAGTTTATACAAATTCTATGGCGTGTTTTTTTTGAAACACTTGTTTCCATTTATAGTTTGCATGAGGATTTGATTCATAAAGTATGAAAGCATTTGAAGAACTGAGAAGTCATATTAATAAACAAACAAATGAAGAAAGTATGCCAAAAGCGTGAGCGTTACAAGATTTTTCATTCCTTCATTTTTTTCATGATTATATATGTCATATTTTAGTCATGTTACTGTCTTTATTCATATACCTTCACTTTATTATTTTTTGCACATGAAAAGTCAAATACAAATAACATATTGGTACAACTTATAATATCAGTTTTTGCCAAGTTGAGCCATGGCCTACTTCATTTGCTTGTGTATTTGAGTTCAGTTTGCCAAATGCTTGTGTTTTTTTGTATAATATTAAAAAGGGTGTTATCATTACTCTTGATAATACAAACACTCAAAAATATTGCATACATTCTCATGCATACATTTTCTAAATGAATTGGTTGATACAAAACACTTACAAATTCACATTTTTTCATTGAAAAGTATGTAAAATATGATTACAAGTTTTAATACTTCAATTCTATGCAATAGGAGGTTTTAGGGAGACTTTTGACCCTTTCGACACATACGCCAATCTTTTCATTTGAAATGTTTGAGCTAAAACATAACTTGAAATGTTAAACTTATAAGTTAGTGAGACAAACTAGCCACCTTTACCACCTATGTACCTTGGTGAAAGTAAAATTTAGCTAACTAGAGTATATACAAATTCTAAGGCGTGTTTTTTGAAGCATTGGTTCCCATTTATAGTTTGCATGAGGATTTGATTCAGAAAGTATGAAAGCATTTGAAGAACTGAGAAGTCGTATGAATAAACAAACAAATGAATAAAGTATGTCAGAAGCGTGAGCGTTACAAGATTTTTCATTCCTTCATTTTTATTCATGATGATATATGTCCTATTTTTAGTCATGTTACTGTCTCTATTGATATACCTTCACTTAATTATTTTATACACATGAAAAGTCAAGTACAAATAACATATTGGTACAACTTATAATATCAGTTTTTGCCAAGTTGAGCCATGGCCTGCTTCATTTGCTGGTGGCTTTGAGTTCAGTTTGCCAAAGGCTTGTGTTTTTGTGCATAATAGTAAAAAGGGTGTTATCATTACTCTTGATAATACAAACACTAAAAAATATTGCATACATTCTCGTGCATACATTTTCTAAATGAATTTGGTTTTTAAAAATTTGCATAATATAAATTGTATATGAATTAAGTTAGACAAATTACACAAACAATAAATTTTTAATTCTTACTCTAAATGCTTACTATTTCAGCAAGTATACATAAGTCCCCCGTACTTAAAAATGGATTTCCGTTAACAAGCATAATAAAAAGAATAATTATAAGTCATGCCCGCCCATCGGGCGGGCCTCGAAATCTAGTATATATATATATATATATATATATATATATATATATATATATATATATATATATATATATATATATATATATATACACACATATACTTATGAACCTTCCACAACGTTCTCGTGTACTTGACAACTTGATAAATTTCATCTGAAATGGTCAAGAAAATTTAATTGGCAAATTGTCGATTAAAAGTGTCAAGTAATTCCTTTCGTGTGAATACCCTCCAACGTATTTTTGATTAAATATAAATCTAATACATACATATGAATAATTTTTTGCTCTTTCCAGAAACCAAAATCACAAAAATCGAATTTTGGAGGGCGGCCCCCTTAATGTTTAAGGGGACCGGCAGCCAAATGTAGGGCGGCCCCCTTAATGTTTAAGGGGACCGGCCATCTGATAGTTCAAACCCGTTTTTCTCCTTTTTCCTTTTGCCAAACACTCCACTTTTTCATACTTCCCTTCCATTGCTTCTGCTGTGACGAAAACCAAAACCCAAAAACACCTCAAATCACTTCCAAATCACATATTTTTGGTTAATTCGCAAAGGGCAAATTCATCTAACACAATCACCATTACTTATTGTAAGTTTTTCATAACACATTTCATCTAATTTCATCTTATTTGATCATACTCATGATTATGCATGTTTTATAAAATTCGTCAAATTTCACAATTTCTTTCGAATTAAGCCTTAAAACTCCATAACCAAATGCTTCCCCTAGGATTAGGATGATTGATCAACACTAGAAACTAGTTATTATAAACTATCATGTCGAAAATTTTTGAAAAATTTCATACACTCCTTTTCAAATTTTTTAGTAAACTCATTGTTGAATAATGATTTGAAAACGTGTTAAAACTAATCACATTATATTTTTGTAACTTGTAAAACTTGAAATTACATTTTTCGACTAAGAAAAATTATATTGGTTCACAATATAGGGGTGTTTGGATTATGTCCAAATATTATCGAAACATAGTCATTATAATTTTTATAAAACTTTGTTATAATTATAAACCTAAAAATTGCTAATCGGACTCGTCAAGATATATAATTCATATATATATTGACATACTAGGGGTATAAGTCAATAGTTAAGGAAGCGTTTGGTTTATTACTAAAAATGACATTTTTAAGTAAAAATACAAACCATCTTTTTCAAAAACAAATCACATGCATAAGAAACTCGCAAGAAATAGCTAGTTTTACAATCTAATGTAAATCTAGTAAATTTCATGATATATTAAGATGTTTAAAGGGGCGTTTGGATTTGTCCATAACTACTCATTAAACATCGTAAAGTATATCTAGAACGAGTTAAAAACAATATTAAGGAACATGGTAATCTACTTCTTAGGATTAGTAACGAAGTATGTTTACGTTCCAACATAAGCCTTAACAGTAAACATATACTTTTATCTTTCTTTATATTTATTTTGGTCTTTTTGTATTGTTGATGTGTTTAGGTGAAAATGCCCAAAGCAACTACCGAAGATCTTTCTCACACTAAAAACTACATTCCTAAAGTTTCCCAACTCCTTCCATTGGACTTATATATCGTCAAATTGAAGATAGAAATGTTCATGAAGGACGTGTAGTAGATCTTGCTTTTGCTCAATCCGACTACATAAATCGCGTGTTTACAAGCATCAACTTCAATTGTATTTATGAAATAAATGAACCTATTATTCCTCGTTTCATAATGGATTTCTATAGCCAAGTCACCGTCTAAACCAATGATCTTGGTTTCATCACCATCTCTTTCATGATTCAAAATGAATTTATCACCCTCACTCTCGAACAATTTGGTCATATCCTCCAAATTCCTTTTAGAGGTCAAGCCGTTTTCACAAACGAGTGGGACCTCGAATCTCTTAATCGCTATCGACCAACCTTCGGTCCCTATTTCGACGAAATTCCTCATCCCGACGAAATTCGTCAAATCCTTGGTGTGGACCGTGCCACCACAAGCCGAAAAATAAAATCCAAAAACATTCAAATCTCTCCATACAAACTTCTCCTCAAAGAATTAAGCCCCCACATGAAGCGTTGGGAAGAACTCATTCGTGAGAATGCGTTTGGTACCGGAGGTCACCGGGACCATCTCCCGGCGTGCCTTGCTCACATGTTGTATTGTATAGCTGTCGAAAAGCCGTACAATTTGGCCTACTTCTTCATCAAATGGATTGAGTGTGCTAGAAAAACTCCCAAAGCCAATCTTCCATATGGAATGTTCCTCACTCGTCTCTATCGTCATGTTATCGAGTACTACCCCGATCTTGACAATAGTATCTATGAGTCCATGTACCCCACTCTACGTCCTCTCGCTCTAAAACAAGCTCGACGAACTCGAAGTGACAAGGGTAAACGTCGTCGTCATAGCTTTCATGGATCATCCTCAAGGCAAGACGATGACGATGAGGAGGAAAACATCCATGATGCTAGTACCCCTTCGTTTTCTGAGTTCGTTGACAATTTAGAGGATCTTGACTATCCCGAGTATTCTACCCCATCTCCTAGTGATCAAAACGAAGAAGTGCTTCATGAACGAACTATCGAGATGCTTAGAAGACAAAAGAGCTTGCACGAAGAAGATAGAGGTGGCTTCAAATCTGGAAAGACTTTGAAGGGTATCTTCGGGAAGAAAAAGAAATGATATGCTTGGACTATATTTGTTAAACAATATTTAATTTTTATGTCTTGTATGCTATTTGTCCGAAGTATGATCGGAAGTACTTGTTATTTGGATATTTGTTTAGGATGCTAACTTGATTGCTTTTAATATATGCTTTTTAATGCATGCTTCTCTTAATCTATATATATATATATATATATATATATATATGTTTGCATGATTAGTTAATGTTTATATAAATATATGACATGTATGCTTTCTAATAGACCAAAACAAATGTGAAATGTCCAAATAGAGCTTGCTGCAAATACAAAACAGAACATAACATTTTTCCAGAAATTTTTTGAAAATTTTGGTTTCTGGGTCGTCAGATGGGCGGCCCCCTTAAAATAAAGGGGACCGGCCTCCATTTAAGGGGACCGGCCATCTGGAACAGTTTTTACACTATTTTCTTTTGCATCTTGTGATCCCTTTTGCTAGTCCCAGCTACCATTTCCCTTAAAAACTAAACTGATTTTGGAATATAACATTACAATTTCAAATTAATTCCACTTCTAAACATGTTTTCCCACTATATAATCTCTATGCATGTTTAATTCACATTCCATCATCCTCAAACATTCATCAAACATCATCATGTCATCACCAAGAACCACCTATTCAAACAATGCCAAGAAACAAAAACTTGTCATCATTCCACCCAAACAACTCTTCATTGATCTTACAAATGAAGACAACACCACTCCATCTCCACCACCTCAATGTTCATCTCCTAGTGCACCAAATGCACCCTCCAAAACACCTTCAACAAATGGAAACTCCACTTCCTCCATACCATCCACTTCATCCATAAATGACTACATCAACACCCACTTATCTCCTCCAACAATTGATCAACCATCACAACCTACCAATGAGAACACATCTCTTGCACTTACTCTCTCATTATCACCATTAACACCTCTTGATGCACATTTCTCATCATCTCCTATCAACCCACCAACCTATAACCCCGTCCCATGGAGCTTACTTGAAGCTCATGGAGACACTTGCCTTTGTTGCATTCACAACCGAACAATTGTGTTCGGATTAAGAGATGAGATCCAATACATGTTTTCTCATATTGAAAACATGTTGCATCAACCACCAACAACAAACACAACACCTCCACCACCATCAACAAACACACCTCCACCATCACCATCTCCATGTTCACCATCCATTCCTCCCAATTAAACATGCTTGGTGTTTCACAAATAAAATTGTGTTAAACCTTTTTGGATGGCAAGCTCTAGAGAGGACTCTCATGTTTGAGCCTTGGTCTTTTATTTTAGTGATGATTCTAAGCCTTTAAGGCTTTTGTTAGATGCATTACTTGTTATGGTTGTTAATGTAATGCTTGATGTATCTTTCTCATATTATCAATGTTATGGTTATGTTTAGTCTCTTCTCTTGCATGCTATATACATATATATGTTGCTTACCACTAAATATTTTTGCAAGATATCCATATCTCGATTCCTTTTGGCCTCAAAACGAGGGGGAGTATACTTCAAGGGGGAGTTTACATTAACATGGGATAACCTTTTTGATGCTAACAAAAAGGGGGAGAAGTGATATAAACTCACAATAATACTTGAATATATACTAATTTTCGATTAATGAGTTTAAATTTTGTAATCATCAAAAAGGGGGAGATTGTTGACATAAATAATGTACGAAAACGTTATTTATATTTTTCGATATCTCTATATTTTGACGATCACAAAATGTAAAATCGTCAATCGTATAATTACTACGTAAACAAGTATTAAGCTAGTTTATATCACTATATCCAACTTAATCACTTAAGGTATGGATAAACAAGTGCTTAATACATCTCATGATCAAAGGGATATTTAATTAACTAATACAAAGTTTATTTAAATATATAAACATATTATATATTTTTGAAAAATACTTTTGGTAATAAAGAAAAATGTTTTAATCATACTAAATATATGATTTCAAATATTTAACCAAAATCAGTTAGTTTTTCACCAAATAAACTTTCCCCACTAAAAGACAAGTTTTCTGGCCGTTACAGTTGGGCGGCCCCCTTAATTATAAGGGGCGGTCCCCTTAATTTTAAGGGGGCCGGCCACGATTTAAGGGGACCGGCCAGGCTCCCCTGTCAGAAAATGTCAGAATTCTTCTCCTATAAATACCACCTTAATTCTGGAATTTTTCCCCACCTTTTGCACAAAATTTTCAGATCTATAACTCTCTAAACATCCTCTAAAACCGTTTGAACATTTGTATATTAATCCTTGTTTCAAGTGATTCAATCCCTCATCATCCATTCTCATCCAAAGTGCAAAAGAAGAACACTCTTTCTACAACCAAGTTCAAGAAGTGTTGAAGAATAGTTGTGCATAGTGTATATATATTCATTTGTGAATATTGTGTTGTGCTTGTGATTAATTGTGTAGAAGATATAGAAGTTGTGTAGATAATAGAAGTTGATAAGTAGTGAAGTAGGTTAGTTGTGAAGATAGGTGTGAAGTAGAAGATTGGTGTGTAGAAGATAGTTGTGAAGAAGATTGGTGTGTAGTATATTGGTGTGAAGAAGTTGTGTAGAAGTTGTGATCAAGTTGTGAAGTTGTGTGGTGTGTAAATTGGTGTGTAAGGTTTTCTCCGCCAAAAGGGAGTTTGTTGACATAGTGAAGAAAACTCTCGAGTAGGTGACTCGGGGAGTGGAGTAGGAACAAGGAAGGTGTCCTTGTAGCCGAACCACTATAAATCCTTGTGTTGTGGTTTGATCTTTCTAACTCTTCTCATTACTTATTTATTTACCTTTACTATATTAGCTTTGTTAGTTAGTTACCATACAATTGTTCATATAGTGCAAGTATTGAGTTCACATAAACTAGAATCGAAGTTTTTAAAACAAACTTGTGTTTATAAATTTAAAAGGACGTAAAACTATTCAAACCCCCCCCCCCATCTAGTTTTCCACAAAAACTTTAACACGAAGGTTGTTGAGAAGAAACGTACTAGTGACAACATTCGGATCTTGCTGTGGCTCTCCATTTCCCATCATATACACTCTTCCTCGAGCACCTACATTTCCTTGTCCAGCATTCTTCGGGCAATGATGCCTATAGTGTCCACGCTCTCCACATCCGTAACACGTAACCACAGGCTGGGCACCTGCTCCTGTCGCCATAACCTTGCTCTTACAAAACCTTATAACATGACCAACCTTCTGACACTTCGTACATCTCACAACACATGGTCCAGTATGATGCTGGTGGCACTTCCCACAAAGAGTTTGTTGTCCAACATTGACTCCTCCTTGTGTAGCCGCAAATGCCTTAACAGTCTCCTGTCTCCTATTCTGTTGGTGATGGTGATTGTTGTTACGATACTGTTGATCCCAGTTGAGCAAATGATCTTATATAGAAGTTGACTTGTATTAAACACTTAAGCTAGAATGCGGAATATAAAAGCTTAACTTAAGAAGAACAATTCACTATCAACACTTCAATATTATTAATACGAGCACTCGACAATGCTAGGGTTTTACAACCTTGAAGTGTAAGCGAAAACTAAACAATACGTACTCAATCTAACGCTAGGATCCTCCTTTTATAGGCCAAGGAGTCCTACTAGGTTTACAATAACTTTCTATGCAAGATAAGAATATTCTAGACGTATATTATATACACACAATCTATTCTATAATTATCTACTTCGAATACATGCTTATCACATTAGCAGTAGATTCCTTTAGCAGCATTTTCCCTCAGCAGCACTTTAACATCAGCAGCAGAATCATTTACCTTAGCAGCAGTTTCATCACAGCAGCAGTTTCTCTCAGCAGCAGAATCCAAAACCTAACATTGCTCTATTCACCTCGTAAACTTTGTCAGGATAATCAGGGTCCTCAAAACCTGGTGGTTGAGACACATAAACTTCTTCTGTAATGGTCCCATAAAGGAAAGCACTCTTTACATCCATCTGATACACCACAAAATCTTTGAATGAAGCATAAGCCAAGAATAGTCTAATGGCTTCTATTCTTGCCACTGGTGCAAATACCTCTTCATAGTCAAGTTCCTCTTGTTGTGTGTATCCTTGAGCTACTAACCTAGCTTTATTTCTGATGACTATCCCCCTTTCATCTCTTTTACATCTGAAAACCCATTTGGTGCCAATCACTCTCTTTACATTTGGCAAATCAACCAAAGTCCATACCTCTTGTAGTTTGAATTGCAGAAGCTCATCTTGCATTGCTTCCACCCAACTTGCTTCTTGTAAGGCTTTGTAAGTGTTCTTGGGTTCAATTGAGATAGAAAACAGGCAAACAAGCAATTTTGTAGATCTTTGTGACTGTTTCTTTGATGCAAAGATCTTGCAAAGAAACTTTGATGTTGAAGATCTTTGAGCTCTTTTGTCATTTTTCTTGTTTGTACAGACGATTGAGGATCACTTAGAATTTGTTCTTTTGGATGATCCTTGTGAACTCTTGTAGTAGTAGTGGGACTAATAGGAATGTTGAGTTCCAAATTAGTATAATCTACTTCAGCTCCAAATAGTTTACCATCACTTCATCATCTGTGTCATCATAGATATTCTCTAGAGGAGGCATATTTGGATCATCAGGATAATTTGAATCAACAAAAGGTCTATCCTGAGTGTCCAAAGAAGGAAACTGTGATGTAGAAGCAGAGTTAATAGGCTTGGCAGCAGAATTGATTGAAGAAGTAGTTGCTTGTTTTTGTCTAGCAGTAGAGTCTTCTGAGTCAGCAGTAGAGTCTTCTGGCCTTATAGGAGAATCATCAACAACTACTTTTGGATCTTCATTGGGTATCTTTTCTGCATCAATAGGAGTTTCAACATCTGCTTGAGCTTCCTTAGGTTTCTCTGGAGTAACATCATCTTCTTGTATCTCTTGATCTTTCTGTAAAAGTATGAAAGTAGGACCAACCTTCAGTTTCTCAATCAAAACAATATCTTCTTGTGGTTTGTTAGTGTCAACACTAGCAATAATAGGTACATAATTCATTATCTTGGTCAGGATATCAACATCAAACATCCATTCAGGTCCTTTTCCTTCAGCATTAGATGTGTTCTCACTAAACTTGATATGCAAATTCTCCTCCACATGTTTAGTTCTCTTGTTATATACCCTGAAAGCTTTACTATGTACAGAGTAACCAACCAAATTACCTTCATCAGCTTTCTCTTCAAACTTGCCTAACTGATCTTTAGTATTTAAAATAGTGACAGGACATCCAAATGGCTTGAGAAAATCAATCAATGGTTTCTTCCCATGAAAAAGCTCATATGGTGTTTTGTTGTGAGGCTTCACTACCTTACTCCTGTTTTGCACAAAACATGCAGTGTTTACAGCTTCAGCCCAAAAAGGTATAGGTAATTTAGAATCAGATAACATTGTTCTTGCAGCCTCAATAAGTGTCCTGTTTCTTCTCTCTGCAACACCATTCTATTGTGGAGTTCTTGCAACACTGTACTGTCTTAGAATTCCTTTTCCCACATAGAATTGATTCATCACACTATTCTTGAACTCAGTACCATTGTCACATCTGATAATTTTCACTCTGTGGTTGTGCAGGTTTTCAACTCTTGTAATAAATTCCTTAAGTATCTCTGGGGTTTCATCTTTAGTGGCTAAGAAGAACACCCAAGTAAACCTGCTGAAGTCATCTGTGACAACTAGGCAATATGACTTCTTGTTCAAACTTTTCACAAAAACAGGCCCAAATAAATCCATATGAAGTAAGTGCAAGGGCTCTGTATTTGTGTTCACTGTCTTAGACTTGAATGAGACTCTATGTTGTTTACCCTTTTGACAGGCAACACAAGTCTCACAATTTTCAAACAACTTTGTGGGCATGCCTCTCACAAGATTTCCTTTCACCAACTTGTTCATAGTCTTGTAGTTTAGGTGCCCAAGTCTTCAATGCCATAATTTGGACTCATCAATAGTGGCTTTTGCAATCAGACAAGTTAAAGCTCTTTTGGGAACTATGTTCTTAATATGGTCACTGTATATATTTTCATTTCTAGGGACCTTCATTAGCACAAATTTATCATTTGGCAACTGAAAATCAGGAGAAAGGATCATACATTCAGTGTCTGTAAAAAGAACAAAATTCCTTTTGTCACACATTTGTGAAACACTAAAGAGGTTAAACTTAAGTCCTTTCACAAGAAACACCTTCTCAAAGTCCAAATTCCCTGTTCTTAAAGTCCCTCTACCAAAAAATTTTCCACCTTTTGGATCATTCCCAAAAGCAACATAACCACCTTCAAAAGCCTCAAAATCTTCAAGCTGAGACTCATCCCCTGTCATATGTCCAGAGCATCCACTATCAACTATAACCATATATTTAAGATCATCCAATAGATTACCCTGCACATGAAAATAGAGAAATTAGTTTCTCTTGGGGACCCAAGCCATTACTGACTTGGATCTGCCTTGTGCATCAAAATAGTTAAATTTCTTTAAATCACTTGATGCACTGCTGTTTTTGGAAACAATGTTTGTAACAGTTGATTTTGGTTTCCAAACCAAACAAGCTGAGGCCTTAACAGCATAAAAATGATTTCCAACAACTGTATTTGATAAAACTTTTGGCCCAGAAGTAGAAAGTTTTGTACTAGCAGCAGATTGCTTACTAGCAGCAGAATGCTTACTAGCAGTAGAGCCAGCAACAGAACCTGTTATGGTTTTAAAAGCACCATTTGATTTAGTAGCATAGATGGATCTAGTTGCACCAGATCTTAACAATACAGCCCTAGGAATCATGTTTCTATTAGGATTAGGGTGAGTATTCTGATTAACATATTTGTGATTCACCCTAGAGTATTGATTCCAAACAGGTTTCTTGTGGTCAGGACAACTATTTATCAAATGTTCAAAGCTACCACACTTATAACAAGCCTTTTTCTTTAATTGAAACTCACTACCTAATTTGTTGGAAACTAGGTTATTAAAGTTTCTTTGATTTCCCCTAGGCTTATTATTGAAACCATTCATTCTATTTCTAGAAATCTCATTATATTCAACCAGTCTCCTAGAGATACCCTTACCTAACACAGGTCTTACAAACTTCACCTATTCAATTTTAGGTTCAACTTTGGTAGGAATTTCTTCCTTTTCTACACTTTGTTCTAGTTCAACCTGTTTTTATTCCTCATCACTATCTGAGTACCAATCTTCAATAATGGGAGCATCAGGAAATTTTCTGCCCTCTACCTTAGGTGTTTCTAAGACACTTGTACTAGACTCACCTATTGGGTTTTCAATGTTAAGCTCACTAATAAAGGACAATTCTTTTCCTGGTGGAGCAAAGGCACTCTTAGCAGGAGGAGCAACCTCTTTATAACCTATTCCACTTCCTTTCCTTATGATGGTACTCTCAATAGATTTATTAACCAAATCAGAAGCATATTGTTGTTTGTTTACTCTTACTATATGATTTTCTTTTTCAGCAAGAGCTGCATCCCTATCTCTTTCTGCTTCTTCTAATTTATTTTTAAGAAACTCAATTTCACTGTTTTTCTTAAAAATTTCAACATCTTGTTGGTTAATTTTATCTACATATTCTAGCTCACACTCTTTTAAGTACTCAAGTCTTCTTTCAACATTTTGAATACCTACTTTATAACCTAGGTTATCAAGTTTTAGGTTTTCAACTTCTCTAATTAGACTCTCATTCCTAGACTTAAGTTCTTCTACAGTGTCAACACAAGACTTAAAAGAACACACAGATAAATCAGAATCATTAGATACCTCAGAGTCAGATCCAGAAGATGATGATACATAGGCCATAAGTGCAAAGTTATGCACTTTAGGTTCGACTTGAGCCACCAAGGAATAGTTTGGTTCTTCATCAGCCAAATCACTCCAATCATACTCTCCCAATCCATCACAAGATACCGATGCAGTAGTGGTATTCTTTGTTTCTTCAGTCTTCTTTGATGCTTCAGCATTTTTCTTTGGAGCTCTACACTCTCTGGCAAAGTGACCCTTCCTGTTGCTGTTGTAGCACTCTATCTTTGACTTATCAAAGCCAACATTCTCTTTAGGTCTATACTTGATTTCTCTTCCAGTTCTGTTCAAGAATTTTCTTACCCTCAAGGTCAACATGGTCATTTGCCATTTAAGATCCATCTCTTCAAGATCATAAGGATCAAGGTGATCCAGATCTTGATTAATAGCCTGTGACCTTATACTAGTAGTTAGGTCAGCCAAGAATGCACACAAAGCAATATCACTGGTGGAATTATTGTCATTTGAACTAGCAGCAGATCCATCAGCAGTAGAGACTCCATAAGCAGCAAAGTGAGATTCTTTAGACCCCTTTGACTTTGAAGATACAAAGGCAAGATTTTGTGCACCAGAAGATGAAGTGGATGAAGAAGTCAGCTCTAGTTCATACACTCTTAAGTTGTTATAGAGACTTTCCAACTTCATAGTTTCAAAGTCAGGCTTATTCCTCCAAACAACAGTGTGCATACTCCATTCAGGTGCAAGACTTCTAAGGAACTTGAGGTTTACATCTTCTTGTGGAAGCACATAGCCAACAAGCTTTAGATGACTGACAAGTTGATTGAGCCTGTTGTAAGTGCCATTAATCTTCTCTCAATTTTCAGCAGTAAAGTTCTTAAACTGATGCTTCAACATATTTTTCCTTGACTTCTTTGTAGCATCATTCCCTCCAAACCTGAATTCAACAGCATCCATCAAGTCTTTTGCAGTCTCACAGCTATCAAAGTCTAATTGAAATTCATTAGGTATTCCCATTAAGAGAATATTGTGTGCCTTGATCTCGATCTTCCTTAAAGAATTCTCTTCAGCAGTCTTGATTGGTATCTCTTTACCATCAGCACCCTTCTTTGGTAAAGAGTCACCATTGATGATCACATTCCACATGTTAAAGTCAATCATGTGAATGTACTGTCTGATTCTCATCTTCCACAGCTCATATTCTCCAGGGTTGAGCATGGGAACCTTTGAAGCAGTCACCATATGTGTGTCATCACCCATCTTTAGCAGTAGATTAGGAACAACAAACTTGCAAGGAACAGTTTCTTCTTGATTACAACTTCTAGATCACAAGCTCTGATACCACTTGTTGATCCCAGTTGAGCAAACGATCTTATATAGAAGTTGACTTGTATTAAATACTTAAGCTAGAATGCGGAATATAAAAGCTTAACTTAAGAAGAACAATTCACTATCAACACTTCAATATTATTAATACGAGCACTCGACAATGCTAGGGTTTTACAACCTTGAAGTGTAAACGAAAACTAAACAATACGTACTCAATCTAACCCTAGGATCCTCCTTTTATAGGCCAAGGAGTCCTACTAGGTTTACAGTAACTTTCTATGCAAGATAAGAATATTCTAGACGTATATTATATACACACAATATATTCTCTAATTATCTACTTCGAATACATGCTTATCACATTAGTAGTAGATTCCTTCAGCAGCATTTTCCCTCAGCAGCACTTTAACATCAGCAGCAGAATCATTTACCTTAGCAGCAGTTTCATCACAGCAGCAGTTTCTCTCAGCAGCAGAATCCAAAACCCAACAATCTATTCTATAATTATCTGATTGTTGTTGTAGCGGTTGTTGGGGTTGTTGGGGTTGTTGTAGTTGTTGTTCCTTCGGTTATCCTCCCATTTTCTCTTGTTGTCAAAGTGATTACTTTTCTGAACAGCACCATGCTTAGTTACCTGATCCATAAGGCGTTCAGCCATGCTAATAGTATCATCTAAAGTCTCAGCATTGTACGACGTCACATTCCCTTGAATACTCGCAGGCAACCCACCAATAAACTTCTCTAGCAACTTCTCATTATCGGGCACCATGTGAGCACAAAACACCTTCAACTCTTGGAATCGTCGCACATAAGTAGCAAGATCAGAACCCTTCACAGCCAAATAATAGAACTCAGTATCCAACTTCCTCAAATCACTACACGAACAGTACTTCTTAACCATAGCTTTCTTGAAATCTTCCCATGAAGTACTATAAGCTTCCTCCATTCCCTTTTCCTGAACATAAGCATTCCACCAAGACCAGGCATGCTCCAACAATGTGCCTGTCGCATACTTCACCCTATTGTTCTCAGTACAATTACTCCTATGAAACACCGATTCCACTTTCTCAAACCATTGAGTCAATCCAACAGCTCCTTCAATTCCCTTGAAGGTAATGGGCTTACAATCCATGAACTCCTTAAAAGTGCAGAAGTGGTTGTTGGGAACAGCATGAGCTCTATCCGGTTCAACATTCTGAGGAACACCTGCTTGCCTAGCAAGCGCTGCTGCAACACTCTCATCAATCATCTGCTGAATAGCAGCAGGGGTCATCTTCCTAGGAGGCATAATTCTATCAATCAATACAAAGCACAACACTTGTAAGTATTGGATTAACATGTCAGAATTATAGCACAAGAGAAAACATCATCACATGAATAAAATCATAATATAGCATAAGTCAACATCAATAATAGTACATCACCATAATACATCATAGATTTCATACTTGGCATTGGTCGTACAAGATATGCAAAACAAGTACAAGTTTTGAATAAAATCTACCAACTGAAGAATTCAGTTTAGCATATACTAGGTAAACTACTATTAAGATACCAACTACTATAAATGATCCAATCACTGATCTCCTGAACGATCTCCATACATATCCATCACATCAATGCTGTCGTAAGACCTGAGGCGGGTCATCCTCTGTGCATAGGCCTGTCTCTGCATCTCATGCAACTCACTCCATAACTCGCTGATACTAGTACGATAGTGTCGACTATCATCTCCTGCATACAACTCTGTCTGAGACAACTGCCTCGCCATTCTCCTGTCACACCCCCAATTTACCTGACTTGCAGCGGAATGGAATACCTGGGGGTGTCTGTCATAGCACCACAGTTACAGTTACATTGAACGACCTAAAGTGTCGTTTGGAAAATATTGCATGTGATCATTGAAATAATCCAGAGTTTACAAAATGAGGTCCCCAAAATGTGTTGCATGTTTATGAAAACAAGTCATACTAGATCAAACGTTTACATAAGTGCATGAAATAATGATGAGACGCGTCGACTCCGCGACTCCAAGAAGGTCCAAATGCATGTCACATGAGCTACCTTAATAACCTGAAATACATTGCTAAAATGTCAACACGAATGTTGGTGAATTCCATAGGTTTATAAAATGTAATGATGTACGGCCACCAAAAGTAAAAGTGCAAGATAAAAATCTCATGAAAATTGTACAATAGACCTTAAGCTCATGACACCGAAGCTATGACTGATGAAACTATGCCCCTCCTGAATGTTCTGCCGAAACACTCAAATGTAAAAGACATGACATGCATCCGCTTACTGTTGGTAATCACTACCACGGATGGAGGCGTCACCCTCGATAGATCTATCCACTCACTCTCGCTTACCGGTAAATTAACGGTTCATGATGTTACAGGGGACTTATCACATGGCAAGGTAACTTAAGCTATGTACATGTGTTTGAATACTTGGGCTCGTACTAAAATGATTGATGCAATGTATTCCCCCCGTGGGATTTGAAAACAATCAAAAATGTTGAATTGAAAACGGGGCTATGAAAACTCACCTTAACTAATGAAACTGTGATGAAATGAAATGAACACCAATGAACAATTAGCTGCCGCAACCCAATATGATGGTACCATGAACATGTAATGAGCTGAAAAACAAGGCGCGCACACTAGCCGCAACCTAATATGAATGATGAACGATCTACTTTAGATCATGAAATGATGTTATGAATGTCCATGCACATGTTTCCTATACCACTCTACTCTTTGAAAAACACTTGTTGTTATCAAAAGTATATATTCCAAGACTTAGGAAAAATATGGCTATTAGGAAAATAAACTAGTTGTAATATATATACTTATATATATATATATATATATATATATATATATATATATATATATATATATATATATATATATATATATATATATATATATATATATATATATATGTATATATATATATATATATATATATATCGTATGTACCAATGTTTGTGTTGAAATCCTCGGTTTGAAATCCTTGAAATAACGCCTTGTGGTGATGAAAATATACTTGTGTTCACTAATACGTCATTAGTTATGAATTTAGGTACTTGGTTAATATTTCTAGAAAATCTAGAATTTAGTACGTAGTGTTATTATTATTATTTCTAAAAGCTGCCAATTATAGAGGATTTTTGCCGATATGGAAACGTGAATATCTTTGTCGTTATAAGCCCGTTTTACTTGTTCTTTATATCCACGGTTATGTCTTAACATGTAGTAATATATTTTGGAAAGCTTGACCCCTCTGGGTTACGTCTAAAGTCTCTTTTTGTCCAACGAAAAACGTCCATCAGCATGTACTTTTCCGGAAAATAGTTTTCGTCAATAAACTTGCAAAAATCATAACTTCTTCGTTATAAACTCTTTTTAATCCGTTCTTTCGCCTACGGATTCGTTTTTGAAAGTATTTTCTAAAAATTTTGCCAAAGTTTCCTTTATGTTTACTGATTTTCCAGAATTTACCAAAATGGGACAGCATGTTTATAAACTTGTTAGAAATCCATTTCCAAGGTTCAAAACTAGTTTTTACTTCAACCAAATCTCTTGCAAACACCACAAATCTATACTAATCCTACCATACACCTTCTTAGGGTGCCATGGGTTCCTAATGACTAGTAATCAAGTTAATTTAACAAAGGAACACCTAAATCACAATCTAGGGTTTGTATGTTCAAAAAGTCTTCAAAAATAAAGTGGTATAACTAGTTTGTGCATGAAATTAAGCATGAATACTATGAGATATAAGTGTTAATTAGATGAAAACATGAAAATAAATTTGAATACTCACTTTGAAATAATAGGTGATTAGATGATGAGAAATCTTGGATTACTTGTGTTTTTGTGTTATGATTCTTGATTAGGATGATGAAATGAACAACTTTGATGCTTTGTACTTTGAAAAATAATGGATTTTGGTTATGGATCATATATGGGTCGTGGGTTTTGGGTTTTGGGGTGAAAGAGATGAGAAAAAATGAGTTTATGATTCTATGAATGTGTATGTTTATGTAAAAAGGTGTTTATGGGGTTTCTGGTAAATATTAGGATAGTTATATTGTATAATACTTGTACATAAATACATGAGGTTAAAATGAAATCACATGGTGTCTAGGGGAGGGCATGTGGCCGGTTTTTAATGTGAAAAAGAGATGCAAAGTCGGTTTTGATCACTTAGAAGATATAGTGTGTTATTAGTTGTAGTTTAGTGTAAGTATTTGTTATAATCGGGTACCGGGTTTGCTAGAAATAAATGTTAACAAAGTTGACCGGGACTTAATAAAGTCATAAAAATGTTAAAAATATGTTGGGTACAGTTACTGAGTGTTCGGGTGATTATTGTTTAGTTTTCACGAAAACCGTCGTTATATTCATAAGCTTACGTTATAAATAAAATAAATTTCCAAAATACTGGGTAACTGAATGTTATAACTTTTATGATGATAAAATGGATATAAAAATATGTCGGGACCATTGTGGGAATATTTAGATATATTCGTCGCGTATAAACCGTGTGTTAACGTTTATTTATAAATAATTATAAGGAAAACGTTAAATGTATCAAATATATAAATTTGAAAATCCTAAGAGTGGTATAACATGTAAATGACCTACTAATGATATGCAGACTGTCTCTAGTCCGTATGCAGTGTCCTTACTGATAATGCATGAATTCGCACATGAACCAATATGGTTACGCGAATTTGAATACCCGTAAACTAAATTTACGATGAAATGTGTAATGTACGTGAATGATGAAATCTTTTCCCGCAATGAATAGTGTTCAGTGAATAGTAAAATTTCTGAATGCTTCTCGGAATGTCAAACTGACACCAAAAATGATGAATAGTAACTAATGAATAGTGTTTGATGAATAGTGTTTTTCCAAAGTTCGGGAAATGACCTGAAATGGTGAGTTGTGACATCCTTCCCCTCTAAAAGGAACTTCGTCCCGAAGTTCAGTTTATGTTGGTTTCTGAAAACATATATGTGAAAAGGTGATGATATTCGAGAATTCCAGCGAACTCTAACGATAGGAATTCAACTCTGATTCAACTGTTTGACCACACGGTCCATGGTTTCTGTTGGTTCTCTTACAAGGTCTGAGATTGTCATTTGGGATGGATCCCTTCCAATGGAATCATGAGTGACTCATCTGAAAGTCATTTCTGGGGATCTGAAAATGTGAAATATGTTCGTGTAATCCTGTTGATCTCTGGCAATGTTCAAATCTAACGGCCACTAGGCCTACCCTGTCTGAAATATAAATGGTCCAGTGTATATTGGTGTAACTTTCCAAGTTTTCTGAACGATAACATGCCTTTCCTAGGCAGAACTTTCTGCATAACTCTGCAGAACTTGAAGTTTTAATGGTTTACGACTTATTGAACTTGTAACTGATTCTTGACTTGTAGAAAATTTCTGGTTATCTCATGAATGCCTACTGAACTAGTGAGTTGAGCTTTTTCTGAGTTTGGCCCATCAATCGATGGTCTGCACTTCTTAATGTTTTAAATGTGATACTGGTAATATATACTGCTGAATTCTGCCAGAACTCAAGTTTGTATGCTAGTTGGTCAATTCTAAAATGAATCTTAAATAGTCCAATATGCTAAAGGTTCAACCTTTCTTGTTATCCAATTTGTATCATGCCAATCCAAGGCAATGCTTTTAACTTAGTTTGTTCTCCCACTTGAATCTGGATGGTTTGTTGTTCAGGATATCCAATCCAAATGATGTGTGTTATGTACCAACCTAACTTCTACCAGTTTCCCGTTGTTGGTGTGATAACTATTGTTGTAGATGAATTTGATTTATGTTGAGTGATTAGTCCAACCATTTACAGGGTCAATCACTCATGCTCTGAGCATACCTTCCTATGTTTGAATTGTTCTCTCGCTTTGACCATCGTTCTGAGGATGATAGGTGATGTTCACATCTAAATGGGTTTCTGAAGGAAATCCTGAAATGATTACCTGAAGTCCACGGTGAATTCGGTTTTCTTAACAGGAACAACTGAAATGGGTACAATAAACCTTTGTGACTAATTCCATAACGTTCGGTCCTTCGAACTTGGCGTTATCTGAAGGGATAGAATATAGGTAACAATTTGATTCCTTGTGTTTTGTTCCAACGGATGATAAGACATATGTTTTTCTTTGTCTATTGAGTTTGGTCTCCACTATTGAAGTTCGTGATCAATTTGTGATGTTCCTCCTAATTCCTTCATCACATATTCCAAATATTCTTTATTGTCAAGTCACAAATCCTAAATGCATAAGCGATGTTGTAGGGAAGTTGGTTCTGGAAATTTGTCTCGTGATTGTGAGTTTTGGTTGAAATCATTTTCTGAATAAACGAACTTAGAAAAATGGAGCAAATGATTTACTAAGTAATATTTTTCCTGATGATTCAAAATTTCAGTAGTTATGAAGTAGAAAAATGTTTTCAAACATGTTGTGATTAAGACTGCTTACCAAAGTTTGATGTTTATGTATATTTCTCATTGTACAATAGTGTTGCTAAAGTTTGACCAAAAAGGATCGCACTTGTTCAAAATAGGAATTTCAGAAATCATTTTTCCACAAGGTATGTGATTTATGTAAACGCATCAACTTTATTTAAAAGTGAAAACACTGAAAAGGATAAAATGGTAGAATAGGAAATGTTCGCTTAAATGCATAGATGTCTAACACTTAGTTCCTGAGGTTGGATAATGTCTATTGATGGTTATCTGGCATAACTACAAGCATAGGTATTTAGACTAACTTAAGTCCTGAAATTGTTTATCGTTGTAATAGACAAGACGAAGGTATCATTTGATGTTGTGTCGATGAATGTCTATTCTGTTTTCCCATGTAGATGAGGAGATATGTTCTGGCTTGATCCCTTGCTTGGTATGAAGGTGAGGTTTTCTGAAATTTCTAGACATAATGCCTTAGAGGAATCTACATCGATATTCTTGATTCAAACAATTGTACTTTGTGAAAACTTACTGCAGGAAAGTTCATGTATGGATGAGGCCATGTTTAAATGAAATGCTCTACAGTCTCAATTAGAAGCTTGGTGTATTTCTATTGTGTTGTCCTGCGGACATCTATATTGAGTTCAATCCTGTAGCTCAGTCTAGCTAGTACTTTTAAATGATAGAATTTGACAGCTAAGTCAGAGATGGTGATTCGGATGGTCTCGCGGTGTCTTAGAATTTGTTGTTGAGTTATGAATTCTCTCACTATATACTTCTAGTCCTGGTTAGTAGTTCTGTAATCCTTTCGTTGCTTCTATTGTATAGAGGAATCATGCATGTAATTGATATGGAAAGTCTCTTCTAGGGAAGTCAATGGGAAAATCCAACTTAATGGCTAAGTGAGTGACAGGTAGGGTAAGTATCCAGGGATAGTTCAGCAAAATGGATGTTTATGAAAGAATTCCTTTGTTTACAAAACTTTTAAATGAAGATTGTTATTAACAATCCTTTGAAAAGGTAATTATTTCCTTCATGGCATAATCCTTCCTGAATTTTACATAGGTGATCAGGCTATGTATAATTGAGGACTAATGATGCGATGTTGGATTTTGTCAAAATATCATAACTTTTATCAAAAGTTTTAGATGGTGTTCAACGCATTGTTATAAAAATGGTGTCCTAATATTTTCTTTCAAGTAACATGCAAATTGCTTCGCGTAACAATAGTAAATACTTGGTGTAATGACAGAAAATCAATTTATAGGATGGTAATAAAATAGCTTACTTCAGAAATTTTTCTGTAAAACAGTTTCCCCATATGATAGTAAAATAGCTTGAATGGTGTATTGGATACGTGGGTGAATCTTGTCGAATGGTAATAGTCTACTAATTCGTCAAAAACGAAATCAACCTAATTCCTGATGAGACAATGCTAAAATGTTGCGAAACGATTGAAGTCTGAGCAATTGGGAAAGAAAATGGAGTAAACGATGGTTATGATTATCACCTAGGTAACAAAAGATAGATATTACATTGGATAGGAAAGTGCTTAATACCACTAGCTTATGTCCTCGTACCAACGGTAAGTACAAAAGGAAAGATACAACCCTAAAGGGCTCGAACTACGGTTTATATATTGAAACAAAGCTCCTGCTGCTGAAGTATTGTTGTTATCCTTGATGTTGCTAATATCCTGACTGTTCTCTTTCAACAGCTCACGCTATTCCTCGAGTGATTTAGTCTTGATTCCAAGTTCCTGATTTTTCCTTGTTCCTTAACTCCGGGCAGTCATTCTTGAAATGCCCTAAGTTTCCACATTTGAAGCAACTCCCTGGGATTTTTTGATTTGTGAGTTTCCTACAGTCTTCAGTCCGATGACCTCGCTTCTTGCACACTCCACACGTTTTACTGCAATGACCTCGGTGATATTGATTACACAGGTTGCAGTAAGGTAACTTTCCAATATACCTTCTCTTTGTGTGCGGTTCTGCAGCAAAGGCTCTATTCATTTCTTGTCCGTTGGGTGATTGTTGAGCAGCATTGCAACCTAGATTGTTGTTCCACTTCCTTTTATTGTCACTATTGTTTCCTGATGTCTCGGCGTGAACTATGAGTTCCTTTGCTTCGATCGCCATTTTGATAATGTACTTTTCAAGTTTCTTGCTTTCCGGTTCATCCATTGCAGAACCTAGTCGTGTTAATTCATAAAAATGAGTAGTGTACTCGTCACATCATTTCCTACCATGATAAAGTTTAGTGTTTCCTGTTCCCTTGCTCGTAATTCACTTCCTACACAAAATGTTATACCCATCATCCTTCTTAGTTTCTCCTAAGAGTGTGAGTAGGCAGCATCAACTCCCACCATCTTAATATATTTGGTCCACCATTCCTGGGCATGATCCTGAAAAGTGCATGTGGCGAACTTAACCTTGTATTCCTTACGACAGTCGCCACATTGAAATATTGTTTCTATGTCTTCGAACCATTTGAGAAATTCCTTTATGTTTCTAGTTCCGCTAAAGGAGGGAGGATTGCACCCCATAAATTCCACGTGAGTAAGTTCCTTAGTGAGGGCGGTGACTATGTTCTTGGCAATGACTTGTCCAACAGCAGCTTGCGTCATGCTTGGAGTGGTTTGCTTAGATCTCTCTTCATCAAATCATAAGTGACCATGAGGGTATATAGTTAATCAAAGCCATCATATTCACAACACATGAATATAATACATGAAAATTTCGGTCTACGTGAACCGGTATCACAAATAGCACAACCATTTCTTACATAGTAGAGTCACACTTGATATATTTGTTTATACAACAATCAAAAGACAACAAGTTCTTTAGACTATGTCCCACACCTTCTGTGGCTAGGATAATAGTAAAAGCTAGTGAGGATATAAGTCTGGTCCAGGGACTTCCTGGTGTCCCTCTGTGTGAAATCAGGTTTGTGGCATCATAAGGTCGAGATAGTCCTGAAGTGGTGTCTGAAGTTGTGCATCTATCAAATCTTAGATAATGTAGGTTCTGAACCATTCCTGAAGAATCTGCGGATGTTCCTGTTGAGTCCGTGATATTTGTGTTATCTACTAGGTGTTATCTAGTTCATGGCAAGTGGGAATGGAAAAGGAAAATGACAATGATGGTACCAATGAATGAAATATTACCCTCTTTCGCGCTACCTCGCGACATCCAAAAGGTAAAACTAAAGTACACACTATGGGAAGGCCAATAGTGTAATAAGTAACTGATGGTGGTGATAGTACCTGAGTAGTAAGTGCCCTACTAGTGATGGAAAGAAAACACACTATCTTCCTTGCAATAAGCATCCTAATAAGTCCATTAAGATTAATTCTGAATACACTACCAAAAGGCATTCTATGTACGGGCTGAATGATAGGAAAACTCTGTTCCTATGGCAAATCAATAGTACTAATTGTGGTGTAAGTGCAACTGATGGTATAATGGTAGTGGAAGATGACAAGGCATCTTCAATGTCGGAATCCGATAAAAGGATGTCAGGGTGAGTATCTGAAGACATGTCACTTGTGAACCAGGTCAATAAAATGATATACATATACGGATATGAGTATAAATAACTCGCACAGGGTATGCATGAAACAACATGTATCATGATTATGCACTTATGATGAAATGATGAGATGCTATGCTGATGTGGTTATAGTCTAGGGTCCAAGATACATCCTAGTTCGCTATAACCTTAGCTCTGATGCCAATCTGTCACACCCCCAATTTACCTGACTTGCAGCGGAATGGAATACCTGGGGGTGTCTGTCATAGCACCACAGTTACAGTTACATTGAACGACCTAAAGTGTCGTTTGGAAAATACTGCATTTGATCATTGAAATAATCCAGAGTTTACAAAATGAGGTCCCCAAAATGTGTTGCATGTTTATGAAAACAAGTCATACTAGATCAAACGTTTACATAAGTGCATGAAATAATGATGAGACGCGTCGACTCCGCGACTCCATGAAGGTCCAAATGCATGTCACATGAGCTACCTTAATAACCTGAAATACATTGCTAAAACGTCAACACGAATGTTGGTGAATTCCATAGGTTTATAAAATGTAATGATGTACGGCCACCACAAGTAAAAGTGCAAGATAAAAATCTCATGAAAATTGTACAATAGACCTTAAGCTCATGACACCGAAGCTATGACTGATGAAACTATGCCCCTCCTGAATGTTCTGCCGAAACACTCAAATGTAAAAGACATGACATGCATCCGCTTACTGTTGGTAATCACTACCACGGTTGGAGGCGTCACCCTCGATAGATCTATCCACTCACTCTCGCTTACCGGTAAATTAACGGTTCATGATGTTACAGGGGACTTATCACATGGCAAGGTAACTTAAGCTATGTACATGTGTTTGAATACTTGGGCTCGTACTAAAATGATTGATGCAATGTATTCCCCCCGTGGGATTTGAAAACAATCAAAAATGTTGAATTGAAAACGGGGCTATGAAAACTCACCTTAACTGATGAAACTGTGATGAAATGAAATGAACACCAAAGAACAATTAGCTGCCGCAACCCAATATGATGGTACCATGAACATGTAATGAGCTGAAAAACAAGGCGCGCACACTAGCCGCAACCTAATATGAATGATGAACGATCTACTTTAGATCATGAAATGATGTTATGAATGTCCATGCACATGTTTCCTATACCACTCTACTCTTTGAAAAACACTTGTTGTTATCAAAAGTATATATTCCAAGACTTAGGAAAAATATGGCTATTAGAAAAATAAACTAGTTGTAATATATATATATATATATATATATATATATATATATATATATATATATATATATATATATATATATATATATATCGTATGTACCAATGTTTGTGTTGAAATCCTCGGTTTGAAATCCTTGAAATAACGCCTTGTGGTGATGAAAATATACTTGTGTTCACTAATACGTCATTAGTTATGAATTTAGGTACTTGGTTAATATTTCTAGAAAATCTAGAATTTAGTACGTAGTGTTATTATTATTATTTCTAAAAGCTGCCAATTATAGAGGATTTTTGCCGATATGGAAACGTGAATATCTTTGTCGTTATAAGCCCGTTTTACTTGTTCTTTATATCCACGGTTACGTCTTAACATGTAGTAATATATTTTGGAAAGCTTGACCCCTCCGGGTTACGTCTAAAGTCTCTTTTTGTCCGACGAAAAACGTCCATCGGCATGTATTTTTCCGGAAAATAGTTTTCATCAATAAACTTGCAAAAATCATAACTTCTTCGTTATAAACTCTTTTTAATCCGTTCTTTCGCCTACGGATTCGTTTTTGAAAGTATTTTCTAAAAATTTTGCCAAAGTTTCCTTTATGTTTACTGATTTTCCAGAATTTACCAAAATGGGACAGCATGTTTATAAACTTGTTAGAAATCCATTTCCAAGGTTCAAAACTAGTTTTTACTTCAACCAAATCTCTTGCAAACACCACAAATCTATACTAATCCTACCATACACCTTCTTAGGGTGCCATGGGTTCCTAATGACTAGTAATCAAGTTAATTTAACAAAGGAACACCTAAATCACAATCTAGGGTTTGTATGTTCAAAAAGTCTTCAAAAATAAAGTGGTATAACTAGTTTGTGCATGAAATTAAGCATGAATACTATGAGTTATAAGTGTTAATTAGATGAAAACATGAAAATAAATTTGAATACTCACTTTGAAATAATAGGTGATTAGATGATGAGAAATCTTGGATTACTTGTGTTTTTGTGTTATGATTCTTGATTAGGATGATGAAATGAACAACTTTGATGCTTTGTACTTTGAAAAATAATGGATTTTGGTTATGGATCATATATGGGTCGTGGGTTTTGGGTTTTGGGGTGAAAGAGATGAGAAAAAATGAGTTTATGATTCTATGAATGTGTATGTTTATGTAAAAAGGTGTTTATGGGGTTTCTGGTAAATATTAGGATAGTTATATTGTATAATACTTGTACATAAATACATGAGGTTAAAATGAAATCACATGGTGTCTAGGGGAGGGCATGTGGCCGGTTTTTAATGTGAAAAAGAGATGCAAAGTCGGTTTTGATCACTTAGAAGATATAGTGTATTATTAGTTGTAGTTTAGTGTAAGTATTTGTTATAATCGGGTACCGGGTTTGCTAGAAATAAATGTTAACAAAGTTGACCGGGACTTAATAAAGTCATAAAAATGTTAAAAATATGTTGGGTACAGTTACTGAGTGTTCGGGTGATTATTGTTTAGTTTTCACGAAAACCGTCGTTATATTCATAAGCTTACGTTATAAATAAAATAAATTTCCAAAATACTGGGTAACTGAATGTTATAACTTTTATGATGATAAAATGGATATAAAAATATGTCGGGACCATTGTGGGAATATTTAGATATATTCGTCGCGTATAAACCGTGTGTTAACGTTTATTTATAAATAATTATAAGGAAAACGTTAAATGTATCAAATATATAAATTTGAAAATCCTAAGAGTGGTATAACATGTAAATGACCTACTGATGATATGCAGACTGTCTCTAGTCCGTATGCAGTGTCCTTACTGATAATGCATGAATTCGCACCTGAACCAATACGGTTACGTGAATTTGAATACCCGTAAACTAAATTTACGATGAAATGTGTAATGTACGTGAATGATGAAATCTTTTCCCGCAATGAATAGTGTTCAGTGAATAGTAAAATTTCTGAATGCTTCTCGGAATGTCAAACTGACACCAAAAATGATGAATAGTAACTGATGAATAGTGTTTTGATGAATAGTGTTTTTCCAAAGTTCGGGAAATGACCTGAAATGGTGAGTTGTGACATCTCCCAACCTCTATCATCCTCCTATCGAAAGAATTCAAACGTCCCTGAAACTCAGCATACGTCTCCTCCACAGGGCTCAACCTAGCACTCTGCCTATACAAACCAACCTGCAACTTATCCGCTGCCTTCTTCCCTTCTCTCCTCTCCTTCATCAATTCCACGACAGTAGATGGCCGAAAACACGTACTCCTGGACCTCGACATGTAACATCCCTGATACCAGGTCAGCTCCTCTCTCAATCTACTCAACTCATCCCTAACCACTGAAGGCGCAACACGTGGGTCTGCTGACAACTCTCCAACCTCATAAGTAGACGCTAACTCTGTAGACACGACCTCTGTCGATGTCACCTCGATAATCATAGCATGCTCCAAACTCTTAGGAGTATCCGACTCATACGTCACATCCGACACAACAGGTGAAGGCGGCGGGGGAACATCCTGATCCTCCTCCATAAACTCCTCGTCACTATCCACCTCGTCATCATCATCGTCATCCATCTCCTCATCTCCATCATCCTCAATATCAACATCATCCTCTAAACCTAACTCATCATCTACACCAACGTCAACATCCAACTCAACATCATCTCCTAAAGGCAATGGGTCAACAATGGGTGGGACTGGAACCTAATCACGGGGAACTGGGACAGACATGATACTCTACAAGAGTATAATAAAACATAAAAAAATACTAGCCAAATTTTTGCGAAAAACCGTTTTGTAAGCCAAAGCATAATAGTAGGAAAAGTCCAAACCAATCTCAATATAAAACATATATATATGTAAGGTTTAAAAAGAAATACCTGGGCGCGAAGTGGCATGGAAGGCTGTCGGCTTTCTGTCTCAAAACATTTTGACTCCAGGAAAAAGTTTATAGTCGAGTGCGAGCTCGTTCTCTATAAACGATGGCTCTGATACCATTCTGTAGCACCCCCAACTCAAAATACGGCAGCCGACATGCTGAGGGCGCTACGCGAACCGAAACCAGGCACCTTTATAGCTAACGACCACAACACGGGACGTTTAAAAGTACCTCAAAACACATCATTCGTGTTACAAACCATTTTAGAGCACTTAGGCTCGTTAACAAATAGTAGCGGAATATAAATAAAAGTTTGCAGCGGAAAATAACAAAGTTTAGCAGCGGAAATGTCAAGTTTAGTAGTAGAAATACAAAGTTTAGCAGCGGAAAGTAAATAAGTTTAGCAGCGGAAAATATTAAAGACACACCAAGGTTTTACGAATGACATGAAAAATAAAGATAGTAAAAGTGATAAAGCTGCCTTGACAGAAAACTTCCTTCGTCTAGCCACTCCACCATGCACAACACCATGATATTCCAAAACTTAGTTTGTAGCAGTACCTGAGAAACACATGCTTAAAAGTCAACGCAAAGGTTGAGTGTAATCCATAGGTTTAAAATAATAAAGTTGAGCACAAGGGTTTAATCATATGATATAAGCAACAAATGCAAATACCAGGGTAATCAAGATAACACCCAATATGTAGAGGCATCACAGTGCGTACATACGGTTGATGATACTAAGCCCATGACACGCAAAACATTAACCAAACCAATCGACAGTACGCCGTACTGACATAAACAATAACAGCGGAATTTCATAATAATAAGTGCCCTCAAGGCCGGGCACTTGCCAATACCCGGTAAAACGACAAATAGTACACCCGCATGTCAAGCCGTTGACAATTACGAGTGGGATGGTCAGGCCTATAGGCCTATAAACTAAGTTCGCGCTTACCCGTAGGTGACTAATGGCTCATGATCGGAGGGTCTTTCAGGAAGATAAGCTACTTAGTACATCGTCAGGAAAGTATATCAATCAGGAAAAGCATACCAAAAATACTTGTGCTCAAAAAACATTTAAAGCATGTATCTCACCCCATGGGTTTGAAAACGATTAAAATATAAAAGCGGGGCTATGAATCACACCTTAATAATTGCAGCAGGAAACGAGATATAGCCATCAATCAATAATACGTCACAGCAAAAGGGACCTCAGCACAACCTAATCAATATAAATGGCATAACTCAGAACTATACTCGAATATCTCAATAAACAAAGCTTGAATAAAAGATTTTGTAAAAATACAATGGCATTTGAAAGAAAAATAGATTTTAAAAGTCTCGTGTGGGTGACGAGAAAGGTAAAGAGAATATGTCGTCAAGAGCGTACGTCGATTCGAGAAAGTCAAGAGTAGACGAAAGAATAACTCGAAGAAAAGAAATCGAAATGAAAATATATATTTATATAGATCAACAATTAATATGCTAGAAGAAACTAGTTTCGGCTATTTTACCCATTTTTCCCAAAAATGAAACGTTGAAAACAATATAGTTAAAAAGGTTTTCAAAATATAATGCAATCCTTGAATATTAAAAGCTTATAAAAGATTTTTACAAAATTTCGGCATGACCTGCCCGTTTATACAACATTTCCCGAGTCAACGACTCTTTATTTTAAACAATATTACTATATATATAAGTAAATATGATTGGATATATCATTCGCATAGTCCGTTAGTTGTTTAGGTTTATCGACCATTTTGTATTGTTCGGGTTCCAGGTACGTTAAGATCTTTACGGGCCTAACGTACCCTACCTTCCCAAGTACCAAAGGGTCCATAACATCCAAATAACCAAGGCCGTAAATCCAATATGTCCAATTCAAGCTCACAAAACAACCATACGGAAACATGTCTGATATCCAAATCCTCTTAACTATAACCAACTCATTTTATAGTTTCATATTTATTAATCCGTTTTATTTAAATTTAGCCGAAACAAATTCCAAAATATATAATCATAACAAATAACCACGAGAATCAACGTATAATACAAAAATTAACCGAGTCACGCCGGGTCAACCCGGTGTTGACCAGTCAACTGTCGGTCAAAGGGGGCCCACACGAGTCAACAATATCATTTATACTTATAAATATGTAAAATGAAATTTAAAATATATAATTACATATGTATATATATATATATATATATATATATATATATATATATATATATATGTATATGTATATATGTATATATGTATGTATGTATGTATATATATATATATATATATATATATATATATATATATATATATATATATATATATATATATATATATATGTATGTATGTATGTATATATATGTATGTATGTATGTATCGATATACATAAAAAAATAAATAAATAAAAGTATGAAATTTTTATAAAAAATATTTTTAGGATGAAAACTAAAAATATATATATTTTTAAATTAATTTCGGATTATTTAATAAATAAATAAAAATTTATAAAATAAATTTTTATAAAAATGTTTTCGGTAAATAAATAAAAATATATAAAAATTTATAAAAATTTTCGGATTAATAAATTTATTTTCGGAAAACTATATTTTTAATATAAAAATACGAAAAAAAAGTATATTATTAATATTTTAAATGTTTTTAAATAAATAAAAACGAAATAAATTCAAGATAAATGAAAATAAATAAATAAGGGTGCGTTTGGGTTGTTACCGAGCAAGAAAAACAAGGAAAAAGAGGTGGGAAAGTGGTGGTTCATGGTGGTGTTGATGGTGGTGATGGTAGGTGCGGCGGTGGTGGTGGTTTCGGGGTGTTCGGGATGGTTTTGAATTAAACAACTTGTACTTTTGGAACGAGCACGTCCCGATCTACAAAATATAAAAAGTTTGATTTTGGGTCGGCCGGAAAATTTTCCGGTGGCCGGAATAGTTGCCGCCGGCGGCGGGGTGGTGGGTGTCGCCGGTCGGAAAAACAGAGGGAGAGGAGAGAAATATTTTTAGAGAGAGAGAGAGAGTGTGTGTGTTTTATTTGTGTGAAATTGAAGAAATGGGGGTGGTTTGGGGTATACATATGATGAAATAAGTGTGGGGTTTGTTTTGTAATTAGTGAAAGTGTAAGGATAGGTGGAGGGTGATACTCCAAGGGTCAAAGTTGCCAACGCGATAAACTTCTTACGGTAAACGCTTCGGGGCTCGAACGACATAGCAAACGGACTCGAAAAATTACGAAACTTGCGCCATTGTTCACGAAATAATTTTTCCAATAAAATCAAGCATAAACTTAAGAGTTTTTCCAAAACTCAAAATAATTCAAATAATTTGGCAAATGCAATACAATTCGAGTGTTCTAGGTTGTGCTGAGTCAATCAAAGAATAAAGTTCTCGTTTCCAACATATCTCACGTTTCTTAAGCCCAAATAATCACAAAATAAAAGTTTTAATGTGTCTCATGTACGAAAATAAATATTTTGGCTAGAGATAAGTTTAGAAAATGTACCGGGGGTTACACGTATGATATCCTCGAACCAAATGGTAACCGCAGGAAACACCACGTATAATCACAAAACAAACATTAATTACATCTGATCCTCAAGTTCCCAAGTAAACTCAGGACCACGCTCAGAATCCCACCATACCTTTACCAACGCTATCTCACCACACTTCAAACCCTTAACATCTCGATTCATAATCTCAACAGGTTTCTCGACAAAATGAAGAGTTTTGTCAACCTTACTCTCATCTAATGGCACATGCAGACTAACATCCGCCAAACACTTCTTTCAATTAGATACATGAAACATATCATGTACACCACTTAATTCCTCAGCTTACTTCAGCCGGTATGCCACAAATCAAATCCTTTCCGTAAATCCCAAATGGTCCTACGTATCTCGGTGCTAACTTGCCTTTCTTACCGAAATGCACAACACCCTTCCAAAGAGATACTTTTATCCTCACAATATCACCAATACCAAAATCTAAGGGCTTACAACAATAATCCGCATAACTCTTTTGGTGATCTCTCACTGCCTTAAGTCTTTCTTTGATCTGAAAGACCATATCCGTAATCCCTTGTACCATTTTAGGACCAATCAGTTGGCTCATCCCAACTTCTGCCCATAGAACAGGTAATCTACATTTCCTTCCATACAACTTTTCACACGACACTTACTCAATACTAAAATGATAATTGTTGATATAGGAGAACTCAGCTAAGGGTACATGTATACTCTGGCTTCCTCCACAATCAAACACACCCATGCTCTCAGCTCACCATCCAATGCCTGATTTGTACGCTCACTTAGTTCACTCATTAGAGAATGATAAGTCGCACTCATCTACATACGCATTCTCAAGACTCCATAACACGTTTACCACTATCGCGAAGTAAGCATTTCATCATGTTTCTTGATGATCAACGCGACACCCTATGGTTCTTTACCAACTCCTCAATACATTTCTTGCTAAGGTAATAATACGTCTTATCCATTGTCGGATGTATCTTATACCTTGCATGATCGATGTCCTTAAGCTTCCTCTCCATGAAATCATTAGCGGGTCCACAAAGTACAATCGTCCATCTTCATTCTTTTCCATTTACGGGTCTAAACCAAGTAATCATTCTTCTTACATGTTCTCATCCTTTAACCTCTCTCTCTAGGCTGTCAACATCATCCTCTTAACTCCGAACTGAATTATCATAATCATTGCTTCACAAACATCTAAGTTTCACTCATTCACTCCCGCTCAGCGCTCTTACCACGATGTCCTCCCTTCCTTGACAATGGCGAATCAGACAATCGCAGTCACCGAGAAATTCCACACCCAACTTCCCTTCAACATATATTAGCCTCTTGTCAAATATATGATAAAGACTCTTATGATCTGTGTAGATAACACTTTCTGCTCCATACAAATATCATCTCCAAGTTCTACTCCCCAACTCTAAGTCACGTATCACATAGTTCCTCATATGGTTCGTCTACCTCCGTGATGCCTGAAGAACGTACATTTTGAAGTTGAACTTCTCACTTGGACACTTGGCAACATCCTCTTCTTCTTCAACGAATAAATTGATAATCAAAACGACAATCTATCCTAAGTAAACGACGCGAACCATGAAATCGGTCGAACTAAAACGTATATTAACGAACTCAAAAGGGGTACGAATTACCGACTAACGAAGTAACGAACATCAAAATCAAAACTAGAAAAACACAATGAGAAATTTTCCCCCAATAAAAGTAGACACGGATAAAATATTCATGAAAGCCCATACAAAGAAAATATAAAATACACGTACCCATAAAACATCCACAAGCGTACCTCAACGAAAGAAACACTCGATGAACCAAATACATAACAAGTTTGGTAAATGAGAACCATAGACAGTTCTTATTCCCATACTCGACTTTCCAAAAACACGTACCCATAAAACATCCACAAGCGTACCTCAACGAAAGAAACACTCGATGAACCAAATACATAACAAGTTTGGTAAATGAGAACCATAGACAGTTCTTATTCCCATACTCGACCTTCCCAAAAACAAATGAACACCGTTTTTCACAAGACATATCTTAAACTTATACATTTTTTTTTATAAAATATATATAAACCATTTTTTTTTCACACTTCATTTTCACCATAAAAATAATAGTTTCCAACAAATGACCTTGAAATACCCAAAACGAATTTTAAAATACCATAAGGACTTTAACTCAAGCTCTTATACGAATGCGAAAAACATGGAGGAATCACATAATCAAAATAATTATCAAACGAACTCATACCAGTGAACACTCACGCAAATACATTGCAAACCAAGAGAAGAACACAAAGACTCATTCGTACAACAATCAAACCAAAATCATAGAAAAACACCGATACTAACAGGTCACAAAAACATGTCATGAAATCCAATTGGTGTGTGTAAACGAGGGATCAAATATCCACACCAACTTGCCACGAACCAACAATACTTGAAGAATGGTATAACATTCATTCGCGGAATGAATGCAAGGAATACCCAAAGAAACGAACCAGTATCCAACAAAACGAATTCGATTACCCAACACCTATCACGACGTCAAAGAGAAAGAATATGACATATGTACCGTCATGGTACGAATAGGAATGCCAACCCAAGAATTAGGTGTACAAACGGAATATCTAGCAAACGAATAAACTTAAATACCACAACATAAGTACCCACCGATAATTGAGGTATCAACATATGATAGGTAGGATGGAATCTTACCACCTACATACCCCAACATATAACGACTGCCCAAACGGTTAAGAGAATACTTCACTAACCATACAGTCATCTCCAATATGATATCCCATACCATCTACCACAACATATAACAACAAACATCAATCAATGCAATAATGGTCACAAGTACATGTGTGTGATACCCTTATAATTATGTTCGCGACCATAGTTATAAGCCTATTCCACACGCACACTTACTTCCAAAACCACACATCTCAATGATAACGCACATATACCACATAACACCTAATACACCATGCAATCCATGCCATCATACTTGCAAGTCCACTTGTGTTGTGGCGCATGTATAATTATGTTGGCCATCATAATTATCTATGCCCCATTTCATAAATGTACTCCCTCCTATGACAACACATCATGCAAACAATCACGCAAACAAAACAAAAGACATCGCAAACAATCATCTCACATGGAACAATTCCATCGATCACATAAACTCTATAATCAAAATCACTTGGATAAGGTCGATCCAATATCCAAGAGTAATCACGCTCCAACATGGCTCCTGGCAGCGAAAGACAATATACGAATTCCAAAACATAACACAAAACAAAAGACGCCGCATAATGGCTCAAACTCCATTCTCGCACTTGTCTCCCCACTCAAACCGGTTAAACTTACTGCTCGCTGTGGACTCCAGATCCGAATCCACATTATTCCATCCTAACTTCCTCTTTCATCTTTACTCAACCACTCATTCCTATTTCTTATACGTTGAGGTAGTCGACAACATGTAAAACCGCCTCTATTCTTTTCTTCCAATTCCACATGATCTACAAGTGCTTACAAATCATGAGGTTTAGACTAAACCACCTCTTCTTCCTATGTGAAGTGAGGACACTACCAAGGGTATTTGGTAATGGCTCAATCTCTAGAAGTCACCGTGGTTCCAAACCTCTCTACTTCTTCTCCACCAACGTTTCCCATAAACGTCCTCTCCTTGTCCGAACATAGATACATGCTATCGGGAACTCGGATTCTGCAGTTCATCCATTTCATCCGACCACTTCTCTCGCATCCGATAGTGACAACGGTAGTCCAACGAAGCATCTTACACGCGGGATTCGATATATACAATACTACGTGTAGGGGATAAAATAGACGTCAGAAACTCAATAAAACATCTCATAAATATAGGAAAATAGACATGTAAAAGTATTATATTTACACATAGGCCCTAAATGCAACTATATGAGGGACTCCTAGGTTATAGTCTAGGTTCAACCACCTACTTCTCTATAACCAAGGCTCTGATACCAATCTGTCACACCTCGACAAGGCGGAAACGCGAGGGTGTAACTTCATGGATATCATCACAACACCTACATGCACAAAAATAGAGCAAACTACAAACACAAAGTGTTGTAACAATACCCCAAAATAAAATAACCAAAACAAAATCCAAAACAAAAATAAGATCCAAACAAAGATGATAAACCACTTCCAATGCAACTAAAGTCTCGTCAATCCACATCCTTCTATCTTATCCTTAGAAAGCTCACCTGAAAATGATGCTTAAAATGTCAACATTACGTTGGTGAGATTCATAGGTTTAAGACTCATACACACTAGGTAACCAAAATCACTGTGATTATAAAATATAGCTGGACAAATAATTATAGTTATCATATAAGCTACATGTATCACAAGGCAACATCACACATAAGGCAACCATCGGGCGGAACGTGCCCACCGATCCAAATTCACAACATACCGGGCCGGAACGTGACCCCCGCTCCAAAAAAATGGGTAAATTAATACCTTCCGATCGGACCACACAGAATAAGAGTGAGTAGGGATGCTACTCTCCAATTAGGGTGTATGTACGAGCAACAGGGTAAGCACCCTCCCAATTGGACCACACAGACTAGTAACGAGTAGGAGTATTACTCTCCAATTGGATACTCCCCCCAGTTAGACCACACAACATTATTATCACATTATCCAATCTACATAATCTGGTACGAGTAGGAGTATTACTCTCCAATTGGATACTCCCCCCCAATTGGACCACACAATAACATCACATATCATTCACATATAGCATAAATACGATAACATTATAAGTCCAAGCTCTTTAACACACATACACATAATCACAGTAATTCAAATCATTTAAGACAAGCATCATTCCCATCCCAAGTTTAAAACAAAGTAAAAATATGAGACTATGAACTCACCTCAAAACTTGCAGCTTCCACAACACAAATCACAAATCTAAACAACACAAATAAGTCCACGTTACACAAGGTCAAGCTAAAAGCTACAACCCATGTAATACTCATATGATGGATATCTAAGACTCATATGACCCACCATGGATCTCCTAAACACCATACTAACCACTACCATAACCTAACACTCACTAAATCCCTTGCACTTTTAAAATCAGAAAACGTAAAATTTTTGGGTACATTCGCCCACATGAAATCACAACAAATAAAGCTCAACAATTCACACTAAAAATTTACCATGGTCTCTCATAAGCATACAAGCTAATCCCAAAAGGCCATGGACCAATTATACACACAATTACTCAAAAGAAAATCAAACTTGTCAACTACTCAAATTCGGATCTGAACGCACACCAAAAAGTTTTGATTAACATAAAATACTTCCACAAGTTTTTATCGCGAATCCTTTTCGTGGTAGTCTAATATAACCTAATAATTAACTATTCCAGAAGGGATAGTCAAAATACCACTTTTACAACCACAAAACACCCTCAAACTTTTACCCAAAATCTGTCCCGGTTTGACAGCTTTGACACCTTAACAAAGAAAAATCAAAAGACCAACTTCCCGACCTTAAAATCAATCGTGGCTGGACTTTTTGGAAAGCTCTTTCATTAAACTTCAATTTAGACCTAAAATTCGTGACTTAACTCTTCACCATCTATTATTTACACTCACATCTTTACAGCCATATTTTTCTGTCCAAACCCTAACACGTAATCTAACATGTTTTACACTCAATTCCCTTAACCAATTATCATACTATCATCAACCAATGATCCTAACATGTTTTAATTAATTAATTTACAGAATTTTACAAACCCTAGATCCATCATACTTAATATTACATGAATACCAATAATTAATCAATTATATGAGCATAGGGTTTTAGGATTTTACCTTGAATTCTTGATTATTGCTTGAAAAATATAAACCCTAATTTTTCTCCTCCTCCCTTGCCCTTGTGATCGACTCAAATTGCAGAAAATAAGGCTTTGGGGTCGTTGGTATAGCTTATATGGGTAGGGGTTGGGCTTGTTTGGGTTAGATTAGGATTACTTGGGCCTAAGAGTCATATTTGGACTCAAATTGGGTTTCCTTTTTCCCCCTTATCCCCTTCTAGCCGAATTTTCCTATACATATGTATTTTTTTATTTTTTTATTAAATTTATTTATTACACTCAAAACCTCATACTTTTCATATTTAATAAACACCGGTAGCTAATCCTAGCGTCTTACGCGATAAACCTCAATTTTACGACAAACCGAAAAAATATCATTTTCAAAAATAAAGTTTCCAAAAATAGAATTCCACACTCTTTTGAAACATAACTCATAAAAACAAACTCCTCGTAACCCGCTAACGCTCAAACACTTGAACGAAGACTCGTTACGCAAAAACACCAAAACTACACAAGTCATTTCTACACCACAAATGTGATCAAAATGAACTTTCCAAAATTCCAAACTTTCCAAATCACAATAAAACCTTTTACACAAAGGGATTTAGTGCTAAAACTCACCTATATCACTTATATATCACTTAAATCACCTAGGACACACCAAACAAACGTCAACCGAGTCAAGACTATCAGTCAAACTGACCTGCTAAAACCACGGTTGTTACATCAGCGTACATTTAGAATAAGATCGCCGCACTTAATTCTTGAGATCGCCGCTCTTTACTCATCTGACTTAGATTTGCATAGGACTTTTACGCCCACGTAACCGGCGTATATGGACACAAAGAGCGGCGTGCTTTTCTACTTGGATATGTGACATATTGTTCTAACATAAAATTATCTTGGATGTGTACACTTTATCTTGATTCTTGAAGTTCTTTGTCGCTTGGACCTGAAATGTATTTTCATGTAATTAAGTATCGAAAGTCCATATAAATCATTAATATATAAACATAAAAGTATAGATAACACATATAGAAATATGTATAATTTGAGCGTTATCAAATACCCCCACACTTAAATCTTTGCTTGCCCTCAAGCAAATCTAAGAAAAGAAAAATTAAAAAGAAGTTCCTTAATGACAAAAGTAAAGAAAAAATTTTAATGCTATGAAATTATCGAAAAATATTTTTGGTTTTTATAAGAAATCGCAAGAAGCGCAAGCACCCCCATACTTAAAGGTTTTCTTGTCCTCAAGCAAGTAAAAATAAGCTTTACAAAACAAAATTAGAATTGTGAAAAATATTTTTGATTTTTTAATATGCGAAAGCAAAGATGTTTGACAATACCCGATGATTCTTGAGCTAGGATAACATGACTAAGCACCTCACGAATAAGGAAAAGTATAATTCACTCACACCCATTATTTATATGATGGAGAATATAAGGAAATCACACTATATTACTCAGACATGATTCATTGAATTACCATATGCTTGTACAAGAAACAAAACAGCACCGGTGTGGTGTAAGCACCAGGCATAAATATCAAAAGTGGTCTTTTATTCGGGTTATAATGTTACGCTAAGGGGTTAATAAGGTATGGATAAGGCATGGGAAATATTTACTGGACTTAATTTTAAGAAAAATGAAAATCGAAGACCCATGTTACTAGTCACTACAAACCCAAGAGGTTACCAAACATCTCAACCTCAACAATCACTCTAGTTGGCAAACAACACACCAACTATTATTCATCACTCATCATACTCTTTTTTTCTTTTTCTTTTTTGATTTTTTTTTCTTTTCAACATATTTTTTTTTCATCAATCATTTTTTCTACTCCACTCCCCATACTGACACAATCAACAATTCCCCGACACTTAATATAAGCGTATACCATAAAAAATACAAAAGAAGAAGTCGCGACTCTTCAACTTTGTTGAAATGACACAATACTATAACCAAGCGTGAGCAAACTATTAATCAAAAATCATCCGAACAACCAAGCAACTGGCAACCAACCATAAGACTTTTGACAAGGGTTAAGGCTAGGATAAAGGTTAAATATTTTTGTATTTTTATTTAGTGGATGTAAGAAATGCAAAGGGATGGCTATGCATGTTAAACTAGGGGTATCTAGCACTAAAGATGAGTGCTACAGAATGGTTTTATTGGGGTAGATAGCTAATCAGTGTAATTAGTTAAAAAAATATGTTAAAATGGAAGGTTATTTGGGTTAAATCCTAAGTTGCCTCTTTATCACTTATAGATACCTATATCACACGAATGTGATCTCACTGCGGTCTTATAATGATTTCAAGCACAAGTTCTAGAATCAAATAAATCACCGGCATACTCATAAACAAATAAATCAAGCATAAAAGACATATGCCGATATAGGCTCGAAATCCTCACGTTTTCAGTGGAAATGGTTATAAATGCGCAAGTAATGTCATCGATCCCGAGTCGGATCTGCTCTATCAATCGGGACACATCTCTGAATTCAAATTTTTTATCTATTTAGTAAGTTTTATTCTAATATATTACACTAAGTCGCAAAATTTTAAAATCGATAAGCTAAAAGGGCAAACAAAAAAAATGAGTCTCGTGTTTCAAATTCATTTCCTTCCCACACTTAAGATAAGCAATATGCGTAATTAGAAAGATTTAGGGCGCGTTTGGTAATAGGTACATTTTCTTTTTCAAATATATATTTACTTATTCTAATATAATATCTCAATTCAAATATAAACAATTATATTATTTAAACATCTTCTTTTAAATTTTCTCTATCCTTCTTTTCTTTCAAATCTTTCCCAAATTCGAATCCAGTTCTAATCCCATTTACAAACCAAATGCACCCTAAACTTAACAGCGGGATAAATGGGAAAAATAAATATAAGAGAAACGAAACTTCTCGGGGCTCTTTAGCGATTGGTTGAATTCTGAAAGATAGAATGTTGAGCAGAATGCCATCATAAGCATGTGAACTTCAACCAACAAACATAATATAGCGATAAAAAAGTATCAGCTTCCCAAGTGTTAAGCAAACCATCTGACCAACCTCTACTTATTTATTTAATCTATAAAATAAACAAAACTACAAAGAAAAAGTGTAAAATGATAAAGCACACTTTCGTAGGCACCACGGTTGCATTTAGCGTATGCAACAAGCATTTAATCCTCTTATTTAAGATTCTTTTATGATTCGGTTCAAATATGAGTGACCTTTTTCTAAACGTCCAGGATATGGCATTTTTGGTATATACTCCACAAGTGATGGAGATTATTTTGATCTGACCACGTAATATTCTTTATATGTGTCTTTAAATGATTGCACTAAAAACAAAACCAGTTAAAACAAGACCAAGAAAGAACACATGAACTTAAACCAATACTCACAAATGAATGGTTACATTTAATGAAAAATATCAATCAAAAGTAAACCGATTTCACAAGGGATACAAAGGCAAGTTTTAATCTTTTTTTTTGGCAACTTATTATGGTCATACCCCCAGTTGGTAGGTACTCTGCTGAATGTTTCTCGATAATGTATTTTATTGTTATTTAACAAGAAAAAAGGGAAATATTTTTGGGCTTTTGTGGATATGTGTGAAAAAACTTGGACAATATTTTTAGAATCGATTCGTTAACCGAAATCGTTTCCTTTAAGACTACTTGCAGGGTGGTGGAAGAGAAGAATGGATCTCTTTTTAGTTTGCAATTTAATGTCAAAACTTGCCTGGAACCACCTGTATAGGTTGTAATCTTAAAGTACTCCGAAGTAATTTAACTTCACGATTTATTTTGTTCGTTTTTGATTTTTTTGGTGTTGTTAACACTTTTAGGAAAAGTGTTAATGACGTTTTTGATGTTTTTTGATTTTTATAAAACTTTACAAAGGGTGGAATTTTTACAAGGAGGAGTTTTGAAAGATCACTAATCTGCTAAACGTTTTTTAAATACGCAACAACCTCCACGGCAGCGGTGCCAAAATTTTGATAGCACTCAGATTACCACTTATTTGACCAAGGTTGGTTAACAAGTCAAAACTGGGTGTAGTGCAATTGATCCGGTGTAAGGATGTTGAGTTCTCGGGTCGTTATGTCCCAGCGAGGTGTGAAATTATATTTTGGAAACGTTTGTGTGATTAGGTGATTTAAACCGAGTTAACAGGAATATGATTTGGATGATTACACTAAGCAAATAATAATGAAAATTAACCAAATAAGCAATATTAACAAATACTGAAAACCAGATTTCCTAAAACGTATTTAAATTTAAAAACGTACGTTTAAATTAAAAATAATGTAAACGCGTAAAAGAAAAAGTGAAATTTAAGCAGAATTAATCCTAAGGGTATGAAAATTACTTTTTTATAAACTTAATGATGAAATAAAATTTTGGAAAAAAGAAAATTATTTTTTTGACTTTTTAATTATTTACTATTAATTAAAAACTATTTAATTACTAATTAAACTAATTTAAATTATAAAAAATACTAAGTTAAGTTGGAAAATTATGAAAATTTTTCTAAAACTTCTTAACCATCACAGGAATTCTAAAAAATTACAAAAAGCTCCAACAACTAATAAATAAGGTATTAGAAGTTTTATTTACTTATTATTAATTAAAAACTAATTAAAGTAAATTTAATTATGAAAAATAATAAATGAACAGTAAAAATTATGAAACTTTTTCTAAAATTACTTTAAGATGACAGAAAGCTAGGAAAACTATAAAATGACCAAAGTGCATAAAAATAAGCAGTTAAATTTTATTTATGTATTTATTAATTAAAAACTAATTAAACAAATTTAATTATTAAAAATACTAAATGAAAAGTGAAAATTATAAAAATTGTTCTGCAAATACTATATGATAGCAGAAACCTAGGAATAATATAAAAATACCAAATAGCATATAAATAAGCAGTAAAATAAGCTGAAAAATATTAAAAAGCTTAAATAGAAGCTATTACTATAAAAGGAAAATTGGAAATCTAAAACACTAAGTACCCCCTAGGGCAGACGGTGCTTGACCCTGGTTTGGTTTTGCTTGTGATGTCCAAGAGGTCCAGGGTTCGAATCCCAAAACCACACTTTTTTCTGCTTTATTTTTATTTTTGGTTTTTCTTTTACAAAAATTATTAACTACTAATAATCAACAAATTTTATGAAAGCAACTTTGTTAAAAAGTCACAATAAGCTCTGTGTAAGCTTATTGCTTTGAAAGTTGACAAATAAAGGCTCAGAGAGGATTTTGAAGATGAAAAAGCTATCTAAATAAACTGCTAACTAGCACTTAGGATAAAATAAGCTAAAAATAACTAAGATAAGTCCAAATAAGCTAAAACAAACAGAAAAGCTCACTGAGAGAAGCTAATAAGCATAATCCAAATCCACAATCTAAAAAGGTCTGAAGTGGCTACCTGTAGGCCCAAAAGAAGCTTATACAATAAGCTTCAAAGCCCAAAATGAGCCTTGAACTAGCAAGCCAGCTTAATAAGCTTCCTAAAAAAACCCAAGATCTCAGTGTAAGATTCACTGATAAGCTCTATAAGAGCTTATGTAATGGGCTCATCCACACTGATGAGTCAGTGTGACTGAGTCAGTGGTATCTTATTGAGAGGCAAAATTAAGCACACAAATAAGCAGTTGAGGAAACAAGTAGCACATGCACAACAAGCTGAAACTATGAACTTTCTGAAAATACCAAAAGCTCGGGTAAAGCTACATTAATGAACAAGCTAAAGTCTTTAGAAAATGGGCTTGTGAACACACCCTATGGGGCAGGGCACTAGTTTGCCCAGTAGGCAACTTCAAGCACCAATTAAGTACTCAAGAAAAATTCACAAAATTATACTAAAATATGGATTAACAAGCTGAGTTGTACATCTTTAATATCTAAAAGTTTCAAGATCATTGGCTTAAAAATGAGAACATGAAAAATCAAAGCAAAAATGGATTTTGGAAACCTTATGCAATTTTGACTTCTTATGGTATCTAACGATTGAAAATGATGCAATAAGCTACTGTGAGACTGATTAAAGCTATCCTAACTACTATGTATGATTATGGATCCTAAAATTCTATCAGTGGACACCAAGATGGAGATTGAACCTAATTTTGACTTTGATATGAATAAGTATTGGTTTTTCTGAATTAACTACTCTAATAGAACCTAATGTGAGTTGTATTGACCAACAATCACCACTGTAACATGATGGGATACAGTGAATAACCTTGAACCAAACACCCCTAATCAAACTGATTTGGAACTTATATGAAGCAACTATGAGATGCAATTATCCAAACCTCCTAATAGCTCAATATATAATCCAATAAGCTAAATGAGACCTAGAAACTCAGTTTTTAAATAGCAAAACACCACAAGGACACAATATACAATAATGATAGTTAATAAAACAATAAAGATCAAAATGGATACAAACTACTATATGATGATGAAATCTATTGATATTAAGCTATACTATGACTAAACTAAGCTTTGTTAATAGTAATCAAGCACTAAATACAGATCTACACCACTAATTCATATTATGCAATTTTGAACTAGGAAATGTAAAGTGAAACTCACTAGGAAACCTCAGCTGAATAGAGGTGTCATTTCATCTCAGCTTATCTTTAGATAAGCTCAGAAACAAGGGAATGAAGGACTTAGGTGATCTTTAAATCTTCAAATAAGCTGAGTAGCTTATTTGTTGACTTTGAGAGATAATGAAGCTTTATACTGATTAACTAGCTACAAAAGCTCACAGAAGCTATCATAAGCTAATGTAAACTTATACTAAGGAGAAATAAGCTTATTGAAGCTTGGCTTTTAGAATTAAATGCTTATTTTTTATCTTTCATTGCATTTTTTGATATATATATATATATATATATATATATATATATATATATATATATATATATATATATATATATATATATATATATATATTATTTTTGGATTTTTGATATAAGTTAAACAAGCATGGAAATCTAATATTTATAAAAGCTTAAAAAAGTTAAGTGAACTTAATGAAACAGTAAACAACAATTTTTAGCAAGAATTAAGCCACAATGGAATTTGAACAATTTTAAGTGAAATTTTTTTGAGCAAAGGAAACTTGAAATTTGATTGATTAATCTTTGAGAATGCTAGAAGTAAGCTGAGAATTCAATTTAAGAACTAAAATTACAACTAAGAAATGGAAATCACAACCAGACTATCACTAAATTACACGACTACAACGGCTATCAAGCCTTCTCTATTTATAGCACTAAATTTAGGGTTCCTCTTGGTCCTTGTGATCTCCTATAACTTTCCCACTTGATACGAGAGCCATTGGATTAGTTCTGAGTAATCTTGACCCTTAAATCATTTTGGCGCGAAAAAGTTTATTGCAAATTGCTCTATTAACTTGTTGATGAAGGAGGAGCATTTAGTGCTTGGTGTTGTTTTTAGTTTGGAGGGGGTGAGATGGTGGGCAAGTTGGAGGAGGTGGGTGGTGATGGTTTTGCAAGTGATGTAGGGGAGCAAGTGGGAGGGAAGGGGTGATACAGGGTGTTTATTTGAGTGGGGTTGACCTTGGTTTAATACCAGGTTGTTGTTTGGGCTTGTTTGGAGATGGGCCAAAGAAAGGGTGGTGGAGTGGGCTAGTGTTGGTTTTGGGTTATGTTTGTTGTTTGCGTTGAATTTGTTTTGGGTTTATGTAATAAAAAGGGCCCGTGTGGTTTGTTAATATTACAAGGACCAATTTTGTAAAAATCTGAAAATCTAAGGACCAATTCTGCCAACTGTCCAAACTTATTCCAAGGGCCAAATTTGCCAACCTTTGATTTCCTAAGGACCCACGATGTCATTTCTCCACAAATAAATACCCAGGGACCATTTTTGCCAATTTTTAAACTTGAGAGGCTAAACTTGCCAAACTTTGAAAATCTGACAATCTGAGCTCCCAAAATGGTAATTTGCTTCCCCGACTCTGGCTTCTAATACGTGTTCCAATCTTGTGCTCGTTTTTGTCCTTTTTGGCCTTATTTATGCCTATTTCTGAAATATTCGTACCTACACGATCACAAACACTAAAACACAATATCTTTGGCATTTATGATTAGTTTTTGTTTGTTTTGGTCGAAATTTGGCAAGGAAAAGGTGTGTGAATAAGCACACACCAAGAACCAAGTGATTTTCAAAAACACTTGGCTATAACCACACTTTTAAAATGGACCCTTATATACCCTGCTACCTTACGCCCTCCGTGCCAGCATTTGCTAATTTGTATGCATTAAGATTTGTCTAGCAGATGATGCATTAAACTAAGTCTTATTTTAGTAACCATAACTAGTAGTTATTAAATAGTATTCATACTAAATGACTTATATTCATTATTATTGGGATATTGCAGTACTATGTCTTCTAGTTCATTCTATTCTACTGAAACTATCCCCTGTGCTACTCGCACTTCCTCAGTTATCTAAATCATACCAGACTCGGATGATCCCTACATGCAAGTGTCTTAGTCCTACAATGCAGAAAATCCTGAAACCACTGAGCCAATACCCACACTACCCGCCTAACAGATGTCACCCGTTACTTAAACTCAACTTATCGCTTACCGACATCGGACTGCATAGGAACCTACACATACTCGAGACTATCCACTTGGATTCTTGCCCTCACCATCATTACCACGCCGAAGATCCCGCTACATATTTGAGCTTACTTCCACCATACCAGATCAGTATCACCACCCTCATTATCATTACCAACCGTTTCATTACCTCCACACTCACCCATTAACTCACCCCCATTGCCAGAGAGGACAGTTGTACCCTGATTTACCGTGATGCTGGAGGACGTGCCCAGTACTTTCGGGTTGGCCAGAGTTCGAAGGGAACTCAAATTGACACAGAGGATGACACGACATGGAAGGATATACCGTGTATGGACAATAAAACTACTATGGGGAGCCCAAACGATGTACCTCCTTCACCATAATTCAAACTTTCAGATTCTCCATTCCTAAAAGCATCACCAGTAGCTACTGAAACTGATACTGTCATACAAATTCAGACTTAGTTGGGTTTATTAATTAGTGTGTTCGAGCTTTATTCTGATTATCTTGATGAGTTACCACCAGGTCGTTTTGATTCATACGACCGAGATCTCAGTGTATTATCCAGGAGGATGTCTAACAGATGACTGGAGATCTCCGATGTGAGTTTTAGAGTTGATACTATTGAGCACACACAGACTGTAGCCCAGGAGGCAGCCCATGAGTTACATGGTAGGGTAGAGGGGGTTGAGTGAACCCTAAGGATAGCCAAAGATACGGAAAGAACTCAGAGTCATAGGATTACTGCCTTAGAGGCCATGTTCGCTGCCCAGTTAAGTGTTAACTAGGAGTTCCAAAGACGTTTCATAGACATGGAGAAACAGAGACCAGTAGGTAGAGACCTTAACTGAGATAGTTTGAGAGCCCAGAGCGGATTAAGAGACGCGCCAGACGACTCATAGATTATCTATGTATCATTTGTAGCATGAATATCTTAGCTTGCCACTTATGGCATTAATAAAAGATCTTGTATTATGTTGTTTTGTAAAACATTGATCAAGTTATTAAAACAATATTGTTGATTATGATCGCTATTTATTGATATTTATGATTGCTATGGTTGTTTTTCCATATTGTCATGAGTGTTGTAATTGTATTTAGTCATGTCGTGATGATATCTATGATTTTGTTCCTTACTATATTATGATACCTATTGATGAGAATCAAGCTCAATCATTTTATATGTATTCAAATCACATTGTTCGTTCTCATCGTGATCTTTATTTTCTCTTATAGAGTCAGCTTGTTAATGAGTTGTATTGTGGTAGTATTATTATGATGTTATATACAATTACCCTGCTAATTGAATTAGTCAAAAAAACGTGGTCACGATACAAATTCTAAACTCGTGTTTTCATGAGGTATTAATAGAAATATGTCTTCTCGAAGAGTCACAACCACTGCCACATCAGGACCAACCATGACTCGGGCTGTAATCCGAAAATTGGTAACTAATAGTGTTGCTGCAGCACTAAGAGTTCAAGCAAAAATGGCTGCCCATTCCAATACTACTACTAGGACAACCCCATGATGGAAAACTGTAGGGAATTGCATATTTGAAGATTACAAAACCCACAAGCAAGAATGAAGAAAGAAGAAACAATGAGGGCCTATTATGCAATAGTTAGCTTTCATAGGAAGCTAGGGTTAGCAACCTCCCTCTATTATATAAAGAGGGTAAGCGTCTAGGTTACAAATCATCCATTCAATAGCTAGTCTCTTCAATGAGAGTATAGAAAACGCATAGAGCGTGTAGTAGTTTAGTAGTAGTAGTAGTTTATTTTATATTTATCATAAAGAAAACCTTATTAGTAATGTTGATTGTTCTTGTTCTTATTTCAGCTGTGCAAATCATTGTTACTATATCCTAGAAGGGCTTGATCCTAATTTTACAATTGGTATCAGAGCGGGGGCTCTTGATATCTATGGTTTCAAGGTTTTCATGTTCATGAATAAAGAGCAGTTGTGAAGAAGAAGCAGATCTGGTACAAATTTTCGTAACTTTCTGCAGTCCAGTTTTCAAACAGCGATTTCTCATTCGTTAACCGTTGGATCGGGCTGAAATTTTTACTAGAGGTTCTTTACATATCAAAGAAGAATTCCACTAGAGGGATCTTTGATCTGAGCTTTAATAAAATGATAAAAATTGTCAAAGTCTCCTGAAGAAGAAAGGTTTATGTAAGTCGATTTTTGGGATTTCTATGCTTTTCAACTTCATGAATTTGTGCTTTCTCATTTTAAATTCATTATGGCACTTGGATATATGATGTTTGATGTCTAAAATTCATTAAAGAAAGCATCTGTGGATGAGTATGATCGATTTTTTATGATTTTAGGGTTTTAGCGACACTTTAAAAAACCCTAAATGATCTTTGAAGACTTCGATGTTTGATCCCTGTTATACTCATATGGTTTGATGATGACACGATTTTGATTGGTACTGTTGACGGCTAATATGATTAAGAAACCAGTATTCACTATCTGCTGGTATGTTTGAAGTTTTTGTACTGCTCGTTCATCATGGTTTGTATTGTTTGGGCAAGAGAAGTTAATAAGGGTATTCTTTGAAGTTAGTACTGGTTTTAGGATTTAATACTGGTATACTCTCTTGGTTAAGATTGCTCGATGGGACTGTTACTGCTGCTACGCTATTTTGTTTCTGTTGCTGATGATATTTGGTTCCTGCTGGTCATATATGTTCATGCGGGTTTTGTTTCCAAGTTCCTCCTGGTTACTTTTGGTTTCTGCTGATCGTTCTTGTTCCTGGTGGTTAGGTTTCATTCTTGCTGGTTGGGTTGGTTCCTGCTAGTTGCTTGGGTTCCTGCTGATACATACGATTCTTGTTGACTTCTTTATGGTTCCTGCTAGCTTGTTGTATACTTTTTCTTTTGGTCGGTTTTGGTTCCTACTAGTCATGTGAGATTACTGTTCGTCTGTTTTAGTGACAGTTCTGATGTCACTAATGGTTAGGGAGAACGAAGTTATCAACTATCATCATTTCGTTGAGAAGATTACTTGTTGAAGACATTTGATTATCGTTTGTTTGATGTTGTAGTTGATTTTCACAGGTTTTATGTTCTTATCATATCTTAAAGGCAGTAGGACCTTTTTAAAATAACTTGCTTGGTTTGTATGGTGACGAAGACTTGACGAATCTAGCGAAGGGGTATGATCCCTTTTATTGTGCTCAATTCGTACATTTGCTATCACTTGAAGGAGTTACGTTATTTGTGCTCAGTGTCTCATTGGATAAGTCAATGAGGAGTTTGTCAAGAGGCTTGGATCTTCACTACTCATATTTTATGAGTTCGACGTCACGTGGATAGTGCAAGACATAAGATGCAAGTTTGGGAGATTTAACTTCTTCACCAAATCAATTATATTTGATTTTCTTCATCAGTGATCACTCCATGGAGCCGAATGGATTCAAGAGATGGCAAGTATACCTTTAAGGGGAAGCTTATTGTTAATATACTTGACCATCTTCATGCATTACTTAAGGGGAAGTTGCATACTTTAATCTCGATCATGTGGGATTTGTTAAAAGTGTTGTTGCTCTTACACTTTGTGATGGTGTGCTTATTTGTTCCTGCTGCTCAGATTCTACTTGTTTGGAATTATAGATTTGATTATTACAAAACTACATGTGCTTATATAAAGAAGAATGAAACATGAAGGACTAGCTTGCAAAAGAAGATTTATTTATTAGTCCTTCGTAGTATTTTGTAAACCCTAATCCTCTAGTATATAAAGAGGACATGGGTCATTAGGTTGAAGGTGCACAGAAAATATGTAGTCGACTTAAAGGTGTGTGTGTCTAGGTGTCAAGTTCCTACAATGGATGCCTAGGGTTTATTAGTTAGTTAGTTTATTAGTAAAAGATCGATCTATGTATTAGTTAGTTTAGCCTCAAGGATCTTTTGATCTTGGGGATATAGTGAATAATGAAAACCTTGTTGAATAACATATTATTTTATATTCCGCTGCATATTTATGTTATTCGTAAAACATATCCTAGATGGGCTTAAACGATTCTCTACACTACTGCTGCTCGGATTCTGCTGTTTAGTTAAAAAAAAATTTAAAAATAGTTATTATTTTGTTTCTACTGGTTGATATTTGATTCTAGGTCCGAAGACGCCCTTGGATCTTGAACAATGAAGATGTGTATGGTTCGTTTTGGAGATTCAGTTCGTGACATAATTCTTGACTAGAATAGTTACACGTGCGTTACAAATATTTTGGGGGGCATATGATAACATACAGTTCATGATATGATTATAAAATAGATAATCATAAGCATTGAGTGGTTTCTGGTTGATCGGTCCGCGCTCACTGGGACTATCGGCCATTGCATGTAATCGCCATGCATATATTGACTACGAGAATTATCCAAAGACATTTTATGATGTCTTTTTCACACTGAAGGAAGAAATGTTTCATGCTACTGAGTTCGAGATTCATGAGATGGTTAGTATATTTTTAAGGGGAAGCTTCTTGTTCAAAATTACATATCCATCTACATGCATCACTTGAGGGGAAGCGTTTACAAGGTGCACAAGACCCCTATTGGATGACATGTTTTATGATGTGCAGCTTATTACTTGTGATGACATGTTTTAGCATTGTTTCTTCATGCAGATTGTTTTGTAATATCAAATAGGGGAAGATTGTAGGGAATTGCAGATTTGAAGATTACAAAACCTACAAGCAAGAATGAAGAAAGAAGAAACAACGAGGGCCTATTATGTAATAGTTAGCTTTCATAAGAAGCTAGGGTTCGTAACCTCCCTCTATTATATAAATAGGGTAAGCGTCTAGGTTACAGATCATCCATTCAATAGCTAGTCTCTCCAATGAGAGTCTAGAAAACGCATAAAGTGTGTAGTAGTTTAGTATTAGTAGTAGTTTATTTTATATTTATAATAAAGAAAATCTTATTAGTAATGTTGATTGTTCTTGTTCTTAATTCTGCTGTGCAAATCATTGTTACTATATCCTAGAAGGCTTGATCCTGATTTTACAAAGACCGCTATGGCTCGCAAATGTACATGTAAAGGCTTCATGAGGTTGCAACCAGTCTACTTTAAAGGAACTCTTATGAAAGGATCACCTAAAAGCATAGGAAAGAAGGCCACACCAGTTAAACCTCAGAGACTAAGGGAAGCAATTGAAGTTGCTCGGAGTTTCCAGGATCAAGAGTGGTCCTGTACAAGGAAACACAGACCACCAACAGAAGTTTGATGACAAAGGAGCCACTTTCAATAACAACCATCAAAACCAACAAAAGTTCGAACAGAAAGCTACCCGGGCATATATTGCCACACCTACTACAGGAAGTGGATTTGCTGGAAGATAACCTCTGTGTAACCAATGCAAGTTACATCATACCGGACCATGCACCGCTTGGTGCATGAAGTGTCAAAGGGTCGGCCATTTTACCAGAGACTGCAGAACCTTGAAAGCTATATTACAACCAGGGGTCGTGGTGTTCAACGGATGTGGGGAACAAGGGGCACTACAAGAATCGATGCCCAAATCAGAAGGAAAACAACAACTAAAACCATAGCACTAACTATCATCAATAACAAGACGCAGCAAGAGGATATGTGGCTGCACCAGCATAGAGCAGAGTTTATGTTGGAGATTCACCACTGTCCAATCAGTGCACGATACATCATAAGGGTCCATGTGGTACGTGCTTTTATTGTAAAAAAGGAAGGACACCTTGCTAGCAACTGCGAGATCACTATGGCGGTTCCATGTTCCGGATGTGGAAAGAAAGGGTACTACTAGAAACAATGTCTAAGTCAACAAGCTGAAAGTGCTCATGGAAAGCATATAGATTAGAAGGAAAAGAAGCTCACATGAGTAGTGATGAGTGCTCAAACACTCATCGTTTTTGATATATTTATACTGCCAAAACATACAAAAACAATCAAAAAGATATCAAAATACTTGAATTATCCCAGGGATTGTGTTTTATGTGTTTTAAAAGCAAAATGAGCAAAAACAAAGAAAAAACGTACAAAGTTTGCAATATTGGCAGTTTCAGTCCCCCAAGTTTCAAAACTTGTCAAATTTAGTCCCTATGCATTTATTTTAAAAGGAAGAGTCAACCCAAGGTTTTGAAAGTCAATTTCACAAAATATTACACTTGGGTAACAAATTTTCCAAAATTACATGTTTAGTCCCTGAAAATCCAAAAATGGCAAAATAGATCCCTGGGAATTTTGAAAAATCAAAAATGGCAAAATTGGTTCTTGGTTTATTAATGATTGGCATAATTGGTCCTTGGAAGCAAATTTGGAAAAGTGCAAAACCAGTCCTTGAAGTTTGGTACAATTACAAAATTGGTCCTTGTCACTAAACAAACCAACCGGACCCTTATTATCATAAAACAAAACCAAACCCAAACCATCCCCATTGCCCAGTCCACTCCCTAGCCCACACAACCCGGCCCAAGTTTAAAATAATAAAAGGCAGGGTCAAACGGTCAATGAAGGTCAAAAGACCGTTGACCCATCTCCTTCCCCTCAGCACCTTAGCGTGAAACCAGGGAGACATTCACCCCCCCCCCCCCCCCTCCTTACCTTTTTCACCAATCCCCCCCACCACAATTAATACTCCCCACCAAACAAACCCACCACAATTAATACCCACACCAACACCCACCAGTACCACTCATTTTAGCCCTAACTCAATTTTGGCGGGAAATCCCAATCTAGGGCTGTGATTGATCAAAATGCAATTGGAGGGTGAGGATTTGGTCTCTGGTCAAAGAGAGGACATTTGGGACTATCAGAATTCAAAGCGAAGCCATATGGAAGACTTAGGCTATTATTTTCATGTCGTTTATATATATGTAGCTCATTTTGAGCATTTTAGTGTGTAATATCTTTAGTTTTAATGTTTTTCAGTTCAATTTAATGTATTGTAATCCTTTTTATTAATGAAAGTTCTATTTTAAAGTTTCCATCTCAGTTTCAAGTTTCAAGTTTAAGTTAAGAATTCTAAATACTCATTTTGGTACTACAAGTGGTTCTCAGCTAATCATAAACCCTCAGTCACTCATTGAGAAAGGTTTTCAAAGGCTTACAAGTTTCTAGTTTACTAAGAATCAAAGTTTCATTAAATAGTTAAAAATGTGAAATAAATAAAAATAAAATAAAAAATGGTGATCAATGTTTGAAAAAGCTTGGAGCACTGTTTATTGTGGATGGCAGTGGGTTAGGGACCTCATGGGAGGTCATTAGGTTGGAAAATTTGGTCATTGGTACTTGGCAGCCAAGCTTGGAAGGCTTTGTAAGCTAAAAAATCTCATCTCTTTAGTAATAAGTAGTTCTAACTGTTTATTTGTGTTTACTTTAGTTAATTATTAGTAACTAGATCAGTGGTAATCATTTGTTTGTGTTTTATGTTTGTCTGAATCAAAATCTCATCAATAATTGTTTTTATATGAGTGTTTGGTTGTAATCTGTTTAAGCTATTCTACTTGTTCATTTGTGCAAGTCTGTGTTTCAACAAGTTGTTTGGTTGAATACAAGGTCAGGGGCCATAGTTTTGTTCCAAAACACTGCAAAAGTCAAAATCACTAAGAAATAATCACCACAGTTAACTGTGGTGATTTTTCAAGCTCAAATCCAATCAAATATTTTCATACGTGGATGTTTTTACTTAAGTTAGCTTTCATACAGCTTATCTAAACATATTTGATCACTAAATCAGCAATCAAAGTTCCCAAAAGTCAAAACTCAAGTTTTTCTAAAAAGTCAAAAAGCTCAATCTCAGATTTTTGACAAAATGGCATGAATTAAATTGATTTTTGTGTAGTGATTCAAGACCTGAAACTTGTTGTGTGATTACTCTATCAGCTGAAATTTTGAGTTTCATGATTGGTTGATTTTTGTGAATTTTTCTCAATGACTAAAATGCCCTTGGAAGTAACCTGTAGGGCAAGTTAGTTGCCCTGTCTCAGCAGACTCAGCTCACCCACCCAACTTTGGTGGTGTTTTGTGCCTAACCCAGTGGGTCCCACACTTTCATTTTGGTTCCATACAACCCCCTCCTACCAGGGAGTAAGGGTCGACCAATTGTTTGACCTGTAGACCAGTGGACCCCACTTTATTTGACCTAATAAGTTTGTCCCCAATCTGCCTCAGAACCAAATAAGCCAAGTGCTTATTCTGGTGTTCTAGCTTATTGAATCAGCTTATTTGTGTGTTACTTGCTTTAACTTGTTTATTATACTTATTTGTATCTGTTTTCACCAAAGTGGACCCCACATTAGCTCATTTGAGCTTATTTCCACTTCTGGTCAAAGAAAGTCAACTGTTAAGGAATTAAGCACTTGAAGTGCTTATTTCCTTGACCACAGTCAAACCCACTTCACAAAAGTTCCTTATAGACTTGTAATAAGCAGTTTGGAAAAAGAAAATCTCAAATAAGCCCAACTTAATAGAAGTGATAGCTTCTATTTAAGCCAATTGGCTTATTCTTCAGCTTATTAATAAGCAATTCTCATTTTTATAATTTTCCTAGGCTTCTGGTGTGTAAAAACAATTTCTGTAATTTTTTCAGATTTTTCTTTTATCATTTAGTATTTTTCCTAATTTAAAATAGTTTTTAGTAATTATTAAATAGTTAACAATTAATAATAATTAATTAGTAAATCAGAAAAATATAAATTAAATTTTAAAATTAGTTTTTAGTTATTTTTAAGTTTTCCAAATTTTATTTTCACTTTTCTAGAGTATTTTAATAATTAATTAGAAATTAGGTTATTTTAAATAATTAAAAAGTAATTAATAATTAGTTAATAATTAGTAATAATTAATTAAATAGTCTTAAAAATATATTTTCATTTCTAAAATTAGTTTTATAGTATTTTAGATTTTTCTAAAGTTTAATTTTTATTTTTCCAAGTTAATTTCTCATTTATTTATAATTTAGGTTAAATTAGTTAATTAAAAGTAATTAGGAAAATAGTATTTAATTAATAGTAATTATAAAATTAGTGTAAAAATTAATTTTAAATTTCCAAAAATTTTCTCTTATCATTAGGTTTGTAAAAAGTAAATTTTCATACCAGTAGCCTTTCCAGATCACCGTATTCACATTTTTGTACGTTTGTTCACGTCTTCGGCAAACGTACGGTTTTTAAGTTTTAGGTGATTTCTTCTCAACCTCAATTCACGTAATCATTCAAATAGCTTTCCTAAGCTATTTCTGTTAATAATATCCAAATAATTCTCACAACAAACCCTTTCTGTGAATAAACACCCGATCACAAAGCACGCTAAAGTTACAATTCACACCTCAACGGGATTTAACGACCCGATGATACCTTATATTACCCGGAGCATTGACCTAGGCTATTTGACTTTGTTGACCATTCTTTGGTCAATATAAGTTAGTGGTTTAGCATCAATCAATTTTTGGCGCCGCTGCCGGGGAGGTGTGCGCGTTTCTGCAGCGTCTTTCGAGATTAGTGTTATCTCACCTCACTCACTGTACAAATACCACCACTTGTGTATATTTTCAAAATCAAAACACATAAAAAAGTCATTGACACTTTTCCTAAAGTGTTAAAACACCAAAAAAAGTAAAAAACAACAAAACATATCGTAACGTTTTCTGATTCGCTTTTCTTTTAAGGTGATTCTTAAAGAGAAACGATTCTGGATTACGGGACGATAACAAAAATATTGTCCAAAAAGTTTTTATCCCTAGTGGATGCGTACTCGTTCTTCAAGGTCCACTAGCCCATTACGTGAGCTGGTCCGGAAACCTCGAAGACCTCGTAGACGTTCTGCACCAACAGTCGGATCTGAGATCCGAGCTGTTCCACCTTCAGCTGTCATCATGGCGGCTGAACCCACTATGAATGAGCTTCTCCAAGCACCCGTCGAGGGTTACGGAGATGCTATCGTTGTTCCGACAATCATGGCCGAAAATTTTGAGCTTAAAACAGGGTTGATAAACCTGGCCACCTCACGTCAATTCTAGGGTTTTGAGAGGGACGATCCTCAAGATCACATTCGATGGTTCAATAAAATCACATCCACCATAAAATGCAAAAATGTCCCTTGTGAAGCAATCAAACTTCTTCTCTTCCCATTCTCCCTGGAGGGACAAGCCCGGATTTGGCTTGAAAAATAACCTCCGCGATCTATTGAGACATGGGAAGATCTTGTGAAAAAGTTCGTAAATGAATTCTTTCCTCCTTCCAAAACCACGAGTCTCAAGAATGAGATCATGAAATTCACACAGAAATTTGATGAATCCTTTAGTGAGGCATGGGATCGTTACAAGGAATTGCTCCGAAAATGCCCTCACCACGGTTTCTCCGATCTCATGCAACTTGATACCTTCTACAATGGAGTAAGCCAATCCGATCAAGACTCACTAAATGCCTCCGCTGGAGGTAACTTCTTGAATCGTACCACAAAGGATGCTTTAGCGATCATTGAGAATAAATCTAAGGTCCGCATTCCCAGAAGCAAACCGGTTGTTTCCCAAGGGAATGTTGTTCCTTCTACCTCATCGCCCGTGGCTCAATCTAGCACCGATGCTAGACTTGACAAACTCACGGAAGCTATTCATGCATTGGTTATCACCAAAAGCCAGAAAATTTCTTCTCCTCATTCTTCTCCACAAGCTGAAGTCAAAAAGATAGAAGTTTGTGTCACTTGTGGTGGTCCACACTCATATTACAATTGCACTGCCACCGAAGGCAATCCATTCGATGTAAATGCAATAGCCGGCAATTCCAACCAAGGAGGTAACCAATACCGTCCTCAAGTGGAACCAAATCACCGGGCTAGCAATCAGGGTGGACCACCCGGGTTTCCTCAAAATCCAAATAGGTTTAATCCTTATCCACCAAGGGGGCCTAATATGCAAAATCAAAATCCTGCCCCCGTCAATCAGTATCCACCCCAAAGGGGTAATCAAGGGTATTCAGCTCCGAATTATCAAGATCCCCTCCCAAACGAGCTCAATAACTACATCAAAGTTAATGAGACCAAAATGAGGGCAATGCAAAATCAAATCTCAAATTTGAAGAATGATTTCCAATCATCAATAGCCAAACAGGGTCATGAGCTGAAGAGTGAGTTGATGGCAACAAACAACAAAATTGATCAATCTCAAAACAAGATTGAGAATATGTTTGCCAGTCTTATGAGTCATCTCACTCCACCCTCTACATCAGGAGGTCTCCCGGCTAATACAGTTGTTAACCCCAAGGGTGAACTCAAAGCTATTACTACACGCAGTGGTAAAGCTTATGAAAAGCCGCCAATTCCTCCTATTCCTCCTCCTCTTTATTCCGAGGAAGTAGAAATTGAGCCTGAGGCAACCACGGACAAGGTGCAATCTACTAGCCCACGAAGCACCGCACACGTCCACCCTCAAGTTGTACCAGAAATTGTACCAAAACCGGGAGTTGTGTTTGAACCATCAACAACTCCTGTTGAGAACCCTAAATCCAAACCTTCAATATCATACCCTTCACGACTTAATGAGCAAAAGCTCCGCGAAAAGGCTAGTCACCAAATGGATAAGTTTTATCAAATCTTTCAAGATTTGCATTTTGACGTTAGCCTTGCGGATGCTATCATCCTGATGCCCAAATTCGCATCGATGATCAAGAACTTGTTAAGCAACAAGGAAAAATTGTACGAAATGGCAAAGACTCCATTGAACGAAAACTGCTCAGCAGTTATCTTAAAGAAGCTTCCTAAGAAGCTTGGAGACCCTGGGAGATTTCTCATTCCATGTGTTTTCTTTGGGATGGTTGAATGCTTTGCCTTGGCTGATCTTGGTGCTAGCATCAACCTGATGCCTTACTCAGTGTGGGAGAAACTCTCTCTTCCTCAACTTACTCCTACGTGCATGACTCTCGAGCTTGCCGACCGTTCAATCTCTCGTCCTCTCGGCATTGCTGAAGACGTATTCATGAAAGTAGGAAAGTTCCATTTCCCCGCTGACTTCGTTGTTGTTAAGTTCGATGCTGACCCACGAGTTCCTCTCATTCTCGGGAGAGGATTCTTAAGGACGGGTCGTGCGTTAATTGATGTGCACGAAGAGGAAATAACTCTTCGTGTTGGTAATGAAGCTGTAACCTTTAACCTCGATCAAACTTCAAGGTACTCCTCTAATTATGACGCCGAAACGGTTAACCGAATTGATGTCATTGATGTTGCGTCTGAGGAGTACGCTCAAGAGGTTCTAGGTTTTGTCGATGATTCTCCGAGTGAAAATTTCACTCCATCTTCTCACCCCATTATAGCCAATTCTTCTCCTTCCCTCACTCCATTTGAGGGAAGTGACTTCATCTTAGAAGAAATTGAGGCCTATCTCAACAGTGATTCGATTCCTGATGGAATCGATAACCAAGAGATTGACCTCGAGGGGGATATTCTCATGCTTGAAAAGTTATTAAACGAAGATCCCTCTCCTCTTCCTGTTCTACCACAAACACTTCATAAGGAGGAAGTCAAAAATGTTGAGAAAACTGATGACTTTCCTGCGGTTGAACTTAAGGACTTGCCGCCTCATCTTGAATATGCATTTCTGGAGGGTGATGATAAATTACCCGTCATAATTGCTAAAGACTTAAGTGTTGAGGAAAAGGCTGCTCTTATAAAGGTTTGAAAGTCTCATAAGCCAGCAATTGCTTGGCGTCTCTCCGACATCAAGGGCATCGACCCTGAGTTTTGTACTCACAAGATATTAATGGAGGATGACTTCAAACCTGCGGTCCAACATCAAAGAAGGGTGAATCCAAAAATTCACGAGGTTATCAAACAAGAGGTTTTAAAACTTCTTGATGCCAGATTGATTTACCCTATCTCGGACAGTCCTTGGGTCAGCCCAGTTCATTGTGTTCCAAAAAAGAGTAGGCATTACTGTTGTCACAAATGAGGAAAATGAGTTAATTCCAACTCGTTTGGTTACGGGTTGGCGCGTCTGCATTGATTATCGTAAATTGAATGACGCCACCCGTAAGGATCATTTTCCTCTGCCCTTTATGGATCAGATGCTCGAGAGATTAGCGGGGAATGAGTACTATTGCTTCCTCGATGGTTTCTCGGGTTACTTTCAGATTCCCATTGACCCGCAAGACCAAGAAAAGACCACTTTTACGTGCCCCTATGGAACTTTCGCATATAAACGTATGCCATTTGGCTTATGTAATGCTCCGGGCACGTTTCAAAGATGTATGATGGCCATTTTTTCCGACATGATCGGGAAAAGTATGGAGGTCTTTATGGACGATTTCTCGGTCATTGGGGATTCGTTTAAATCATGTCTCTCCCATTTAGACAGCATGCTAAAACGTTGTGAAGACACAAAGTTATGTCTAAATTGGGAGAAGAGTCACTTTATGGTCAAAGAGGGCATTGTCCTCGGCCATAAGATTTCAAAAAACGGGATTGAGGTTGACAGAGCCAAAGTGGACGTCATTGCAAAATTGCCTCATCCCACGACTGTGAAACGTGTTAGGAGCTTTTTGGGTCATGCCGGTTTCTATCGTAGGTTTATTCAAGATTTTTCTAAAATCGCCCGGCCTATGACCCATCTCCTCGAGAAGGATGCTCCTTTTATCTTCTCCCCTGAGTGCATCGAAGCCTTTGAAACATTAAATAAAAGGCTTACCGAGGCACCGATTCTTGTTGCCCCCGATTGGGACTTGCCCTTCGAGCTCATGTGTGATGCTAGTGATTATGCTATAGGGGCAGTCTTGGGGCAACGCAAAACAAAACATTTTCAGCCTATACACTATGCCAGCAAGACTATGACCGAGGCTCAAAGTCATTACACCACCACTGAAAAAGAATTATTAGCTGTGGTGTATGCTTTTGAAAAATTCCGGCCATACTTGATTCTGACTAAAAGCATAGTGTATACGGATCACTCGGCTTTGAAGTATCTATTTGCAAAACAAGATGCAAAGCCGAGACTCCTTCGTTGGGTTCTCCTCCTGCAGGAATTTGATATCATCATTCGTGATAAAAAGGAGCTGAGAACCTAGCTGCTGATCATCTCTCCCGTCTTGAAAACCCTCACCAAAATGCTTTCGAGAGAAAGGAAATAAATGAAACATTTCCTCTCGAAACCCTCAATGTGGTTTCATTTCGTGGAGACTCGATTACCCCATGGTTTGCCGACTTTGCAAACTATCTTGCGGGTAACTTCATTGTGAAAGGGATGTCGTCCCAACAAAAAAATAAATTTTTCAAAGATGTAAAACACTACTTTTGGGACGACCCCTACTTGTTCAAGATATGCGCGGATCAAGTCATCCGGCGGTGTGTGTATGGTCAGGAAGCCGCTGAAATTTTAAAGGCTTGCCATGCTGGTCCCACGGGGGGCCACCACAATCCCAACTACACCGCCAAAAAGGTGTTTGATTCCGGCTTTTATTGGCCCTCGATCTACAAGGATGCCCAAGATTTGGTCAAGTCCTGTGACGCTTGTCAACGTCACGGGAATATTTCACAAAAGAATGAAATGCCTCAGAATGCAATTCAAGTTTGTGAAATTTTTGACATCTGGGGCATCGACTTTATGGGGCCATTTCCATCCTCTCACGGAAACAAATACATACTCGTGGCAGTTGACTATTTGTCAAAATGGGTTGAAGCGAAAGCTTTACCCACAAATGATGCCCGAGTAGTTGTGAAATTTTTAAAAGCCCTTTTTGCCTGATTCGGAACTCCACGTGCTATTATTAGTGATCGTGGTACGCACTTCTGTAATGACAAATTTGACAAAGTCATGCAAAAGTACGGTGTAACTCACCGTCTTTCCACTGCGTACCACCCTCAAACGAGTGGACAAGTCGAAGTTTCCAATCAGGGCATTAAAAGAATATTGGAAAGAACTGTAGGCAAGAATCGTGCATCGTGGTCGGACAAATTAGATGATGCACTTTGGGCTTTCCGTACGGCTTACAAAACACCCATTGGGTGTACGCCTTATAAACTTGTGTACGGGAAAGCGTGCTGATTGGGTCTAAACCGTCAGACGATTATTGGTCAACCACTTGTGAATGGTCAACCGTAAAAGTCAAATTGCCTAGAATCAATCTCCGTGGAAGTATAGGGTTTCCCCGGGTCGTTATGTCCCGACGAGGTGTGGATGGTATTAAAAAACGGGTTTGTGATCGGGTGAATTTGGACAGGAAATGGTATAAGTGAGTTGTGATGATTATACTACTGGAATATGGAAGATTATAGCTTAAAGACACTATATTAACAATACTGGAAAGTCAGAAAAACCAGAAACGTTTAAAACTTAAAACGCGTATGTTCACGTTTAAATAAAACGTAAGCGTACGAAATAAAAAGTGAAAACGGAAATCTTTTTTTAACCCTAATTAATTATTTAATATTAATTAAATACTAATTATTACTAATTATTAATATTTAAAATACTTAAATATAATTTAATACTAATTAAATACTAGAAAAATGAAAATAAAATTTCTAAAATTATAAAATAACTAAAAATAAGTTTTAAAAATAAAAATAAGTGTTTTTGTCTTTTTGTGAATTTTCTATTAATTAATTACTAATTAATTATTAATTACCTAATTAACTATTTTAAATTAAGAAAAATAGCAAATGAACAGTAAAAATTCTAATAAAATTTCTAAAATTACTTTATAACATATAAAAGCTATAAAAAATATAAAAACAAGGTTTTACTTAATAAAAACTAAATATGCTATTTTAAACTAATTATTAATTAATAATTAATAAAACTAAGATTAATTCTAATAAATACTAAATGATAAAATAAAAATCTGAAAAAATTACTAAAAATACTTTTATATATAAGGTAATTAATAAAAATATAAAAAAGCTAATTACTTAATAAAAATATAAAAATTAAAATTAAAATTAAATTACATTAAATAGAAACTATCACTTAATTTAAATTTGATTTTTCTTGGTTTTTCTTTTACAAACTTATTTTACACCTAAAAATGGAAACTTTTTGTAAAAACAAACTTGGTGGAACTCAGAAATAAGCCAAAATAAGCCAAAAAGTTGAGACAGTTGACTTTTGTTGACTAAGGTAAGAAATAAGCTAAAATGGCATTAAGTGGGACCCACAATGATTGATTCTAGTCCAAATAAGTTATAGGAACTTGTTTAAGCTGGAAAAACTCAAGTGTGACCACAGAATAAGCATTAAGCCAACAAATAATCACTTTGATTCTTGGTTCAACACAGAAAATAGGACAACAATTAGGGGTGATTTCAAGTGGGTCCCAGCGATTTTGAAGCTCAAACCTTGCTTGAAATGGATTGGGGGCCAGCTAGTGAGTTCAAAGAACCAAAGGGGGGCCTATGGGACCCACTGGTTAAGTCTGTGGGACCCACCAAAGTTAGACAGTTGGGGAAGAAGCTGCTGCTGCAGCAGTTGGTTCTGCCCTGCAGCTTGGTTTGTGGGGGTGTGGGACCCACAGGAAAATTCACAAAATTATACTAAAACTTGATTCCTAAAGATGAGGTGTTAGAGAACAAGATGTGAAAATTTGAAGGGCTGAATCAAAGTAGATAAATCACAAAAATTCCTACAATATTTGGTTTTTTCTACTTATGGAGCAATTTGACTTTTTGAAATAACATGGACAGTTGACTTTTCTGAGTTTCTAATCATCCTTACTGATTATTTATGATATGTTAAGCTACTAAGACATGAATTTAGGTTAGATTACCAACTAATAAACTATTGTGAGGCATGTTGACACTTAAATCCTAACAGACAACTAAATAAACTAGTTGATAATTGATTTTGACTTTTTAAGTAAAGACATATGGTTTTTATTGTTGTTCTAAGCTATAACACCCTAAAGTAACATTACTGAGCCTAAATTAACTACCAATTCCCACTGAAACTCAGTGGAAAACCTTAATCCAAACACAACTTTAGAACCTGATTTAATGATTTCTCACAACAAATGAATAACTTGTTCTATGAAACTGAATTTAAAGATCATAAGTTGGTTTATTAAGCATATTTAAGCAGTTAAACTTCACTAAAATCAACAAGTATCTAAGATTACTACTAGACTGTCTTAGCAGTTGAGTTGCAAATATTAGTGCTAATGGAATCTAACAATCAAGCATGGAATCATGGGCCATAATCTCACAATGTAGCACTAAACTAAGCAAGAAAAATACACAGTTAAGCAATCTTAAGCTTATGACAGTAAGATGCTAAAATTAACAAAACTCACAAAAGACTTCCAAGCTTGCCATTGAGAACCAAGGTCTAGAACACAACCTACTGCTTACCAATAAGCTCTAAACCACAAGCCTCCTATTCTTGTTCTGCTTCAATACCATGATCCATCCTCTTTGTTGATTTTTTATTTTTCATCTATTTTTATGATTTTTTTTTTCTTTTGGAAAACTTTAAACTACAACTGATTTAGAAACTTTGTAAGCTTATAAAAGCTTATTAGGAACTTGATTTGATCTAAAGTGAACATACAACAACAACATTTAACCACTACCTGTGAAATTGAGATTTTGATAAAAAAAAAACTGCATAATCTGAAAATAGCTTGCACACTGAAGCTTAAGGTTTAAGATGATTCACAATACATTTAATTAACTGAATACAACTTAATTTAACTGAAATTACAATTTTAAAATAAAATTACACTACTTTCGACATTATTCTACACTACTAAAACTAATACACCTCCATCTCTGCTTCTTTCTTCTCTTTTATACCTCCTCTGAGCTCTGTGGGGTCCACTGAACATATCCCACACTCAATAATGGCCTTTGGATGACTTCTTATGATCTTGGCCTTCCAACTGAAATTTGGCGGGAAAAAAGTTTTGCTAGTGGATTCTGATAACTTGAGCAGGGGTGGTAATTTGGATGTTAGTGTTTGTTTGGTGTGGAAAGGGGGTGGGAGTTTGTGAGTGACAGAGGAGGTGATGATGAAGATGCAGGTTTGGCAGGGTTCAAGTGGGGGGGGGGGGGGTGTGAGGTGGAAGATTGACCAAAGTTGACTGAGGGTGGAGTAGCAAAATGGACGGGGTGGGTTTTTATTATAGAAAGGGTATTTTGGGCTTAGGGGAGTGCTTTGGGCTTGGTTTATTTGGATCAGGTTTTATGTTTGGGGTTTTAGGAATATAACAAGGATCCAAGTGGTATTAGATAGCTACAAAGCCCAAGGACCAAAGTCGTATTTTCTGTTTTTCAAGGGACTGATCTTGCAACTATTCCAAAGTATTCCAAGGGTTGTTTTTGCCAAGTTTCATTTACCAAAGGGCCATGAAAGTTAATTTTCCAATTTAAACTTCCCAGGGACTGAAACTGTCAAATGTCGAAACTTGAAGGACCAAAAGTGTAAATTCTTCAAACTTTCATTTAAAGGACCAATTTTGACAATTTGTAAATTCCCAAAGACCAATGTTTACTTTTCCATCCAAAAATATTTCCCAAGGACCAAATCTGACAAAATTATGAAGTTCAGGGACCAAACTTGTAGTTTTCCAAACTGCAGGGACCATTTGTGTAATTTTCTCAAACTTTTTACCCAAGGATTGTTTTTGATAATTTTTTACTTTTAAATGCCTTGGGTTAACTTTTCTTTCGTTTAAAACCTGCAGGGACTAGTTTTGTCAATTTTTGAAACTTGAGGGACTGAAACTGCCAATTGTGCAAACTTTGTTCGTTTTTCATTTGTTTTTAAACATTTTGCATCTATACCATATAAAACACACTTTTAAGATAATTTTAGTATTTTGATGCATTATTGGGTGTTTTTGGATGTTTTGGCAGTTCATATAAGACAAAAATGATGAGTATTTACACACTCATCAATCCCTCACACTAAACTATTGCTAGTCCCTAGCAATCTTTTGAGAAAAATTAATGGATTTGAAACTCTTTACCAAAAGCCATCACTTCTGGAGTAGCCAGGTGTAAGAACTGTGGCACACCTGATAACCGTGTGATTTTGAGCAAACCACCAGCTGTCAACGGATTTGATTAGTCTTTACCAAAAGCCGTTTGCTTCTGGACTAGCCAGCTCTTGATGGAATAGTCAACATCTTGGTGAGCTGATTACCAATTATGGTTTTTCCACGGCCTTTACCACAAGCCATAATCTTGCGGGCTAGCCAACTCATTTGTTTTTGGGGAGTTGAGGAACCGTACAATTTTGGGCAAATTGCAAGCCATAAACGGATTTGAGATGTCTTTACCAAGAGCCGTTTGCTCCTGGACTAGCCAATCCCTTTTGTCGCTTAGACAAGGCGGACTGATTACCACAAAAATTTTGAAGCACCAGTGAAAATTTTTTAAAATTTTTGAAATTTTGGCTAAAACGGGGGTATTATATAGTAAAATGTGATAAAATTCGCTAGAATAGCGAATACCCCCCACACTAAGCATGAATATTGTCCTCAATATTCAAAATCCCGGCTATTATGCCGACATTTAGAACGTAAAAGGGCAACATTACAAGCTAAGCGTGGAAACACAATTTTGTTTTTTCACTTTTGTAATCATAGCATGGGGGACTCCCCCACACTTAGGGTGAAAACCCTATAAGCATGCTCTGTTTTTGTTTACCGAGTCGCTAGCGTGACTCGACCCCGAATTCATTTGTCCTTGGGGAAGCATGATGTGGAAGAAATAATCTCCATCGGACTTTCATTCAAGATGTTTGGATAAACATTTGAAGCACGTGAAAGTTCCACACCGATGAGATAAGTATCCGGCTCAAAATAATGGTAAACGAAAATGCCGGGATCAAATATGGTGTCTTCATTCCCGAAGGAGTGAAGAACAAGAGAAGTCACCCTGTAGGTGAAGAAAAGGAAGAAAACCATGATGTAAATCATGATTTGATATTCTTCCTCAAGAGGAGGCTCAATAGCCTGAGTTTGGATTTCAAAGGGTAAGCTCGTAAACAACCCGGGAGGGTGGGTGGGAATTTGCAAATTCTCATAATTGAGAGCATCTCCCCCCGGGCTATCAAACTCCGGAGGAGTCATGACATGATGAGTGAGTTCACCGGAGAACTCCTCATGAAGAGAATCATTCACAAGATGTGAACCTGTGAACTTATGTTCCAGAATAGACTCATCACAATCCTCATTCTGACTAAATAGTGGATTATCAGAAATCAAAGTGAATTCAGAGTCGAATTCAAATAGAGGATTGGTGAGAGTAGTTTTGAATGTTTCGGGAACAAAGAGATTATCATTCTCTATTGGACTGCTGGGATAAGAAGTGAGTGACGGATCATGATATAGGAGACTTTCAATTTCTCCCAGATCGGCTTCAAAGTCGAGGAGACCATCATCACTTTCCAATGAAAGTGGATTGATGTGAGTAAGTTCATCAGCGAACTCCTCAAGAAGAGGATCAACATCAGACTGAGGGAGTGATGCCTCAATATACTCAATGTCTCCATGAGATGTACAATCATCATTAAAATCTGAGAAAGTCTCAAAATGATCGTTTGAACACTCAAGAGGGGAAGGAATATCACACATATCATCTAAAGTTCCCTGTGACTCTCTCGGGATTGGGACAAGGATCTCAACACTAGACTTTATTAATTCGTCCGATTCCTTATTAGGAACAGCGCTAAGATGCTCATCCCCCATGTTAAGAGAGTGAGTGTGAACTTTGGGTGTGATAACAATAGACTGAGGGAGTTTAGAAGTACTAGCAGTTATGGAATTTTCAAGTTCCATTTGATCAACGGCTAGTGACTCCGTCACATTATTTTCTCCCTGATTCTCCATGGAAGGAATCACAACAGATGAATCTGATGAATCTTTTTGAATAATAACAATGTTATCTTCATCATCATCATCATCATATAGAGCAGCATAGCGAAGATTGGCACGTATTTTAGCCGCTCTTTGCTCAACAAGTAATTCTTCCATGCTCATTTCGTTTCTAGCATCTCGTTTTTCAGCAAGTAATTCTGCCATTGATTTTTCGCGAGATTCTTGAAACGATGTAGTAGCCAACCCCTCCTTAAATTTTTTAATTGCTTCAAGAACCTTATCACAAAGGTCTTGTGGGAATTGAGGGGTTGCTTGGGTAATTGGGTCTTGTGGAGGTGGGTCTTGACATGAATAGTCATAATTGTTACAAGGAAATGGATTCCCTGTTTGACAATCCGAGCTATAGTGAGGACCTCCACAATTTTCACAACAGTAAGACTAATGTGGCTGTGGGTCGTATGTGCTAGAGTCATAATTGTTATCAGGAAACTGCTCATAGACAAGCGTGTTTCCCGATTGACAATCAGAACTGTAATGTAAACCACCACAGTACTCACAACAGTTAAACTGTTGAGTCTGGTTTGGTGAATTGTATGGATATTGGTCGTAACCAAAATTTTGATTATTTTGACAATCAAAACCTTGGTGAGGACCTCCACAATATTCACACGAAAAGTTTGGTGCATTTTGATACGAACAATCATTGTGGTATGGATAATATGATTCTTGCTCGTATGAATGTGATGGGTAATTGAAAAAATTTGAAGAGTCGTTGAATGAGTTCTGATTAGGATCATAAGCAAATGAATTACTCGACCCACAAAACAAACAACTCCCGTTTTGAATATCATTACCACATTGCACACATGTACACCAACGACATGGCAAACCAAAAAGTGGCTCACCACAACCGACACAAGGAACAAAATCTGGAGGTGGGACAAGTGGTGTGCTCTTAGAGCTAGCAATTTCCACCACTTCCGTTATGGTCTCGGGTTTTGGTTCTTGATAAACGTGAAGGTTAGGTAAGTCGTTCTTTTCAGTCACTGCCCTAAGCTCGGCACGTATGCTTGACAAACTTTTGATCGTAAACCGTGAAAGGTTAGGATCAATTCTTGAAGGTTTGTCATTAATAGTACGTATCTCGGGCTTGGAAGAATTTGGTGAATCATTGAGAGAATTTGGACTTATGAACAAATTGCACAAATCACAAAATCTGTTACTACAATTATTGCCACATTTCTCACAAATACACCGGAGACAACGAAAGCCGTTCTCAATCGGGCTTTTACAGTGAAAACACGTGTAGCTGAGAGACGTCATAAGAATTATACATGAGATGAGTATAAGAAGGTAGAATCAAATGGATAGAGGGTAAGGAAAAATATTTTTGGGTTTTTTTTTTTGAAAAGGTATGAACAAGAATGGATAAATGTACAATGGAACGAATTCCAAAGACACTAATCAAAAAAACCGTTTAGATACGCACACAACCTCCCCGGCAGCGGCGCCAAAATTTTGATTGGTCCCAAACGGTCAACCTAAACTGACCAGGTGATGGTCAACAAGGTCAAACGTCTAAAACCAATGCTCCGCGGAATATAGTGTTTCCCCAGGTCGTTATGTCCCGACGAGGTGTGGATGGTATTTAAAACGGTTTTGTGATCGGGTGAATTTGGACAGGAAAGGGTATAAGTGAGTTGTGATGATTATACTACTGGAATATGGAAGATTATAGCTTAAAGACACTATATTAACAATACTGGAAAGTCAGAAAAACCAGAAACGTTTAAAACTTAAAACGCGTATGTTCACGTTTAAATAAAACGTAAGCGTACGAAATAAAAAGTGAAAACGGAAATCTGAAAACACCCAGGGGGTGAAAATGACTTTTTTACAAACTAAAAGGTAAGAGAAAATTTTTAGAAAATTAAAATAAATTTTAACCCTAATTAATTATTTAATATTAATTAAATACTAATTATTACAAATTATTAATATTTAAAATACTTAAATATAATTTAATACTAATTAAATACTAGAAAAATGAAAATAAAATTTATAAAATTATAAAATAACTAAAAATAAGTTTTAAAAATAAAAATAAGTGTTTTTGTCTTTTTGTGAATTTTCTATTAATTAATTACTAATTAATTATTAATTACCTAATTAACTATTTTAAATTAAGAAAAATAGCAAATGAACAGTAAAAATTCTAATAAAATTTCTAAAATTACTTTATAACATATAAAAGCTATAAAAAATATAAAAACAAGGTTTTACTTAATAAATACTAAATATGCTATTTTAAACTAATTATTAATTAATAATTAATAAAACTAAGATTAATTCTAATAAATACTAAATGATAAAATAAAAATCTGAAAAAAATACTAAAAATACTTTAATATATAAGGTAATTAATAAAAATATAAAAAAGCTAATTACTTAATAAAAATATAAAAATGAAAATTAAAATTAAATTACATTAAATAGAAACTATCACTTAATTTAAATTTGATTTTTCTTGGTTTTTCTTTTACAAACTTATTTTACACCTAAAAATGGAAACTTTTTGTAAAAACAAACTTGGTGGAACTCAGAAATAAGCCAAAATAAGCCAAAAAGTTGAGACAATTGACTTTTGTTGACTAAGGTAAGAAATAAGCTAAATTGGCATTAAGTGGGACCCACAATGATTGATTCTAGTCCAAATAAGTTATAGGAACTTGTTTAAGCTGGAAAAACTCAAGTGTGACCACAGAATAAGCATTAAGCCAACAAATAAGCACTTTGATTCTTGGTTCAACACAGAAAATAGGACAACAATTAGGGGTGATTTCAAGTGGGTCCCAGTGATTTTGAAGCTCAAACCTTGCTTGAAATGGATTGGGGGCCAGCTAGTGAGTTCAAAGAACCAAAGGGGGGCCTGTGAGACCCACTGGTTAAGTCTGTGGGACCCACCAAAGTTAGACAGTTGGGGAAGAAGCTGCTGCTGCAGCAGTTGGTTCTGCCCTGCAGCTTGGTTTGTGGGGGTGTGGGACCCACAGGAAAATTCACAAAATTATACTAAAACTTGATTCCTAAAGATGAGGTGTTAGAGAACAAGATGTGAAAATTTGAAGGGCTGAATCAAAGTAGATAAATCACAAAAATTCCTACAATATTTGGTTTTTTCTACTTATGGAGCAATTTGACTTTTTGAAATAACATGGACAGTTGACTTTTCTGAGTTTCTAATCATCCTTACTGATTATTTATGATATGTTAAGCTACTAAGACATGAATTTAGGTTAGATTACCAACTAATAAACTATTGTGAGGCATGTTGACACTTAAATCCTAACAGACAACTAAATAAACTAGTTGATAATTGATTTTGACTTTTTAAGTAAAGACATATGGTTTTTATTGTTGTTCTAAGCTATAACACCCTAAAGTAACATTACTGAGCCTAAATTAACTACCAATTCCCACTGAAACTCAGTGGAAAACCTTAATCCAAACACAACTTTAGAACCTGATTTAATGATTTCTCACAGCAAATGAATAACTTGTTCTATGAAACTGAATTTAAAGATCATAAGTTGGTTTATTAAGCATATTTAAGCAGTTAAACTTCACTAAAATCAACAAGTATCTAAGATTACTACTAGACTGTCTTAGCAGTTGAGTTGCAAATATTAGTGCTAATGGAATCTAACAATCAAGCATGGAATCATGGGCCATAATCTCACAATGTAGCACTAAACTAAGCAAGAAAAATACACAGTTAAGCAATCTTAAGCTTATGACAGTAAGATGCTAAAATTAACAAAACTCACAAAAGACTTCCAAGCTTGCCATTGAGAACCAAGGTCTAGAACACAACCTACTGCTTACCAATAAGCTCTAAACCACAAGCCTCCTATTCTTGTTCTGCTTCAATACCATGATCCATCCTCTTTGTTGATTTTTTATTTTTCATCTATTTTTATGATTTTTTTTTCTTTTGGAAAACTTTAAACTACAACTGATTTAGAAACTTTGTAAGCTTATAAAAGCTTATTAGGAACCTGATTTGATCTAAAGTGAACATACAACAACAACATTTAACCACTACCTGTGAAATTGAGATTTTGATAAAAAAAAAACTGCATAATCTGAAAATAGCTTGCACACTGAAGCTTAAGGTTTAAGATGATTCACAATACATTTAATTAACTGAATACAACTTAATTTAACTGAAATTACAATTTTAAAATAAAATTACACTACTTTCGACATTATTCTACACTACTAAAACTAATACACCTCCATCTCTGCTTCTTTCTTCTCTTTTATACCTCCTCTGAGCTCTGTGGGGTCCACTGAACATATCCCACACTCAATAATGGCCTTTGGATGACTTCTTATGATCTTGGCCTTCCAACTGAAATTTGGCAGGAAAAAAGTTTTGCTAGTGGATTCTGATAACTTGAGCAGGGGTGGTAATTTGGATGTTAGTGTTTGTTTGGTGTGGAAAGGGGGTGGGAGTTTGTGTGTGACAGAGGAGGTGATGATGAAGATGCAGGTTTGGCAGGGTTCAAGTGGGGGGGGGGGGGTGTGAGGTGGAAGATTGACCAAAGTTGACTGAGGGTGGAGTAGCAAAATGGACGGGGTGGGTTTTTATTATAGAAAGGGTATTTTGGGCTTAGGGGAGTGCTTTGGGCTTGGTTTATTTGGACCAGGTTTTATGTTTGGGGTTTTAGGAATATAACAAGGATCCAAGTGGTATTAGATAGCTACAAAGCCCAAGGACCAAAGTCGTATTTTCTGTTTTTCAAGGGACTGATCTTGCAACTGTTCCAAAGTATTCCAAGGGTTGTTTTTGCCAAGTTTCATTTACCAAAGGGCCATGAAAGTTAATTTTCCAATTTAAACTTCCCAGGTACTAAAACTGTCAAATGTCGAAACTTGAAGGACCAAAAGTGTAAATTCTTCAAACTTTCATTTAAAGAACCAATTTTGACAATTTGTAAATTCCCAAAGACCAATGTTTACTTTTCCATCCAAAAATATTTCCCAGGGACCAAATCTGACAAAATTATGAAGTTCAGGGACCAAACTTGTAGTTTTCCAAACTGCAGGGACCATTTGTGTAATTTTCTCAAACTTTTTACCCAAGGATTGTTTTTGATAATTTTTGACTTTTAAATGCCTTGGGTTAACTTTTCTTTCGTTTAAAACCTGCAGGGACTAGTTTTGTCAATTTTTGAAACTTGAGGGACTGAAACTGCCAATTGTGCAAACTTTGTTCGTCTTTCATTTGTTTTTAAACATTTTGCATCTATACCATATAAAACACCCTTTTAAGATAATTTTAGTATTTTGATGCATTATTGGGTGTTTTTGGATGTTTTGGCAGTTCATATAAGACAAAAATGATGAGTATTTACACACTCATCACGTGCCATCTTCCGATCGAGCTTGAGCATAAAGCCTATTGGGCCCTCAAGCATGCCAATTTCGACCTCAAAACGGCGGGTGATCATAGGAAAGGTCAACTAAACGAACTTCGTGATCAAGCTTACGCGAACTCTTTGATCTATAAAGAAAAGACAAAGAAGATTCATGACTCCAAAATCAAAAACCGCGTTTTTAACGTTGGTGATCGAGTCCTTCTTTTCAACTCTAGACTCAAGATCTTCTCGGGAAAGCTCAAAACCCGATGGACTGGTCCATTCACTATCACTAAAGTTTATCCTTATGGCACCGTCGAATTATCTCAAAATGACGGTCCTAATTTCAAAGTGAATGGACATCGTTTAAAGCACTACTTTGGAGAGGACATACCATCCATGGTTGTCCTGGATCTCCAAACTTTCCCCAAGGACAATTGAATTCGGGGATCGAGTCAAGCTAGCAGCTCGATGAACAAAAACAATAGCACAATACGGGTTTTCAACCGTATCTCTGATTCTTTCTATTTTCTACCACCTAGTGTGGGGGAATGGCCAACCCCCCGCTGTTTGAAAAAAAATGTATATATGTATATAAGTTCAAAAAAAAAAAAAAAAAAAAAAAAAATGATGATGATGTATATATATAGAAATAAAGTGAAATTTGGTATTTCCGCAGTTAGATTCGAATCTTGGCTTTTTACGTTCAAAATATCGGCATAATAGCCGAGACTTTGAATATTGAGGACAATCTTCATTTCTAAGTGTGGGGGGGAAATTCTAGCGAATTTTATCGCAAAATGCTTTTAAATACCCCCCTTTTTGGCCAAAATTTTCAAAAATTTTTGACTTTATTTCAAAATTTTTGTGGTAATCAGTCCGCCAGGTCTAACCGAAAAAGGGATTGGCTAATCCAGGAGCAAACGGCTCTTGGTAAAGATAAATCAAATCCGTTTACGGCTTGCAATTTGCCCAAAATTGTATGGTTCCTCAACTCCCCATCATCCTCAAAAGCTAACGAGTTGACTAGCCCGCAAGATTATGGCTTGTGGTAAAGGCCGTGGAAAATCCATAATTGGTAATCAGCTCACCAAGATGTTGACTAGGTCCATCAAGATGCTGGCTAGTCCAGGAGCAAACGGCTCTTGGTAAAGACTAAACAAATCCGTTGAAAGCTGGTGGTTTGCTCAAAATCACACGGTTATCAGGTGTGCCACAGTTCTTACACCTGGCTACTCCAGAAGTGATGGCTTTTGGTAAAGAGTTTAAAATCCATCAAGTTTTCTAAAAAGATTGCTAGGGACTAGCAATAGTTTAGTGTGGGGGATTGATGAGTGCTCAAACACTCATCGTTTTTTATATATTTATACTGCCAAAACATACAAAAACAATCAAAAAAATATCAAAATACTTGAATTATCCCAGGGATTGTGTTTTATGTGTTTTAAAAGCAAAATGAGCAAAAACAAAGAAAAAACGTACAAAGTTTGCAATATTGGCAGTTTCAGTCCCCCAAGTTTCAAAACTTGTCAAATTTAGTCCCTATGCATTTATTTTAAAAGGAAGAGTCAACCCAAGGTTTTGAAAGTCAATTTCACAAAATATTACACTTGGGTAACAAATTTTCCAAAATTACATGTTTAGTACCTGAAAATCCAAAAATGGCAAAATAGATCCCTGGGAATTTTGAAAAATCAAAAATGGCAAAATTGGTTCTTGGTTTATTAATGATTGGCATAATTGGTCCTTGGAAGCAAATTTGGAAAAGTGCAAAACCAGTCCTTGAAGTTTGGTACAATTACAAAATTGGTCCTTGTCACTAAACAAACCAACCGGACCCTTATTATCATAAAACAAAACCAAACCCAAACCATCCCCATTGCCCAGTCCACTCCCTAGCCCACACAACCCGGCCCAAGTTCAAAATAATAAAAGGCAGGGTCAAACGGTCAACGAAGGTCAAAAGACCGTTGACCCATCTCCTTCCCCCCAACACCTTAGCGTGAAACCAGGGAGACATTCACCCCCCCCCCCCCTCACCTTTTTCACCAATCCCCCCCCACCACAATTAATACTCCCCACCAAACAAACCCACCACAATTAATACCCACACCAACACCCACCAGTACCACTCATTTTAGCCCTAACTCAATTTTGGCGGGAAATCCCAATCTAAGGCTGTGATTGATCAAAATGCAATTAGAGGGTGAGGATTTGGTCTCTAGTCAAAGAGAGGACATGTGGGACTATCAGAATTCAAAGCAAAGCCATGTGGAAGACTTAGGCTATTATTTTCATGTCGTTTATATATATGTAGCTCATTTTGAGCATTTTAGTGTATAATATCTTTAGTTTTAATGTTTTTCAGTTCAATTTAATGTATTGTAATCCTTTTTATTAATGAAAGTTCTATTTTAAAGTTTCCATCTCAGTTTCAAGTTTCAAGTTTAAGTTAAGAATTCTAAATACTCATTTTGGTACTACAAGTGGTTCTCAGCTAATCATAAACCCTCAGTCACTTATTGAGAAAGGTTTTCAAAGGCTTACAAGTTTCTAGTTTACTAAGAATCAAAGTTTCATTAAATAGTTAAAAATGTGAAATAAATAAAAATAAAATAAAAAATGGTGATCAATGTTTGAAAAAGCTTGGAGCACTGTTTATTGTGGATGGCAGTGGGTTAGGGACCTCATGGGAGGTCATTAGGTTGGAAAATTTGGTCATTGGTACTTGGCAGCCAAGCTTGGAAGGCTTTGTAAGCTAAAAAATCTCATCTCTTTAGTAATAAGTAGTTCTAACTGTTTATTTGTGTTTACTTTAGTTAATTATTAGTAACTAGATCAGTGGTAATCATTTGTTTGTGTTTTATGTTTGTCTGAATCAAAATCTCATCAATAATTGTTTTTATAGGAGTGTTTGGTTGTAATCTGTTTAAGCTATTCTACTTGTTCATTTGTGCAAGTCTGTGTTTCAACAAGTTGTTTGGTTGAATACAAGGTCAGGGGAACCATAGTTTTGTTCCAAAACACTGCAAAAGTCAAAATCACTAAGAAATAATCACCACAGTTAACTGTGGTGATTTTTCAAGCTCAAATCCAATCAAATCTTTTCATAAGTGGATGTTTTTACTTAAGTTAGCTTTCATACAGCTTATCTAAACATATTTGATCACTAAATCAGCAATCAAAGTTCCCAAAAGTCAAAACTCAAGTTTTTCTAAAAAGTCAAAAAGCTCAATCTCAGATTTTTGCCAAAATGGCATGAATTAAATTGATTTTTGTGTAGTGATTCAAGACCTGAAACTTGTTGTGTGATTACTCTATCAGCTGAAATTTTTAGTTTCATGATTGGTTGATTTTTGTGAATTTTTCTCAATGTCTAAAATGCCCTTGGAAGTAACCTGCAGGGCAAGTTAGTTGCCCTGTCTCAGCAGACTCAGCTCACCCACCCAACTTTGGTGGTGTTTTGTGGCTAACCCAGTGGGTCCCACACTTTCATTTTGGTTCCATACAACCCCCTCCTACCAGGGAGTAAGGGTTGACCAATTGTTTGACCTGTAGACCAGTAGACCCCACTTTATTTGACCTAATAAGTTTATCCCCAGTCTGCCTCAGAACCAAATAAGCCAAGTGCTTATTCTGGTGTTCTAGCTTATTGAATCAGCTTATTTGTGTGTTACTTGCTTTAACTTGTTCATTATACTTATTTGTATCTGTTTTCACCAAAGTGGACCCCACATTAGCTCATTTGAGCTTATTTCCACTTCTGGTCAAGGAAAGTCAACTGTTAAGGAATTAAGCACTTGAAGTGCTTATTTCCTTGACCACAGTCAAACCCACTTTACAAAAGTTCCTTATAAACTTGTAATAAGCAGTTTGGAAAAAGAAAATCTCAAATAAGCCCAACTTAATAGAGGTGATAGCTTCTATTTAAGCCAATTGGCTTATTCTTCAGCTTATTAATAAGCAATTCTCATTTTTATAATTTTCCTAGGCTTCTGGTGTGTAAAAACAATTTCTATAATTTTTTCAGATTTTTCTTTTATCATTTAGTATTTTTCCTAATTTAAAATAGTTTTTAGTAATTATTAAATAGTTAACAATTAATAATAATTAATTAGTAAATCAGAAAAATATAAATTAAATTTTAAAATTAGTTTTTAGTTATTTTTAAGTTTTTCAAATTTTATTTTCACTTTTCTAGAGTATTTTAATAATTAATTAGAAATTAGGTTATTTTAAATAATTAAAAAGTAATTAATAATTAGTTAATAATTAGTAATAATTAATTAAATAGTCTTAAAAATATATTTTCATTTCTAAAATTAGTTTTATAGTATTTTAGATTTTTCTAAAGTTTAATTTTTATTTTTCCAAGTTAATTTCTCATTTATTTATAATTTAGGTTAAATTAGTTAATTAAAAGTAATTAGGAAAATAGTATTTAATTAATAGTAATTATAAAATTAGTGTAAAAATTAATTTTAAATTTCCAAAAATTTTCTCTTATCATTAGGTTTGTAAAAAGTAAATTTTCATACCAGTAGCCTTTCCAGATCACCGTATTCACATTTTTGTACGTTTGTTCACGTCTTCGGCAAACGTACGGTTTTTAAGTTTTAGGTGATTTCTTCTCAACCTCAGTTCACGTAATCATTCAAATAGCTTTCTTAAGCTATTTCTGTTAATAATATCCAAATAATTCTCACAACAAACCCTTTCTGTGAATAAACACCCGATCACAAAGCACGCTAAAGTTACAATTCACACCTCAACGAGATTTAACGACCCGGTGATACCTTATATTACCCGGAGCATTGACCTAGGCTATTTGACTTTGTTGACCATTCTTTGGTCAATATAAGTTAGTGGTTTAGCATCAATCAGTAGCAACAATGCCGCAGACCGATGAAGTTTAGAATCTAGTAGTCCTATTTCTTTTTCACTATGTCGAACTAAGTTTATGTAATCTCTAATATTCGGGTATTTTGTAACCCTAAGATTTCTTTCTATTCAATAAGTGACTCGTTGTGAAATTCCCATCCATTATATTTTCATTCTTTTCTAATTTCCCTATTATCAACAAGTTTGTTATCACTCATAAAATCTTCCGTTCTTTTCTTTGAATTGCCATTTTATATACGCATGGGTTGAATCTATTTAAACACTAAGAATTATAACAACTAAACGGAACCTCATATTATCGTTCCTAAAGTATACATAGCCTAGCTACCTATGTCTAAATCAGGAGGAATCATGTTATGTTGGGAGCAGTTAGTTATAAATCTTAATACAAACAAAATGATTCATCATCTACAAAAGCTGAAGTTTAGCAATTTTCTCTACAATTATTCAGATCTCATGTGAAGTCCTTATTGTTAAAAATCTGTAGTTAGCAAATTCCTTTGTTTAACGGGTAGGTTACCCCACAGATTTTTGATTTTCATGAAACAAGAAATTGTGAACCATGTTTGTTTTCAGGCATGACAGAATAACAATCTTCATTCAAAATGAAAATCTTTCCTAAAGCCAAGTTGATCATGAAAATAGTAATTTTTACATATACCATAATAAATTCATCTTCTACATGAATTAATATGGCTCAAACACTGGTATTCATTTAAATTGTGCCTACACTTTTTCCCGACACCTCATATAAAGAGTTGCTCACTGGACAACTTCATAATAACTTATCATACAAAAATTTCCATTCCAACAACTTCCACTTCCAAATTTCTGAGTCATTTCAATATCAAGCCTTCCAATAAGTTACCCTAGACTGGAATTCAGGAGGAATTCTCTTTAACGGGCAGGTACTGTAATACCTTCTAATTTACTCAGTCATTTATAAAAACTAAAGAATAAGTAATTAACATTAAATAGAAGGTTAACCCATTTTTGTGAGCTATTATATATATATATATATATATATATATATATATATATATCAGTCATACATTCACTAGTCACACTCTAACAATATGAGAGGTAAATTGAATAGCTCACTTGCGTACTGACACTAGAAGTAAAACTCCAAGACAAATTACACTACACAAACCTATTGGGCCTCTTGGGTCAAATATCTAATACACTTAATATTGGGCCTTATATTCTTTCTTTTCTTTCTTTCAGGCCGAAACTACACAACACCACATAATCACCTAAGCCCAAAATACATTTTGTTTTCTTTCTTTCTCTTCCATTTTTAGTTGGGCCAAAACCCCAAGCCCAAAAGCCATTTTTTTCTAACTTTCATTGCATATACAATTTCATATACTTTACATTTCATTTTTCTTTCTTTTCCTCTTGCTACACAACTCGACACAACACGAACTATCAAATCGACACCATCCTTTTTTTTTTCTTTTTCTTCCTTGCGTGTAAGACCAAGCAAACATTTCACAAGCCACCCTAGTTCTAGCCTAAAAAATAAATTAATATACATCACATACTCACTATTTTATATCAAGTAAAAACATTTGGTTATGAAGTTTTGTTAATACGAATAATGTCAAAAACGTCATTTGTATTAATTGATCTCTACTAGTTTTGATAATCACAAAATACAAACACACGTTACATAAAACTACGACTAATAAGTTTTTAATCGGGAAAACTCATTTTCATCATCAACATCACTTAAAGTATGTACAAACTTCTACCAACTTGTGTATGTGATCAAAGGACTTAAAAAAACTCTACATTCTCCTGTCACAAAACATTTTAAAGAAATGTTTTATTAAGAAAATGTTTTCAACATTCAAAACCATAATAACCATATTTCCCGCTCAAAACCGACAACAAAACTTTACCAGATAGTTTTTCACCACGTCAGGACAAAACGAGGAGCGTTTGTCAGGACGGTCCCTTAAATAGGACAGCGGTCCTGTTGATATAAATAATGCGTAAAAACGTTATTAATACTTCTCGATATCACTATGTTTTGACGATTACAAAATGTAAAATCATTAAACGTAAAATCATTACGTAAATAAGTATTTAGTGACAAAATATCATGACATCTTACTAATTCACTTAAGGTATAAATAAACAATTGCCTAATACATTTTATGATCAAAGGAAGGTTTATTTACTAATTACAAATTATATAAAATGGTAAAAACATTTTATATATTTAAGAAAAACATTTTTGGTAATTAAAGGAAAATGTTTATTTCATAATAATTAAATGAATTCAAATTTTTAACCAAATTCACTTAAATTTTCACCAAATAAACTTTCCCCAGAAAGGACAAAAAATTCAGGCCGTTACAGTGGGCGGCCCCCTTAATTTTAAGGGGGCCGGCACACAATTAAGGGGGCCGACATACGCTCCTCTGTCAGAATCTTTTGCCTATAAATACTGGTTCAAATCTGAAATTCTTCCTCACCTTTTGCACTTAAACTTTCTGTTCTAATTCTCTCAAATCATCTTCTTAAATCCTTTGATCATAAACTTATTAGTTCTTGTTTCAAGTGATCCAATCCTTCGTCATTCAAAGTGCAAGAGAAGAATACTCCTCCAAGATCTTGTTAAGAAGTATTGTAGGCTTGTGAATATTGTAAAGGTGTAGAAGTTGTGTAATATATAGATCTATGTGTGTTAGTAGTTGTGAATAGAAGTAGTTGTGTTAGGAAGAAGAAGAAGTAGTGTTGTGAAAAAGAAGTAGTGAAGTTGTGTAGTAGTAGTGTTGTGTATAAGTTGTGAAGAAGGTGTGTAGTGGTGTGAGATTGGTTCTAGCTACTATTAGGACACGACATCTAGCTAAGTGTCGTTAATTGGTGTAAGCGAAAGTTGTGTAAGATTTCTCCGCCATAAGGGAGCTTGTTGATATAGTGAAGAAAACTCTCAAGTGAGGTGTTCAGGGAGTGGAGTAGGGCGAAGAGGTGCTTCGTAGTTGAACCACTATAAATCTTTTGTCTTGTGCTGCGATCTTTCCATCTCTATCTCTTTACTTATTTTCTTATATTGTTGTTGTTTACTTTTGTAGATATTAGTCAATACAAGTGTTATATATTGATCTCACATAAAACTAGAATCGAAGATTTTGCAAACAAACTTCTTATAAAATAAAATTGACGTAAAACTATTCAACCCCGCCCCCCTTCTAGGTTTCCACAATTGGCATCAGAGCTACGTTAAACAAGATTTTAAAAATAAACTGTATTTTAAAACTTGAAATCGATCTATGGAATCGGAAAAATATTTAGAAGGAAACATGACATTTAAACCACCATATTTTGAAAATACAAGTTTTCTTGAATGGAAAAATCGATTCGAAAGTTATGTGAAATTAATAGATTATGATCTTTGGCATGTCATTTTAATTGGTAATTTTCAATCAACAAATACCACTTTTGAAAAACAAGATAATTATTTCAAAGTAGTGCTTGATAAAAATGATATTGCTAAAATGATTATATACAAAGATTTACCAAATATTGAATATGAAAGAATATTTTTTTGTCAAACGACAAATGATATGTGGAAAAGTCTTTTAAATTTTCATCAAGAGAAATGTCAAGCCAAAGAAAATTCTATATATAAAATAGTTGAAAATGAAAGTATAGTAGATAAGTATTTAGTTGAAATAAGTACAAGTGCTACTAGTTCAAACTTTGCATGTGTAGGTAATAATGGCGAAAACTCCATGAGTCATACCAAGAGCAAACAAGAAGGGTATACAAAGTCAACAATCAAACATAATAATGATGATTATTATAGTTCCGAAAGTGAAGATGAAGAATATGCAAGGTCATTAAAGAATTCAAGAACATTATTAAGAAGCGACTAAAAGCACAAGACAAAAGGAAAACCAACCGAAGAAGAATATCTGGTGATGAAGACGAAACAATGAAGCACAAATGTTTCGTGGCTCAAGCACATAATGAAATATGTGTAGGAGTAGATTTGGAGCCAGATGAATGGATAAAGGATAGTGGATGCTCAAGACACATGACGGGGAATCGCAAGCTATTTTCTACATGTAAGGCATATAACGGAGGTAACGTTGTTTTTTGTAGTGCTCGTCGTGGAAAAATCATAGGCAAATGTACGATCTCTCAAGACTCTCTAAATATTGAAAATGTTGAGCATGTAGATAATCTAACTTATAACTTGCTTAGTATAGGCCAAATATGTGATAATAAGTGTAGGGTTACCTTTACCGACAAAGATAGTGAAATAATTAAGGATAATAAAGTTATAGGTAGAGGAATTAGGAAAGGAGGTATATATGTTATGAAATTAGGAGACAAACCGGAAGAAAAGATATACCTAGCAACTATAGATGAAAACTCCACTTTGGAGCATAGGAGATTAGGTCACGCAAACATGCAACAAATACAATCTTTAGCCTCTAAGGAACTAGTTAGAAACATGCCTAGCCTAAGATATGATCAACACTTTTGTGATGCTTGTAAAATTGGAAAACAAGCACATGCTAGTCACAAAGCTAAAAATATGTTATCCACAACTAGATGCTTAGAACTACTTCATATGGATCTTTTTGGTCCATCCGCTGTGCGGAGCTACGGTGGCAATCGTTACACCTTAGTTATAGTAGATGATTATTCACGATACACGTGGACTAGGTTCTTAAGTGATAAAACCGAAGCCTTTGAAAAATTTGAGATATTTAGTAAAATGATACAAAATAAGTTAGGATGCTTTATAGTCTCAATTAGGACGGACCATGGTAGGGAATTTGATAACGAAGTACAATTCGGAAAATTTTGTGATAAAAATGGAATATCTCACAACTTTTCCGCTCCACGTACTCTGCAATCAAATGGGGTAGTAGAAAGAAAAAATAGGTCTCTATAAGAAATAAGTAGAACTATGTTAAATGAACAATCTATCCCACAAAAATTTTGGTGTCACACCGTAGATACATCAACATATATACTTATTAGAATTTCTATTAGACGAATCTTAGGAAAAACTCCATATGAATTATTAAGAGGTAGAAAACCTAATATAGGCTACTTTAGAGTATTCGGAAGTAAATGCTTCATCCTTAATACAAAAGACTATCTCACTAAGTTCGACCCTAAGGCTTACGAAGGAGTTGTTCTAGGATATTCACAAAACAGTAAAGCATATATAATTCTTAATAAACATACCATGAAAGTAGAAGAGTCCCTAAATGTAACCTTTGATGAAACTCCTCCATTACCTAAAACATTACCCTTAGAAGATGATGATGTTATAGAGGAAGGAGCTATTGAGGTTAGTAAAACTAAACCCTTAGGTAATGATCATGAAGTAGAAACTATAGAAGAAAATGAAATTGTAAATGTTAAGGAATCAAAGTCACATCCATTAGATAACATTATAGGTCACCTAAATCAAAGAACACTTAGATCACAAGCTCAAGATAAAAATAACTTCTTTTGTTTTGTGTCAACAATAAAGCATAAGAATATAAATGAAGTCTTAAAGGATGAAAGTTGGATTATGGCTATGTAAGAAGAATTAAATCAATTCAAAACAAATGATGTTTGGGAACTAGTCTCAAATCCTAGGAATGCGACCATAATAGGAACTAAGTGGGTATTTAGGAATAAATTAGATGAAAATGGAATAGTAACTAGGAATAAAGCTAGGTTAGTCGCCCAAGGTTATAATCAACAAGAAGGAATTGATTATGATGAAACCTATGCTCCTGTAGCTAGATTAGAATCCATTAGAATCCTTTTAGCTTATGCATGTGCCCTAGACTTTAAGTTATACCAAATGGATGTGAAGAGTGCGTTCCTCAACGGTTTTATCAATGAGGAGGTTTATGTGGCACAACCTCCGGGATTCATTGACTTCGCAAAACCTCATTATGTTTACAAACTAAAGAAAGCTTTATATGGTCTTAAGCAAGCTCCAAAGGCTTTGTATGATAGACTGAAAGCTTTCCTAGTTGAGCATAATTATTCCATAGGAATGGTAGATAACACTCTCTTCACTAAAAGAAGTGACCCAAATATCATCATTGTTCAAATATATGTCGATGACATCGTATTTGGATTGACTTGTCAGGATATGTGTGATGAATTTGCCAAAATCATGCATGATGAGTTTGAGATGAGCATGATGGGTGAACTAAACTTCTTCCTAGGATTACAAATAAAACAACTAAAAGACGGAATATTTTTTAACCAATCAAAATACATTAAGGAAATGCTTAAGAAATTTGGCCTAGAAGACTCAAAACTCCTTAAAACACCTATGTCTACGGAAGTAAAACTCACAAGAGATGAATAAGGTGAGTCCATAGATAACACTAAGTATAGAGGAATGATAGGTAGTTTACTATACTTAACGGCAAGTAGACCCGATATCATGTTTAGTGTTTTCCTTTGTGCCCGCTTTCAAGAGGATCCCAAAACCTCTCACCTAGAAGCGGTTTAGCGTATCTTCCGATACATTAAAGGCACTATACACTTAGGATTATTGTATCCTAAGGGATCCGGCATAGAAACCATTGTCTATGCGGATTCGGATCATGCGGGAGACTACGTCGATCGAAAAAGCACTAGTGGTATTTGCACGTTTATGGGATGTTGCCTAACGTCTTGGTTTTCCAATAAGCAAACCGCTCTTGCAATTTCGACCACCGAAGCTGAATATGTAAGCGCTGGAAAGGCATGTCAACAAGCACTATGGATGAAACAAGCTCTCGTAGACTATGGCCTTAGGTTAGATAACATTCCTATAATGCGTGATAATAAAGGAGCCATAGATTTAAATAAGAATCCCATTCAACACTCTAGGACTAAACATATAGAAATACGTCATCACTTTTTTAGGGATAACGTACAAAAAGGAAACATAACAATTGAAAAGGTAGCCTTGGAAGATAACATAGCCGATATATTCACTAAGCCCCTTAAGCGTGAATTATTTAACCACTTGCGTTTAGGATTAGGAATGATGGAACAAATAGATTAAAATTTTATTTATGAAATTTCATGATCCTGAAAATTTTTTTCTGTCAGATGGGCGGACCCCTTAAATGTATAAGGGCGGCCCCCTTAAAATAAAGGGGACCGGCTCACTTTAAGGGGGCCGGCCATCTTAGCATAAAATTTTTAAATTTTCTTTTCTTTCTTCTCAAATCTGATTCTAGGATTCTGTTTTGCACAAAAATCAGGAATTGTGATATTTTGTTTTTGCATATATATTCTCAAAGAAAACCTCAATTCATTTTGAAATCATTCTCACGATTAGGAAAACTCATTGTTGAATAATGGTAAAAACGCTTTTCTAAAATCATGCATCAAATTTCACATGAGTTGTCAAAATATATAATCCAATATATATTCTTGCATCTCCACATTTGTTGCATGTAGGCACACACTAGAAAAATGTCAAGTATCACTTGGTCACATTTGTTCCATCATTAGTTTCTCCCTCACTAATTTGCCTTATACCTTATTTGTTGCCTTAGGATACATGACTTGCTTATTTGTTCGTTTACATTATTGTCTTTGCAAGAAACTATATTATATGTTTAGTTGCCTACATATATACTTTCTATGCATACTTCATCAAGATAATAGTTGTTTAGTTGCCTAAAGAGATGGATTTGCCCAAAACCAAACCTCAAAACAAACATCTTTCTGGAAAAATCTCTGCTATAAACCATTCCTAGCAATCTGGGAACCAGACATTGGGCAGCCCCCATAATTATAACGGGCGGCCCTTTAAAATTAAAGGGGCCTGCCATTAATTAAGGGGGCCGGCCACCTGATGGTCGAGGTTCCCTGTTTGCTATCTGCTTTTCAGCCCATTTCACCCTATTTTGATTCCCCACTTCCCTAAATTCACAAACATTCTTTGTCTATCAAATCCACCACATATTATCCTTCCATAAACATCAAATTATCACACTATAAATACCCTCATTCATCATTAATCATCACTCAATCCATCATGTCTTCCCCAATCACCCAAGAACCAAACCTACAAGAGGTGCAAGAATCACCGTCAAACCCGTGTGGAGAAGAAAACTTAATACATGTCAAAAATTCTCATCCATTAATGATGTTGTCTCCAACTAACCAACAACTAAAACTCTACTTCACCCAAATGAAACCCTCATTTCACCCCCACATGACAACCTCACTATCTCACTCACCAACAATACTTCACGTCCATCTCATTCAAATCTTCCAAATGATCCTTTTGAGGAAAATACTCAATCCCAAAATCACATCCATCCCTCTCATCAAGACAAGAATCCTATGTTACATGTCCAAACCTCAATTGTCACACCCCCAAAATACCTGAATGGCAGCGGAATGGAATACCTGGGGGTGACTGTCATAGCACCATAGTTACAGTTATATTGAACGACCTAAAGTGTCGTTTAGAAAATACAGCGTTTGATCATTAAAACATTCAGAGTTTACAAAGCTTAGGTCCCAAAAGAGTTTGCCAATATAGTTAAAATAAGTTCAACAAGATCAAATGTTTCATAAGTGCAGAAAATATAGTGAGACGCGTCGACTCCGCGACTCCATGAAGGTCCAAATGTATGCAACATGAGCTACCTTAATAACCTGAGAAATACATTGCGAAAAACGGTCAACATAAAGTTGGTGAATAATCATAGGTTTATAAGTTAAATCGTATGTACAATAACCACAAGTATAAAGTAAAGTACTAAAATGTCAAAAGTGCTACATTGTCTCTTAAGCTCATGGCACCGAAGCTCGACGTACTAAAATTGGCCCCAAAGGAGTGTTTATCAGGCACTCTAAATATTCAGACATGAAATGCATTCGTTTTCCTTATGGAGCAACCCAAACACGAATGGAGGAGTCACCCTCGATAGATCTATCCACTCACTCTCGCTTGGCAACATAATTAACGGTCCATGATAATAAAGGGGACTTGAAGTGATAGTACTAACAACTTAAGCAATGTATGGAATTTAATACTTGGGCATGTACAAAAAAATATAATTGTGCAATGTATTCTCCCCCGTGGGATTTAAAATCAAATAAGTACTAAAAACGGGGCTATGAGAACTCACCTGGAGTGATAGTACAAAGACGGTACAACGATGGTAAAGTAATCGGGACAATGAGGCGCGAACACTAGCCGCAACCTAAATGAATAATCGTGATCTAATTTAGATCATGCCGTGATGTAATGAATGCACATGCACATGATACCTATACCACTCGTAATTTAGAAATACTAGTTATCGTCATGGTAAAATAGTTTCCATACTTAGGAAAAATAAGTCCATTTAGAGAAGTATATAACTTGTCGTATTATCCCGTATGAAAATGCTAGTGTTACGTTCTTTGTATCGAAGACCTTGAAATAACGTCGTTAAGTCGTATAAGTATTCTCTTGGGTCATACGTATTCATTTGTTAAAAATATAGCCCTTAGTAACATTTCTAGAAAATATACCATTTAGCGCGCAAGTTATTATTTTTATTTGTGTCCATATATATATATATATATATATATATATATATATATATAGTTTTGACGATGTTAAAATGGGTATAACTTGGTCGTTTTAGGCTCGTTTTCCTTGTTCTTTATGTCCACGGATTCGTCTTTGTATATACTAGTATATTTTTGATAACTCGGCTCCTCTAGGTTACGTTTAATGCCTCTTTTTACCCGTTGAAATCTGCCAAACAGCAAGCAGTTTTTATAAAAATAGTTTTCGTCGTTTAATTTGCAAAAATCATATCTCCTTCGTTATAAGCTCGTTTTAATCCGTTCTTTCGCCCAAAGTTTCGTTTTTGAATGTATTTTCTAAATCTTTGGTCAAAACTTACCCATCAATTACTGATTTTACCACGAAATAAAAATAGGGACAGTAGGTCAATATGTAGTTTCAAAAACCATTTCTAGGGTTTTAATCTAGTTCCATCTTCAATCAAACCACTTTCAATCACCACAAAACTAGTCTAATCCTACCATACACCTTCTTAGGGTGTCATGGGTTCCTAAACATCATAACCAAGTAGATCTAACAAAGATCTAACAATAATCACTTCCTAAGGTTCAAAAGTTAAAAGTTTATAAAATAAAGTGGTATAAGCTATTATATGCATGAGTTCTTGTAAGAAAAGTATATAATCATAGTAATAACTTGTAAAAATTATAAAAATGAGTTTGTTAACTTACTTGAAGGTTTAGGGAGTTTAGATGATGAAAAACCTACTAATCCTTGAGTTTCTATTTCAAAACTCCAACAAGGATGACTAAGTGAATAAGTTTACACCATGATCTTGGAAAAATTGATGTTCTTGCTTCTTCAAACACCCCTAGGCCGAAACATACTAGAGAGAAAAGATGAGAGGAAAGTTTTCTTGATCTTGGATAATTATTGTGAAAAAAAATGGGATGAAATGGTTAATATATATAGTTAGGGACAATTGTTAGTTGGGCATTAAATGGGGTTGGTGTGGTTAAGCACATGAAATGGCTTTGGAGGGGGGGGGGGGGCGGTTCACAAAGGAGGGAAAGAGGGGGGATGTTGGGTGATTTAATTAGAAAGTTAGTGGTAATATTGTGTAGTATTTGGTTAATTTTAGATGTAATCGGGTACCGGGTTTGTTAGAAATAAATTTTATCAAAGTTTTTCGGAACATAATAAAGTCGTAAAAGTTGTAGAAATATGTTGGGTACAAGTATGGAGAGTTTGGGTGATTATTGTTTAGTTTCCACGAAAACCGTCGTAGTTTAAATTAGACGTACGATATTAATTTAAGTAAATTTCCAAAATACCGGGTAAATTAATATAATAATTTTTATATTATTAAAATGAATATAAAAATATATTAGGATCATAGTCGGGAGTGTCGGACGTGTTAGCCACATTATTAATCGTTTGTTAACGTTTATGTAGAAATAATTATGCGTAAAAGTTACTTATACCAAAAGTATTAGTTAAATTATCCTACGAGTGGAATAGTATGCAAGTGTCATAATGATGATATGCAGACTATTTCTAGTCTGTATGAGATGTCCCAATGATAATGCATGAATTCGCACATGAACCAATACGGTTACGCGAATTTAAACACTCGTAAACAAATTTTTCGATGACATGAGTAATGCACGTGAATAGTGATATTTCTTCCGGAAATGAATAGTGTCAAGTGAATAGTAAAATTTCTGAACGCTTCTCAGAATGTCGAATTGACCTCGAAAACGATGAATAGTGATCGATGAATAGTAAATGATGAATAGTAACTTGTGAATAGTAAATTGTCGAGGTTTGGAAAATGACCGGAAATTGTGGGTTGTGACATCAATCCCCAACAATAATCCAACTCCACCATCATCACCTTCCTCAGAACATAAAAGTTCATAGAGGAGCTCAAAGAAGCCCATGAACTTAGTGCTCTCCTGGCCCTACATCTTGCTCAACGCAATTTGGTTCAACAACCCTCTACCACTCCATCCTCACCATCCAACAACATTGTCCCACTTGAGAATCATGTCAACAATTGTCCTTGTTGTATTTTTCTCCAACAACAAACCATTGCTCTCAATGAGCACTTCACTTGGATTGAGTATCTCCTCACAAGGTCTTCTCCACCACCATCACAAACACAACAATCCAACTCTTCCTCTCCAAACTCAACTCCATCAACCACTCCAAACTCTCCAAACAAAATTCCCACAAAAGTCTACCTCTACTAAATCCATGCTCCATGTTTCCAATCTCCAAGCAAGTCCTAGAGACCTCAAGATGGCAACTTAGTATTATCTAATGTAGTTTGCTAAGAAAAGCATATATGTATACTTATGTAACAATGATCATGTTTTCCAACATAATCTATTTTATGAATAATGAATGCTTGTTGAGATTTATTGTTTGCTTTTTGCATGTTTTCTTGTTATATATTTAGTTTATTGCATTATATATATATATATATATATTGTGTGCTCTAAATATTTTTGCAAGCTCTCCATATCTCGAATTGTCTTATAACCTTTAAACGAGGGGGAGTACACATCAAGGGGGAGTTCTTCCAACGTCGGGATAACCTTTTTGATGTTCACAAAAAGGGGGAGAAGTGATATATAAACTCACTAAATACTTGCATATATAATAATTTTTGATTTAATGAGTTTAGATTTTGTAATCATCAAAAAGGGGGAGATTGTTGATATAAATAATGCGTAAAAACGTTTTTAATACTTCTCGATATCCCTATGTTTTGACGATCACAAAATGTAAAATCATTAAACGTAAAATCATTACGTAAATAAGTATTTAGTGACAAAATATCATTACATCCAACTAATTCACTTAAGTATGAATAAACAATTGCCTAATACATTTTATGATCAAAGGAAGGTTTATTTACTAATTACAAATTATATAAAATGGTATAAACATTTTATATATTTAAGAAAAACATTTTTGGTAATTAAAGGAAAATGTTTATTTCATAATAATTAAATGAATTCAAATTTTTAACCAAATTCAGTTAAATTTTCACCAAATAAACTTTCCCCAGAAAGGACAAAAAATTCAGGCCGTTACAGTGGGCGGCCCCCTTAATTATAAGGGGCTGCCCCCTTAATTTTAAGGAGGTCGGCACTACAATTAAGGGGGCCGGCATACGCTCCTATGTCATAATCTTTTGCCTATAAATACTGGTTCAAATCTGAAATTTTTCCTCACCTTTTGCACTAAAACTTTCTGTTCTAATTCTATCAAATCATCTTCCTAAATCCTTTGATCATAAACTTATTAGTTCTTGTTTCAAGTGATCCAATCATTCATCATTCAAAGTGCAAGAGAAGAATACTCCTCCAACATCTTGTTAAGAAGTATTGTAGGCTTGTGAATATTGTAAAGGTGTAGAAGTTGTGTAATAGGTAGATCTAAGTGTGTTAGTAGTTGTGAGTAGAAGTAGTTGTATTAGGAAGAAGAAGAAGTAGTGTTGTGAAAAAGAAGGAGTGAAGTTGTGTAGTAGTTGTGTTGTGTATAAGTTGTGAAGAAGGTGTGTAGTGGTGTGAGATTGGTTCTAGCTATTATTAGGACTCGACATCTAGCTTAGTGTCATTAATTGGTGTAAGCGAAAGTTGTGTAAGGTTTCCCCTCCATAAGGGAGCTTGTTGATATAGTGAAGAAAACTCTTGAGTGAGGTGCTCAGGGAGTGGAGTAGGGCGAAAAGGTGCTTCGTAGCTGAACCACTATAAATCCTTTGTCTTGTGGTGCGATCTTTCCATCTCTATCTCTTTACTTATTTTCTTATATTGTTGTTGTTTACTTTCGTAGATATTAGTAAATACAAGTGTTATATATTGAAGTCACATAAAACTAGAATTGAAGATTTTGCAAACAAAGTTTTTATAAAATAAAATTGATGTAAAACTATTCAACCCCCCCCCCTTCTAGTTTTCCACATGTCCCTTTTCGATAAGGGACCGTCCAACATTTAATGGACCGTCGTCTCTTTCCTGACGCCTATAAATACTGAACTGTTTTCCTTCAGAAATCTTCACCTCTTATGCACCAAAACCTTCTGTATTTCGAAATTCTTTCTTAAACAAACTCTTTGATCACATTATCAAGTTCTAGTTGTTTACAAGTGATCACACTCATCTTTCCTCTAAGTGCAAGAGAAGAACATTCGTTGTAATCAAGAAACGAAGTGTTAAAGAAGAGTTTTGCTCATCTCATCTTATTGTTGTGGATCTATCATCTCTTTCATTCATTGTTTCGTGTATGTAATAGGACATGAGTGCAAGTCTTATATTGTGTATGGTGTTGTATCATGCCATCGTGTTGGTACGAGGTGTGAAGCCACTTGGACTTTGATAGATTGGTTCTAGCTAGGATTAGGACTCGACATTTCGCTTAGTGTCGTTAAACTTGGTGTAAGCTTGTGTAAGGTTTGTTCCGCCATACGAGACCATGTTGATATAGTGTTTGTGAGACTCTCGAGTGTGAGACTCGAGTAGTGGAGTAGGGATGAAGGAGTGAGCTTCGTGGCCGAACCACTATAAATCTTCGTGTGCCGGTTTGATCTTTCCTTTCTTTATCTTTACTTGTTTATTTATCATTGCTTGTATCTATTGTTGTGTTGATTTCACGTAAGCTTCGAACCGAATCCTTTTGTCAAACACAATTTGTAAAGCCAATTTTATAAAAACGTAATTAATAACCGTGAAACTATTCAACCCCCCTTCTAGTTTCTACAATTGGTATCAGAGCTTCGTTGCTCAAGGATTTTTAAAATATACTTTATTTTAAAACTTGAAATGATCAATGGAATTTGAAAAATATCAAGAAGGGAAGTCTATACAAAGACCACAACTCTTTGAGGCTGATAGTTTTATTTATTGGAAAACTCGATTCGAAACGTATGTGAAATCAAAAGATCTTGATCTTTGGCATGTCATTACAATGGTGACTTTAAACCTATTGATTTTAATCTTGAAACTAAACAAAATGAAGTTGTTCCTTATGACAAACAAAGTGATACCCTGAAAAAGAAATTAGCTAAAAATGATGAAGCAAAAATGGTTATTTACAATGCTTTGCCTAAAAAGGAATTTCAAACAATTTTTATGTGCAATATGGCTAAAGATATTTGGAAAACTTTGTTAGTCACTCATCAAGGTAATAATCATGTCAAAGACAATAAGATCGATCTTTTGGTTCAACAATATGAACAATTTATCATACCTGAAGATGAATCTATAGATAGTTCATTTGCTAGATTTAACACCATAATCACGAATTTAAAAGCACTCGATGAGGAAATTTCTATCAAAAGTTGTGTTAGGAAATATCTCAAGGCTTTACATCCGAAGTGGAGAGCAAAGGTCACAACGATTGAAGAATCCAAATACTTGGCATCTTTGTCATTAGATGAGCTCATTGGTAACTTGAAGGCCCATGATTTAATCATCAAAAATGATTCTGATATTGTAAATAGTAAGGTGGAAAGAAAATCAATTGCATTAAAAGCTAAAAAGGAATTGAGTGATGATGAAGACTCAAGCTCGAAAAGTGATGACGAAGAGTATGCATTGGCGGTTAGAGATTTCAAGAATTTTTTAAGCGAAGAGGAAGATTTGTAAAACAACCACGAGAGGAAAAGAAAGCTCCTCAAAAAGCTCGTGAACATAGATACATCAAAGGTGAGAAGAGACGTTTTGGATGTGGTGATACAAGACACTTAGTTGGAGATTGCCCGCACCAAACAAGGGACAAAAACCAATGGGCATATGTTAGCGGTGCTTGGAGTGATGGCAAAGAAGATGATAAGAATGAGACTTGTCTCATGGCCGGATCTTCAAAAGAGGTCCGTACCAAAACCGATTTCCACAATTTTGATATTTGCTCACTAGATTCTCTTGATTTAGATAATGAATATGATAAAATTTGTGAAGTGAGTCAAAAGATAATTATGAAAAACAAATCTCTAAAATCCACCAAATCTAAATTAGAAAAAGAGATATTGGAATTAAAAGAAATGTTATCTAGACTTGAAAAAGGTAAAGAAATTTCGGAGTGTAAAACGTGCAAACTTCTTAAAATCGAAAATGAGGAACTCAAAGAGGAAGCCTCAAAATTAAATAAGTTTGAAAAGAGTACTCACTCTCTTAGACAACTAATAGGAGTTCAAAAGGCTTTCGATGATAAAACCGGTATAGGTTATAACTTTTTTGAAGCATCATGTACCAAACTTATCAAAACAAAAAAAATTTGCGAAATCTTAGTCGAACTTAGCTACTGGAGACGGTCCCTCAAATCCACCCGATGGTCCCTCACCTTTAAAGGACCGTCCCATCGATAAAGGACCGTCCCCAGTAAGGAAGACTGTGATGTTACCCGAAGTCACTACAGATTCTAGTTCAAAACAGTCAATACTAGGAAAATAAGAAACACCCGTTGCTCGTATAGAAGAAGTAAAACAATTCTATAGACTAATACTAAAACCCGGATTAGGTTACAACAAACCAACTATAAGATCTACACCTTCATCCCCCAGGAAAACAAATATACCAAATAGACAAACTAGATCAAAAATAGCTAAAAATAAAAATCATTATAAGAACTACTCCATGAATTGGAAAAATTATTTCCTTCCTATGGGATTCTACTCACCATTTCCACACCCTAGACAAATGCAACAAATGTATAGGATGTTTGCCGCTAACAACTTTGGACCCATGAGATATTGGGGACCATATGTTTGAGTTTGTCTGTGTTATCATTAGATATGCTTGGGAATTGGCCAGGAGCCCGACTAATGGGTCAAGGATAGTGGATGCACAAATCACATGACGAGTAATCGCAAGCTATTCTCATCATACAATGCAAGTACTGGAGGTAATGTTACATTTGGTAGTAAGCTCAAGGGCAATATCATTGGCAAAGGTACGATCACTTATAACTCTCTTACTATCACTAATGTAGAACATGTGGATAATCTAGGTTTTAATTTGCTTAGTATTAGTCAAATCTATGATAATGGTTGCAAGGTAATCTTTTCCAAAGATGATAGTGAGATAATTAAGAACGGAAAAGTTATTGCAAAAGGAATTAGAAAAGGTAACCTATACGTTATGAAAATTAGTAACAAACCTAGTGAGAACATATGCTTAGCTACGGTTAATGATAACTCTACTTTATGGCATAGAAGATTAGGACACGCCAACATGCGTCTATTACAATCATTGTCTTCTAAGGATCTAGTTAGAAACCTTCCCAAACTTAGGTTCGATCAACACTTTTGTGATGTGATTGCTCAAAAATCAATTATAGTATGTATGTATGTATGTGTGTGTGTGTGTATATATATATATATATATATATATATATATATATATATATATATATATATATATATATATATATATATATATATATATATATAATTTCTAATAAACCAGAAAACTTTACAAGCTCCCTTAGCATGTTCTGCAATCAATTTTCATACGTGTCTACAATGTGATTGGTTGGTCATTCAATGCGTACAACATGCTTATGCATTACTTCTTCACACCTTTTCACCAAAACTCATTCATGGTAACAAATTAATGACCAAAACTCATTCACGTTCCTCATCAAACTCATTCTTCTTTGATACGCTTCTTTAGAGGCAGTTTCGATTCAACATTAAATGTTATTAACCTTTCAAAATTAGATTCAATACCAATTCAAAATTAGTTTCAATACACTATCCCTAACAAGCCGGTCTATCCCAGCGGGTTTTGGGATGGCCAAACTTTAAAATTGGTATTTATCTCTTATTTTTGTGCAGATTCAAAACCCTAAATTTTTGAATTTTGGGAAAACTGTTTATATGATTCAATTTAATATATATGAGTGTTTTTTTTTATGTTGTCAATTTAATTTGTACAGATTCGTTACAATTATTCAAAAACTGTTTGTGCACTTAATCTTGGATCTTGATGCCAGTCAAAAGCTATTTTGGGTTTCGATTGTAAGTTTTTTGATTCAGTCATTCCATATTCCCTATAAGCATGTACATCGATTACTTGCTTTCATCATCCCTAAAATTTTTTATTCACTCATTCCATATTCCATATCACCGATTCAAAAAAAGAAGAAGGAAAAAAGGAGTTTCGATATATGAGATTGGAGCGGTTCAACAAAAAGAAGAATTAGCTTTTATAATTGTGTATTCTGCGAATTAGTTTTTATGTAGTGAGTTAGCAGAAATGTTACAAGGTGAAATGTTTACTGGGGGTTTTGTATTATGCCAACAAGAAGTGACACCAGTCATAACATGGCCCACTAATATAGATCATAACAAGATTGTCTATTTTTCTTATGAATTTCAGGGTATAATGGCGGCTAAGGATTCTAGCCATGCTTCCGATTCAATGGAAAAGTGTCACTCCTGTTTATTTTATGAAAATGAATTTTAGAGGTAAAGTATGCAGGTGAATACTCCACTGCATCATAGAAGACATGTATAATCTCCATAAATAAGAATCTTAAACATCAATTGAAAATATCCAATGATCACACTGATTAAAAAAACTACATTTACAGCATTCTATTTTAAATTATATACTACTTGTGTATTAGCAGTGATCATGTGATTGTGTATCTAAATTAATATTGGTACTACATGCAGGTAAAAACTCAAGCCTCATCCGACGTCATAGATTGCAGTGACTGTCAAAATTCAAAATACTATGTTGTAAACCATTAAGGTGCTTTTTAGCTATCTATATCTCTCTCTTATCAACAATGAACCCCCATTTTTCTTTTTATTGCTCATTTGAATCTACCACTGCAGTTTATTGCTAGAATTAGTGCGGATACTGTAAAAAAGATTCTTTATACGCTCAACAATGGCAAGATACCAAAAAAGATATTCAACTATATGTAGCATCTATTGTATCCAGTACATAGTTTAATGGAAACTATCTCGAAATTCTAAATTCTCTATTACGCGGGTGGTTGTATTGGCCTCTGTAAATTAGTTTGTCATTATATGTTGTCTATGTTTGGTTGTCATACATGAGGATGATCAGTGACGTTAAGATCACCAACCACTATCAAGTTCCTCAAAAAGTTTGTTGAACATATTTTGACTATAATCTCCGGATATTGAAGGGATAAATGGATGAATGCCAATTTTGTGCTATGAATCTAAGTTTTCGTGAATCATTTTCAGTACCATGAGATGCCCATGAAAATTTAAGAATGTATAATGATTAATGGTTCAGTAGAGACATTTTGTTTGTCTTACTGATGTTGCTGTCATGTGAACTGATAAGTTGACTATGGCATTGCAGTTAGAGAGGCTCCTTTTTGTGGTTGTTAGAGTACATTCAAATGATAACGCTACGCAGTTAGAGGCAACTACTGAGTTTCGTAAATTACTTTCAATAGGTACAAATTTTGTTATTCAAGTTTTAATCAGTTGTAGAAAGTATGTTTAAATTTTTTTTTTTTATTATTATCACTTGTGAAACTGGGTAAACTTTGTTTCACAGAACGCAACCCACATATCAAGGAAGTTATACAATCTGGTGTGGTACCTCACTTTGTCGAGTTTATCATGAGATGATGGTGTCATATAACTTTGTACAGCGGTGACATCCATTTAATTTGCACAACGGTGACAACAATCCATAAATATTGAAACTGTAGCATTGGCTATGTAATTAAATCTGGTTTTAATTAAAGAAAACAGATAAAGGACCTATTTATTGAAATATAGCTTATAGAGATTGTTTAAGAATGTTTAATGAACTTGCTATGAAGAGAAAGTGAATAATGGGTTACTGATGACCCTGGTGAGAAAAGCCGAGCCATTTTGGCAAAAGATGTAGAAGAAGCTCTTAAGAATGAAGAAAGCTTAAGTGAAATCGAAACGGATGTTGCACTAACAAGATCTTTTTTTGCAGAATGAAGAGGTAGAAGAAGCTGGTAATGATGAAGATAGTTTAAGTGAAATCTAAACAAATATTTCACTCATAAGATCATCTAGAGATCATGTTTGGTTTAAGAGTTATGGAAACATTTGATTCTTTGTTGTACATCTGAACATCTTCCCAAACCGAGCAATCCACTAGGCCTACAGGTTAGCATACAGATCTATTTGTTTATTTATATATTTCAAACTTGTGTTACTCACTAATGTGTGAAATATACCCCATACCCCGTTTTCAAACCGTGCACTAATATAGGTAATATTTGAAACCGGCTTATTATAATACGGATCAAAAGTATTACAGAATAGATGTGTTAAGATGGAAATGAACAGGGACTTTATCCAAAAAAAACTTTTTTTCCTTGAAATAATTGGTATGTGAAATATGATTAAATCTTGGCTCAAATACCTTCATGGTTGTTGTTGCTTGGTGCAGAAGGACATCTCTTTGGAAGGGTTAGTTGTAAGTTGGAGACAAATACAATTACATCTTTGCACAAACACGTTCATGTGGCTCCTCCTGATAGAGCTTGCTGAAGCCATATGATGTTTACTCTAAGGAGAATGGCATCATTTTGGTGCAGGGTGATTGTAGATTTGTAGAAGTAAGTGAGTTACTCTAATTGTAATATCTACAACTAAGAAGCAAGATTTTTGAACGAGGATAAAAGATAACGCTATAGTTTTTAAATCTTATATGTGTAGGATTGAACACCAAAGAAGGTTATTATGCAAATACATTTCTGCAAATCTTATATGCGTAGGATAGAACCCTCCTATCCCATATAAAATCTAAAAGCTAATACGGTAACTTACTCGTGGCTATTTATGATTAACATTGCATATAATGGTAACTTACTCCGAAGTATGAAACCTCTTAACCTCATAAAAGAAAAAAACAATGCTTCATCAGAATGATGAAACTTTAAATTCTTTGTCCGCTAATGAGAATGTTGTTGAATCACTTATGCAATCTAAAAAGAGTAATAATTTTTTCGTAAAGGAAAAGTCACCAAGTAGGAAAGAGTTAGATCTTAGAAAGTAGGATTAAAAATGTTATCTTAAAGACCTCTTTTTCACGATATGCTATCTTATTATTGCAGTCAAATAAATTTGTGATGGAAAGTAGAATTTCTATAACTAAAGTTTCTTCTGTTAGAGCAACTTTAAATTTCTTCTTTCTGTATTGGTAATGCAGGTTTTAATTTTTTTTAGCAAGAATGTAGGTTTTAATTAACTATTGCAATTTTGGTGGGCGATGGACTTCAATAAGGCCAGGAGCATGAATATATCAAAGATTTTCTCTTCTGAAATATTATTGCGTGAACTTTCTATTGCATGAACTATTAATGTTTCTGTGTTTTATTTGTAGTTGTAGGGGAATCGAACACGGAACCCTGTGACAACAACCATATGTAGGAAGTGCTCTCGTGGGTCGAGGACAGAGCCACATGGTCAAGAAATGTTTAGCCATGTTAGATAGTCAAGTTAGGTCATCCATTATCCGTGAGCTTGTCTGCTACTCATTCCAAACAGTTGATTAAAGATCCACATGCCAACTATGATATTTAAATCGCACTTCGTGTTACTGAGGTCTGTACTCTTTCACACAAAAATAAATGTGGTTATTGTAGATGTATCTGTTTTGACATTCTTACTTTAAATGGGTCGATTTGAGTTTTCATTATATCTACAACGGGTTATCTAAAGTGAAGTTTTTTACTTTAAACCCTTTGCCCAAATATGTGTGACTATGATTATATTATGTAATAACAGCTAATGCAATCTATAACTTACGTGTGTAGGTTCATTTCATAGCTCATTAATGAATGCAATTGAGTCTTACCGAAAAGGATGCTATACATTATCATAAAAAGGAGAAAAATTCAGAAAGTTTTCTACTCAAGTAAACGAAAATTTGATGACATTTATCCGAATAGAGTGCCGTAAAAGAGTTACCAAGAGGTAATTCGTCTTTGCTTTGTGTATATGCCTATTAAAGGGTTTAGTATCTTGGATGGTGGAAAGTTGTGTTAACTACTTAATAAAAGGGACACATTTTTGGCAACTTTTAAGTGTTCAACCCATATTTTCTTTAATAAAGTCTTATGATTTAAATTGTTTGACCCGCCAGAAATGAAATTTAATTGAACCGTCCCATTCCTTTAAGCATAAAGTGTACTTGAATAATTTGGTCATTTGGAAATTATTCAAGTACAAGTAATATTTGGATGGCTTCACATAGATTATACCTTAAGTTAATTTTTTGTCACAAGTAATATTTGGTCATTTGGAAATTATTCAAGTACGCTTTATGCTTAAAGAAATGGGATTTGGTGTAGGTATGCATCACTTCTAAAATTAATAGAGCGATTGAAAACAAAGTTTTGGGTAGAAAATTTTGGAAAAACTTATAGTTACTCTTCTTGCAGTGGCATCTCATTTCAAATGTTGATTTGTATTTGCAAAGTTAAGTTTTCACACATTGGGTTAAAAGAAAAATTGGTTTGAAGGTTGTTAATTGTGATGTAGATGGTAATATCTCGAAAATTGGTCATAAGGGTCACTACATGCATTTGCTTCTTAAGACAAACATATTGGAGATCAAGAGGAATGAACATTTATTACACAGATATTTATAAGCATTATATTTTATACTTTCAGTCATTTATAACTTATTGTTTCGTTACAAGAAAATTTTAAAGCATTTATGTTTGTTGTTCTTTCTTACTTTATTCACGTACTTACCTTTTTTTAATCAAAAACCCTCTAAAATCTCACGGATTCCGCGGGTCTATAAGCTAGTGTATATATATATATATATATATATATATATATATATATATATATATATATATATATATATATATATATATATATATATATATATATATATATATATATATATATAGTATCGAGGAGATCCGCAAGAAATACGGATCACCTGAGTCGTATCCGTGCGAAGGTGTGAATAGAATCAAAGAAATTCGATTCGTGAAAACCGTGTAGTGAAAAGTGGTAAATGTGAAATTTTGTGAATGAGAAATCAAATTATGACAAGTAATCACAATTAATGCAAAATGTACAAGCTATGTATGCACTAATGATTAAAATCTAAAAACGGAAAATCAATCGCGATTATAAATTGTAACGTACGAATTAAAACCTAACTTTTAACGAAAAATGATCATACAAATGTGAAACAATTTTCAAAAAATCTAAAACTACTAAAAAGAATTTTCAGAAAAAGAAAAATATTTTCTTTTGACTTTTTATTTATTTTCTATGAATTAATTTCTATTTTTTGTATTTTTAAATGAATTAAAAATAAAAGAAAATGGAAAAATATAAAATAATTTCTGAAAAATCTAAAATATCATAAAAGAATTTCCTAAAATATTTTTGGATTTTTTATGGCTTTTTCTTATTTTTATTTGATTTTTATTTATTAAAAAGAGTTAAAAAGTGAATTTAAACTAAGAAAATTCAAAAAAAAATAGTAAATCAACTCAGATAAATCTGAAAAATTCACAGATAATCAAAAATAATAAAATGAACTTGTAGAAAAATTTTGAAATTAAAATAAGCTAAAAAAGTGCTTATTTAAGCTAAAACAGCTTATCACAAGTGCTTATTTATAAGCACTTGTGACCAAACTTATTGAAACTATCGACACATATGTATTAAAATCTATTAAGCTCAAATATACCACTCTCAGATCAAAATAAGCACAGAATCATTGGTATGAAGCAATAAGCAGTTATGAATAAGCACTAGATTTAGCAATATTGTACCAGAATAAGCAGGAAGCTCAAAAACCATTCAAAACACTTAAGCAAACTCAATTCTACTCAGAAACTCAGATAAAACTCAATCAATAAGCTAAAAAGCACACACTCAGATTTCTAATTATGAAGCAAAAGCAGTGGCTGAAAAGGCTACTAAGATGTCAGAATAAGCTATCCAAATGAACTAATAGTAAAAATCTAAAAGTAGGAACTTAATCTCTATACTATAAGCTATCTCTAAACCAAAAATGCCCAAAAGTTAAACTCAATTGCACCACTAATTAGAGTCTAGTTCAGGTGCAGAGAGACAAGTATGCAAGTATACTGATGCAAAATTGACTTATGATATGCACTAATACATTGACTAATATGAATTTTAATTGCCTATATCTCTAACTAGATGTATATTAAGCATGTTCAAATACTAAAAACTCAAACTCAAACATAAAATATAAAAATTCAACAACAGTAGCTAAATCTAATTCCAATAATGCAATTAGAAATGAACAAGTAAGCTAATGTTGACTTTTATCAAACTACCTACTGATTTTATGCAATACTTTATCTATATCTATCCTAAATGAGCTAATGATGCAACAAAGTCCAACCTACTTACTATAAATCTCAGCAAACCAGTTTCATCCAAACACTCCTTAATATTCTACTTAAACTTTGAGATGATGAAATTCACCTCTAATCTCCAAACTACTATTCAATATTCAATTACAAATCACTATAAGAAGCAATATCCACAATCAAACACAACAAGTTCCAACAGAAGTGCAAAATCACATATCCACAACCATGACAGTTATACTAATAGACTTATGCAACTCAGATCAAGCAAATCTAATGAATCATAAGATCAAACAAGCTCACTACAGTAACTAATACAGCATATCACTAAATCAAAACAATGTAACAGAAAACACTAATGCAATTTCAGAATCTAAATCAGATACTAATAATGAGAGAATTCAAAACAGAATTTACCAAGGTAATCTCCCTCAACATGAACATAGGGAGCTCACTGAGCTTGCCTATCTTTAAGATAGGCAGAGACCTTCCTTCTCTATCTCAGCATATCAAATTACACCACAAGATCAAATGAATCACAAGATATTTGATTTTGTTGACTGTTTATGACTACTTATGAGATTAACAGATCCACAATAAGCTACAAAGCTTAAATGGACTGTATAGAAGCTAAATAAGCTTATTTGAATGCTTATCTAAACAAAATGTAAACATTTTTTTTATTTTTATTATTTTCTGATTTTTATGTGTTTTCTTTAAAATGATGAAAGCTGAATCAAAAGAAATGTTGATTAAACTAAATAAGAAACTGAAAATATTCCAAATATAAAAGATATAAAAGCAGTTTAACTAATTGATGTGAACAATAAGCTAATTGGAATTAAAGAAAACTTGAAATTTTATTAAAAACTAATAGGAATTTAATATAAAGACTAGTCTAGATACATTCTGAAAATAAATTAGCAGAGCTTCACTGCTCCTATCTCTACACACCTAATGAGAAGAATTAAGCTTCTATATATAGCCGTGAGAGAGCTGAGGGGTATCAAATGCCATGCTGGCAATCCTGGTGTGTTTGTGCTTGTTTGAAATCATCCTAAGCCGCTTGATCATAATCCAATCCATTCCCTTCAATAATTGCCCTCAGATTAAGCTTTGTGACGTGTTGTGACCAATAGTAGACTGCCACGTCTCCATCAGTGTGCTTCTTAGCATCTCTTACACTCACTGACATATCACTGACCTTCTAGAACACATTTGATTTGACATATGTACCCTCAATTGCGGTCAATTTGTACAGAGTAATATTTGGGTTCTTCATATTTGGGTGATTGGGGTAATTGGGGATAAAAAGAGGCGCGGGTAAATTTATTATTATTTGTTTGACCTGTTTTGACTTTGACCCGTGTATATAATGTTGACCAAAGGGTGGGTGGATCGGGTTTAGCTTTTGGTTTTAGGCTTTGGTATTTAACTTTGGGCTTGTGATATTGGACATGGACCAAGACACATGGACTAATAAATTCAGCCTTGAATTTCAAAATTACAAGGACTAATTGTGTAATAATCAGAAATTACAAGGACCTAATCTGCCATAATTCCAAAACAATAATCCAAGGGCTTCAAATGTGATTTTCTGATTCATAAAGGACCAAAACTGTCACTTCTGCAAAGATTACTTCAAAGGATCATATTTATCAATCTCTGAAACTTGGAGGATCAAAAGTGACAATATCATGAAACTTTATCCAAGGACCAAATCTGATAATCTCAATATCTAATGTCTTCAATAGGCTCAGCATTGACTTTCTTTGACTTTTCTGCACACGTTCCACTCTCGTGTTCGTTTTTGTCGGTTTCCGTTTATTTTTTGTCATTTTACGAGTTATCCGTACCTGCACATTCACAATCACAAAAACATGTTTTCTTTGGCGTTTTGAGTTAGTTTTTGGATTATTAAGCCTTAATTTGGTACAGAAAAGGTGAGTGAATCAGCACTCACCAAAATCCCCCAGACTAAGGTATTGCCGTACCCTCACGCAATGTGATCAATTCACGCTTTTGGGATAAATAATTTCATAACTCTTCCTACTAACGTTGTAAAGTAGCAAGGAGGTTCAAAAGAAGTTACAAAATCATTTATTCCCGCAAATGCTCTATTTTCCAAAAAATTTCCTTTATTCTACTTTTATTTCTATTTTTGGACTTTTCATACTTCATACTTGTGACGGTTTGTTGAACTTTCATTATTTTGGAATAATTTTTAGGGTCAATGAGTAGAAACACCTCTCATGGAGAAGTGAGCATACGGATAAAAATCATCATCCTTGATTTTTCACAAATCCCCAAACTAAGCGTACAAACGAGATCACAGCTTATCTACAAGTTAGATGCTAACACTACTCATAAGAGTTACTTGTGGAAACCTCTTACTCCCATGTCCTAAGTTTTTGTATCTCAATATTTAACTTTTGTTGAGAAATGAATTGCTTCATATTTTCTCGTTTCAATATTTTTAAGTCCGATAGTGATACCAAGTTTAAACGATAAGTAGTTTTTCATTTTCTCTCAAGAACCACTGCAATAGAAATTCGGTCCACATCAAGGAATTTGGGTACATACAATATCATAGATAAGTTGTGGAGTACTACACGTGCACCTCATGTGTCCAATTCAGAATCATACACATGCTTCTCACGTGCCAACAACTTTTATACATAAGCTCTTATTCATCATAACTTTCACTTTTCACTTTTTCATTTTTTCACTTTTTTCACTTTTCTCATATTTTTCATATTTTTTTTTTTCTTTCTTTGCTATTTTCTCAACATCAATGGAAGCTTATCGGGTAGCTCCAAAACCACATACATAATCAACTTTTGACTTTTGATTTTCTCATTTTTGCTCTTATTTTTAATGTTCCTTGATATGTACCCAATTTCTAAAGCAAAAATTCTCTTAAGAAAATAAGAAACTAAATATTATCCAAACCTAAATACCACTAATTAACCTAGAACATCTATTATATATCGGTGATGTATTCTATGGGAGTAAAAAGTCACAAGTACCTCTCATGAGCTCTAAAGAGAACCACTACTCCACTTTTAGCATCTAACTTCTAAATAAACTCTATCATCTCTCGTTCTTCGCAATTTAAGATTCCAAATAATGAAACCAGCGAATACTTAGCCAATAATCAGCCACGCATATATAAAGTCAGATATGAAAACTTGAAAATTCTAGAAGAAGAATTCACGTTTTCTAGCTCCTTATGTAAAAGACTAGCGAAAGCTTTTAAGCTGCGCATGTATAAAGTCAAGTACGGGAACTTGCAGATTCTTAAGAAAGAATTCGCATTTTATAGCTCCTGGTGTACAAGACTAGCACAAGCTTATATGATTATCATTGGTTAAGGGAACAAGCTAGGGCTCAACATGCCCGGTCAAGTCAAAATATTTATTCCTACTCTCGCCAGCAAGAAAGTCAACAAGGTGTCAAAACACTTATTCAAAACTTATTATATTTTCATTGATTTTTCTTCAAATTTTCAATTTTTTCAATTTTTTTTATTTTTAAGGAAAAACGGAGTTGCAAGAGTACGCGACATGGTGAAAAATGCAAGGTCAAATCGAATTGAAGATTCACCCTCCCCCGTACTAGAATTGAACATTGTCCTCAATGTTTTATGGGAAAGGCAATCCTAACAAAATTCTAGGGCCATTTATTAATTATGCCAAAGAAAACGTTAGTCGATAAGATTTACGGATATAGGATTTCCAAAAGCATCGATAAATGAAACTCGAGTGGAGGAAGAACATCATGACGAGTACGAGAGTCATCATAAATTGCGGACAATCCTAAAAAACATTCACAAACAACCACGGAACACAAGAGTAGAAAAGGCACCCCCCTCCTCACGTTATTCATTAGAAATAAGAAAGATAAGAAGATAAAATGGATAAGCATGGGTTGCCTCCCACGAAGCGCTTTGTTTTTGATTACCGAGTCACGTAGCTTGACTCGATCCCCGAATTCAATCGTCCTTGGGGAAAGTTTGGAGATCCGGGACTACCATGGATGGTATGTCCCTTCCGAACTAATGTTTCAAACGGTGACCATTCACTTTATAGTTGGGACCATCAGGTTGAGCTAACTCAATGGTACCATAAGGGAATACTTGTGTTATGGTGAATGGTCCAGACCAACGGGTTTTAAGCTTACCCGAGAAAATCTTCAAACGAGAGTTAAAAAGAAGCACTTGATCACCAACGTTGAAAATGCGATCTTTAATCTTGGCATCATAAAGTCTTTTAGTTTTCTCTTTATAAATCAAAGAATTCTCGTAAGCTTGATCAAGAAGTTCGACTAATTCATTCAATTTAACCTTTTTGTGATCACCCGCGGTTTTGAGGTCAAAATTGGCATGTTTTAAGGCCCAGTAGACCTTGTGCTCAAGTTCTAGCGGCAAATGACAAGCCTTCTCGTAAACCAGCTTATAAGGAGTACACCCAATGGGAGTTTTGTAAGTGGTCTGGAAAGCCCATAAAGCATCGTCTAATTTATCGGCCCATAAGGCACGGTGCTCTCCTACGGTCCTTTCTAATATCCTTTTCAAACCACGATTTGACACCTCCACTTGACCACTAGTTTGTGGATGATAAGCCGTAGAAAGACGATGTGTGACATCATATTTAAGCATAACTTTAGCAAATTGATCATTGCAAGAATAGGTCCCACGATCACTTATTATGGCTCGAGGTGCACCAAATCGGGCAAAGAGACTTTTTAGAAATTTGACAACAACTCGGGCGTCATTAGTGGGGAGCGCCTTCGCTTCAACCCATTTGGACAAATAATCGACAGCCACGAGAATATACTTATTTCCTCTAGATGACGGGAATGGTCTCATGAAATCGATACCCCAAACGTCAAAATTTTCACAAACTTGAATAGCATTTTGTGGCATTTCATCTTTTTGAGAAATTTTTTCTTGACGTTGGAAAGAATCACATGATTTCACCAATTCATGGGCATCCTGATAAATCGTCGTCCAGTAGAAGCCAGAATCAAAGACTTTCTTTGCGGTGAAGTTGGCACCATGATGTCCTCCCGTGGGTCCACTATGGCATGCCATAAGAATTTCAACGGCTTCCGTACCGTGAATACACCGCCGGATCATTTGATCCGCACAAACTTTGAACAAATAGGGGTCGTCCCAAAAATAATGTTGAACATCTTTGAAGAATTTCTTCTTTTGTTGGGACGACATCCCTTTCCTAATAAAATACCCCGCATGGTAATTCGCAAAATCGGCGAACCATGGGGTACTTTGGTCAATTTTAGACACACTCCCAAGTGTCTCAAGAGGAAATGTTTTGGTTATTTCCTTATTCTCGAGAACACTTTGATGGGGATTCTCAAGTCGTGAAAGGTGATCAGCAGCGAGGTTCTCAGCTCCTTTTTTGTCTCGAATTTCAACATCAAATTCTTGAAGGAGTAGAACCCACCGCATCAAGTGTGGCTTAGCATCTTGCTTTGCCATTAGGTATTCTAAGGCCGAATTATCCGTATACACTATGCTTTTCCTTAGGAGCAAATAAGGTCGAAACTTTTCAAAAGCATATATGACAGCTAACATCTCTTTTTCAGTAGTCGTGTATGTTGATCCTCGGTCATTGTCTTACTTGCATAGTGTATTGGCTGAAAGTACTTATTCTTTCGTTGCCCCAGAACTGCACCAATGGCATAATCACTTGCATCGCACATTAGCTCAAATGGTAAGCTCTAATCGGGGGCAACTAAGATCGGTGCCTCCATTAACTTCTTCTTCAAGAAATTAAATTCATTGATGCATTCATTTGTGAAGTTAAACGGAGCATCTTTCTCTAAAAAGTAGGTCAGAGGCTAGGCTATTTTGGAAAAATCTTGTATAAAACGTCGGTAAAAGCCAGAATGACCAAGGAAACTTCTTATTCCTTTGACGGTGGTAGGATGAGGTAGCTTAGCAATTACATCAACTTTGGCAAGATCTACCTCAATCCCAGATTTGGAGATTTTATGGCCGAGTACTATGCCTTTTTTAACCATGAAGTGGCACTTCTCCCAGTTTAGAACCAAGTTGGTGTTTTCACACCGTTTCAGCATATTCTCTAAATGGGAGAGGCAAGAGTCGAAAGAATTTCCATAAATGGAGAAGCCGTCCATGAACACTTCCATGGTTTTTTCAATCATGTCGGAGAAAATGGCCATCATGCACCTCTGAAACGTGCCTGGAGCATTACATAAGCCAAAGGGCATTCTACGTTAGGCAAACGTTCCATATGGGCAAGTGAAAGTGGTCTTTTCTTGATCCTGGGGATCAATGGGAATTTGAAAGTACCCAGAAAAGCCACGGAGAAAACAATAGAACTCATTTCCCGCTAAACGTTCGAGCATTTGGTCCATAAAAGGGAGCGGGAAATGGTCTTTACGAGTCGCGTCATTCAACTTGAGGTAATCGATGCAAACTCTCCATTCGGTCACAAGTCTCGTCGGTATAAGCTCATTATCTTCATTTTTCACAAAAGTGATTCCGCCCTTCTTTGGAACACAATGAACCGGGCTAACCCATGAGCTATCCGAGATTGGATAAATCATTCCAGCGTCAAGGAGTTTTATAACTTACATTTTGATCACTTCATGGATTTGTGGATTAACCCGTCGTTGTTGTTGGACTGAAGCTTTGTGATTATCTTCAAGTAGAATCTTGTGTGTACAAAATCGAGGGTCAATTCCCTTAATGTCGGATATTTGCCAGGCAATAGCACTTTTATGCTTCTTAAGCACATCTAAGAGTCGGGTCTACTCCTCATATTTTAAGTCTTTCAAAATTATTACGGGCAATTTATTATTTATTTCCAAGTATGCGTATTCGAGATTAGGAGGTAAATTCTTGAGCTCGAGCTCCGGAGGATTCTCAATAGATGGCTTTACTTCTTTTACGTCTGCCATTTTTAGGTCCATCAGAGGGGAAGAAAGAATCGGGTTTTCATTTAAAAGTTTTTCAATCAATAAGATGTCCCCCTCCGGATCAAAGTCAGAATTATAAATTTTCGGTGAAATCGAATCATTTGAAAGACAAGCTTTGATTTCTTCCCAAGCGAGATCACTTCCCTCAAACGGAGTGAGGGAAGGGGAAGAATCGGAGACGATTGGTTCAGAAGATGGAGTGGGATTGCCACTCGAAGCATTATTTGTAAAACTAAGAGGTTCTTGAGAATACTCCTCCGTAGCCTCATCAATAATATCGACTCGGTTGACTGAAACATGATCATAATCGGAGGAGTATCTCGCGGTTTGATCGAGATTGAACGTAACAGTTTCATTTCCAACACGTAAGGTAATCTCCTCGTCGTATACATCAATTAAAGCCCGGCCAGTCCATAGGAATCCTCTCCCAAGAATGAGAGGAACCCGTGGATCAACATCAAAATCAACAACCACAAAATCGGTAGGGAAATTGAATTTCCCAACTTGACAAAAATATCCTCGGCTATACTAATTGGTCGAGACGCAGATCGGTCGGCAAGCTCGAGAGTCATAAGAGTCGGTGTCAAGTTAGGAAGAGACAACTTTTGCCAAATCGACAATGGCATTAGGTTAATGCTAGCACCAAGATTGGCCAAGGCGAAGCATTGAACCATACCCGGAAAATTGCATGGAATAAGAAACTTGTCAGGGTCTTCAAGCTTTTCGGGTAGCGTTTTAAGAAGAACCGCTGAGCAATTCTCATTCATCTAGGTCTTAGACATTTCAAACAACTTTTCCTTATTATTCAAAAGGCCTTTTAACATTGAAGCAAATTTTGGCATCAAAAGTATAGCATCCGTGAGACTTATATCAAATTGTAATTCTTGAAAAATATGATAAAACTTTTCCATCTGGTTTTTATCTTTCTGGCGATGCTTTTGTTCATTTAAACGTGACGGATAAGGCAATTTTGTTTTAACATGAATTTCTTTTTCAGCTTCATTAACGACTTTTTGCTTTCCTTTTGACGTTGGGACTACCGGAGGTTGGATGTCTTCGGTCCTTCCATTATTAATAGGAATTTCCGTATCCGTTGTCACCTCAGTTTCACGGGCGACTACCTTAGGAGGAAGAGAAGAAGAGGCAGTCGGAGCCATTGGTCCATCATATGAAACATCACTCCTTGTCGTAATCGCTTTTGCATCGCCCCTCGGGTTAGCAATCGTGTTGCTTGGAAGAGTTCCCGAGCCCGAGGGTCGATCATTTAAACGCTTGTTAATATTGTTGATTTGAGTAGCAAATAAACTTGTTGTTTCATCTTTGTAGTATAATCATAATAGTAACATGTATGGTTCTTGTGAGTATTGTTAGATTCAAGAAAGAAAACTAGAGAGAGAAAGTGAGTTGGCTGTTCCTAGAGAGAGAAAGAGATGAGAGAAAAATGTAAAGATTAGATTAGTGGAAATGGAAAGCACCAACCCTCTCCACATGTGGAGAGGGGTATATATAGTTTCCTACAAAAAAAGATAAAAACGCCCACACCCGGGCTGTGGATCAGGCATACAGTGGGTAAAGACCCGTCCTTCTTCCACGATGTTACTTAGTCTAAACTAATATCTAACTAACTAATAAACTAACTTAAATGCTATTACAACAATTAGGTGACCGAGTCTTTTATAGGAATATTTGTATTCCTAACAATCTCCCCCTAAGCGAGGTCACCTTGGAAATTAAGCTCTTTGATCTTTAAGCATTCATTAGTCTTTGTAGCTCGTAGGTTCTGATTCTTCACTTTTCTGCTCACTTTGTACTTCAAGCAATGAACTTGTGATTTGGATTCCTTTGTCATATGTGATCTTTGAGCTCTTTGAGATCATCAGCCATAGTAAATCTCCAAGCTCATCCACAGTAGTATCGCCTTTATGTGATGTAGTGACTTAAGGACCATCATGCTCACACCCTTTTGGATCAGGAGACTTTACATTAGAGTTATGGATCAGGAGACTTTTTCATCAGAGTTGCGGAAACGTTGTTGGTAGTCTCTCAACATTTGTTGTAGCAAGTCTCTTATCGTCATTGATAGTGAGGAGGATGTCTGAGCATGAGGTATGGATTGACCCGATTCAGCTGGAAATAGGAGTCATCAACGCCATCTTTATATGTGTCCCTGAAATAAAACAATTAGTAATAAAGATAGAGAACGAATATGGCTTTGTCATTTGTTCTGCGAGGACAGACTACCCTCTGGTTTTGTAAAAACCGACCTGTGATCAGGTAGAGTCTCTTTTAAAGAAGACTCTCCTTGACAGGAATTTCCAGCTTGTAGTAATGAATTTTCCAAAGAATCCACTTCGGAATCTTCATACTTAGCATGTTCTCATACCAGAATGTCTCAAAGCAGACAGCACGATAGAGTGAATCGGTGAATTGATATTCACGGATTGATGAAAAAATTGATTTATAGAAATCACTCGCGTGTCATATGATAAACATTTTTGAGACACGGCGAGAGTTTTAAGTTTTGAATCATATTTCCATCAAAAATACTTTTGTTTTGAAAGATATACACAATCAACGTGCTCGAAACTAAGTTTGTGAGCACATTGAAAGGTTTTTGCAAAAGTATCCGTCAATCCATCTGGAACAAGTTTGATTCAATGTTGAATCGCACCATTGTTGCTTTCCAGTTGTCACTTGATCATTGATCCAAGATGGATCTCACATGTCACCTACCAAGAGCTTGAAAGAAGTTCGCTCTAGAAGGATTTCCATCGTCATTGTGAATATTTTCATATCACTTGGATGTTCTGGTAATACCACAAGGATAATGCGTAGGACTCTAAATATTTTATCTTATTTTCCACATTGTGTGAAACAATAAGCATATTTGGAAGTGTGTCCTAACGAGATTTATGGATGATCTCATGGCTCTAGACTCAATAGTGCATTTTGATCTGCTCCTGGAGACTGGGGAGGCATCTCCTGTTTTAGGTATCAACATAGCTCGCAATGAGCGGTCGATACATTGCACAGGGTTCCCCGTGAGAATGAAACAAGTTCTTTTAAGAGAACTTGAGTGGTTGGGAAGTTTAGTGCAGTGCGTCACTGGGTCCATGACGTCTTGTCTTCAATACCGGTGTTACCTTAGTAACCGCCAGTAGATTATGAATTGAACCCGGTTTCTGCCCTAAGGTTGAATATATGGAGGGCTATTTCTTTTCACCCTTTCTCATTTCATTTCTTTTTCATTCTTCAACCCCTTCAGTGCTTACCAAGACTTCACCACTAGAACCTTGTTGGGTTTGTTCCAGTCCTAGCTCTATCTCAGTCCGCACTCTTCCCTTTCTCACTTTTCTCCTTTTTTCAGTCATTCCTAAGGACTTCTAATCTATCTATGGATTGTCCCTGGGAAGATCCTTCCGGTTCTGGTGGATCATGGGAACTCATACCTAACCTTAACCATCCTTATAACTCCATGCATAATGATAAATGGTCGGTCTTTGGTATTATTTCCACAAATGCCTTCGCTCCCTCTCAATATGTGCATCGATATACGAAAGAGTTTAGCACATATGTGGGAGGCTATTATTGAGTCCAAAAATCACATTTGATTATCAGATTTCATATTTAAATCACATTCTCTCCCCCGATCAAAAATTTCAAATCTTTCAAGATTTTTTATCTCAATTGATTTAAATAAGTTAGAAAATTTTTGGGAGAGAAATGTGGTGAATTTTAATATTTACTGATAAAAAGGAACATTTTACTTGCTCCCCCTCGATTTGTGAGGGAGGTTGTTATGTGTCAGATTTGATGACTTTACAAAAGATTTGAAGTTTTAACGAAAACTCTTTGAAAATTTCTCATTCTGACACATAACCATCACAAAATGTATTATTGCTTATTTTGTACAAAATGTGGAGAGTTTTGATGATACATAAAATTTTGAGAAATCACTCTCCCCCTCAATCAATGACGGATGTTAAAGCTGAAATATTTTCATAAAATATTAGAGTCATTGAGAAACGGCATGTTTTTAAAACAACTTTATTTGAAACCGAAAAACTCTTGCTCAAGCATATGTATGATTCCGTGTCATTATTGAATGACATTTCTAGAAACGTACATAATATTGATTACACAAGAGACATGTCGAGAGAAGAATATTTTTGGATTTTTTGTAGTTTTTCAGATTTTTATGGTTTTTATAGGTTTTATATTTTTATATTTACAATTTAGTATAATATATATACAAAGGATACTAATCAGTTTAAGAAGATGTTGACATGAGTACCAGAATGATAGTATTGTTCAGCTCGTTGTAGAAATTAGTAGTCAACATCTCTTAAACTTTCACCACCAAAGCATTCGAGGTTCCTTAATAATCGTCTGAAGCGGTAGTTGCCATGATATAATCTTAAACGGGATTTTACAACTCTTCTGACTTAAACCGAGAGATCGATTCTCTCCCGGGATTTTACTAAAGTCAACAAAAGAAACCTGATTGATGCTAAACCGTCAACTTATATTGACCAATTAATGGTCAACTAAGTTAAACTGCCTAGAGTCAATCTCCGCGGAATATAGTGGTTTCCCCGGGTCGTTATGTCCCGACGAGGTGTGATGGTTATAAAACGGGTTTGTGATCGGGTAAATTTGGATGGAAAAGGTTTGTGAGTGATCTGAACTAAGGAATCTACAAGGAAATAGCTTAAGCAAGCTATATGAATAAGACAGGAAAGTTGGAAAAAACAGAAACGTTAAAAACCTAAAAACGCGTACGTTCACGTTTTAAATAACGCGAACGTATGAAATAAAAAGTGATAACTGAATTCTGGAAACCCCCAGGGGGTGAAAATGACACTTTTACAAACTTAAAATAAAACTAAAATTTAAAATGAAAATGAAATTATTAAAATGATTATTTTAATATTTAAATACTATTTAATTAATTAAAACTATTTAAAAAGTAAATTAAATCTAATTTAAATAAACCAAAAATGATAAACACTACAAATTAAACTAAAAACTTGCAAAAATAATTTCTAAAACTTTAAATGAACTTGAAGAAAGTATAAAAATTAAAAATAAATATTTTTGTCTTTTTATGGATATTCTAGTAATTAATTACTAATTAATTATTAATTACCTAATTAAATTATTTTAAATTAAGAAAAATAGAAAATGAACAGTAAAAATTATAAGAAAATTTCTAAAATTATATTATATTATATAAAAGCTAGGAAAAATATAAAAATTAGGTCTTGCTTAATAAAAACTAATTATGCTATTTAAAACTTAATTATTAATTAATAATTAATAAAACTAATATTAATTCTAATAAATAATAAATGATAAAATAAAAATCTGAGAAAATTACTATAAATACTTTAATATAAGAGGAATTTAAGAAAAATATAAAAAATCTAAGTTCTTAATAAAAATATAAAAATGAAAATTAAAATTTAAATAAAATTAAATAGAAACTATCACTTAAAATTAATTTGACTTTTCTGGATTTTCTTTTTGGAAACTTGTTTTATACCTAAAAATGGAAGACTTTTGTAAAAACAAACTTTTTGGAACTCAAATATAAGCACAACAAGTGCTTATTTCTTAGACAGTTGACTTTGGTCAACTGTCTAAGCTATAAGCTTGAAATAAGCTTTGAGCTGAGAACCAGGGATGGATTTAGGATCAAACAAGCTTATTGGACTTAAATGAAGTTAAAAAAAACAATTAAAGCTGACTAAATAAGCTGGAAAAGCCAAATAAGCAATTTCCAAACTCCTTGGCAACTCAGAAATGGGACAGAGTTGAGGTCCAAATCCAAGTGGGTCCCAGGGGTCCTTAGGTCAAAACAATGGTCAAATTATAATCCCTGGTAGGAGGGGGGGTTGAGAGGAACCAAGTAATGGCCATGGGACCCACTGAGGTGGTCAGAAAACCACCACCAAGTGGTGGTGTTGGGATGATGCTGCTGGTGCAGGGGAGACACTCCCCCTGCAAGTGATTTTGGACCTAGCTGGGGCCCACTAGAAAATTGCTAAAAATATAATGATACTAGGAACTTGGAGATGAGCTGGGATATTATGATCCCTGAAAAGCTCAGGGTCTAAAACACCCTACAAAATTCCACAAAAATCAATCCATTTTGAGAAAAACTGAGTCAGTGCAAACTTTGACTTTTGATAAAAACTTAAAATCTTGACTTTACTTAATTTAATTGACACCTAACTGATTGTTTATGCAATGTTATGATAAAATGAAACTACTCTATGTTATATTAGCTACATATGTACTTATGATCATGATTATGCAACCTAACTGTTAACAGGGGTGAAAATATGTAAGATTGAAGTGAGATTTGACTTTTTTCCAAACTACACACGTATTTTATGCTTATACCATCCTAATAGAACCTAAAGTGATGTATATAGGCAAGATTTAGTCACTAACTACCACAAATGCACAGGGTACTTCCCTGTGCCAAACACTCCCTAATGAACTGAAAATGGGTTTTTGAGGAGCAGACACACAATCTAAACCATGAAATTGCACAATTAACTCAAACTAACATTAATTAAACCTAGATGAACTAAATTAAGCAACAAATGAGGTACATTAATATTGAATGCAAAAAAAATGAAAGGTGCTTACTATGACTTGCAATCTGAATTCAGTGATCAAGGTGCCAAAGAGCAACCTAAAGCCTACCACTAGGCACTAATACCATATAAATCCAGAATTCACCAAGCTCCTTTGCTTACTTCAGTCTTTCACTGATTTTTCTTTTTATTTCTGATTTTTGTTTTTTTGTATTTTTGTGATTTTCTTGAAACTTTGAAATAAAGCTACTACTTGTACACCAAAACCATATGAATGCTTATGGATAAGCTAAAGTGACTAAATAAGAGCATTAACCAACCACTTTCAACAACTTATAAGCTATAACGGATTTAAGAACAATTTTGAACAAAAATTAACTTGACTGAGATAAATTTGGAAACTTGATTAATGAAACTTGAAATTACAATGATAAATATTCAGAATACCACTTTGAAACACTCTGAAAACTAAACTAACTTTAATCTAACATTGAGCTAAAACTACCACTAACTATTGCTACTCTAATAATCTTTTATCTTCATTTGTTTTTTACTTTTATAAGCCTTGAGAAGTTCCTTTCACTTTCCCACTTGTAATTTCAGCCGTTGGATGCCTTATGTTTGATCTGAGCCGTTTGATGATTTTTGGCGGGAAACTTATTTTTGGCAATTGGGTGGGGTTTGGTGAGAATTAAATGAGTAGAGGTGCATTTAATGGAGGGGGTGTGTTGGAGAGGGATTGGTGAGGGTTTTGTGGAGTTTGGAGAGGAGGGGAGACATGGAGCGTGGTTTAAGGGTTGAGGATGGGTGAACAGTGGTCTGTTTGACCACTGGGTGTTGACCGGGTAATATTCAAACGGGGGAGTGGGCCGGGGGTTGTGTGGATTGGGCTGGGGTGATGGGTTTGTTTATTGGATTTGGTTTTGGGTGTTTAAAATAAACATAGGGTCCATTTGGTTTATTAGCAAAAACACCACAAGGACCAACTTTGTAATTATTCTGAATTTGAGGGGTTAATTCTGCCAACTGTCAAACTTGTTATAAGGATAAAATACACCAACTTTCAATAGTCCAAGGTTTTAAAAATTTAATTTTCACTTTTGGTCCTTCAGGGACTAAAATTGCAAATTACTGAAACTTGAGGGACTAAAATGAACTTTTCTCCAAACTTTAAACCAAGGACTAAAAATGTTTTTTGTAACTTCCCAAGGACCCAAAATGCTTTTTCTTTCAAAAATATCCCACTAGGGACCAATTCTGCCAAAGTTTAAAACACCAGGGACTAATTTTGTAATTTTCCAAAACTTTTCCAATTTTTCACGAAAGGACAAAATATGATAACTCATGATTGTAAAAGGACCTTTGGTGATAATTTTTCATATTTTGAATGACCAGGGACTAATTTTGTAATTTTATGAAAGTTGGGGGACTGAAACTGCCAATTTTGCAAACTTTGTACGTTTTTCATTTGTTTTTACTCATTTTGCATCTAAAACATATAAAACACAATTTTGAAATATTTTTAGTATTTTGATGCATTTCTAAGTGTTTTTGTATGTTTTGCAGTTCAGATTAGACCAAAAATGATGAGTGTTTGAGCACTCATCAATCCCCCACACTAAAATATTGCTAGTCCTTAGCAATAAATGTTTTGAAAACTTGATGGATTTTAAACTCTTTACCAAAAGCCATCACTTCTGGAGTAGCCAGGTGTGAGAACTGTGGTACACCTGATAACCGTGTGATTTTGTGCAAACCACCAGCTGTCAACGGATTTGATTAGTCTTTACCAAAAGCCGTTTGCTTCTGGACTAGCCGAATCTTGATGGACTAAGTCAACATCTTGGTGAGCTGATTACCAATTATGGATTTTCCACTGCCTTTTCCACAAGCCATAATCTTGCAGGCTAGCCAACTCATTCGCTTTATGGCGAGTTGAGATACCATACAATTTTGGGCAAATTGCAAGCCATAAACGGATTTGAGATGTCTTTACCAAGAGCCGTTTGCTCCTGGACTAGCCAATCCCTTTGTCGGTTAGACATGGCGGACTGATTACCACAAAAATTTTGAAGCACCATTGAAAATTTTTTAAATTTTTTGAGATTTTGGCTAAAAACGGGGGTACTAGATAGTAAAATGTGATAAAATTCGCTAGAATACCCCCCCCCCCCCCCACACACACTTAGCATGAATATTGTCCTCAATATTCAAAGTCCCGGTTATTATGCCGACTCTTTGAACGTAAAAGGGCAACATTACAAGCTAAGCATGGAAAACACCATTTTATTTTTCACTTCATTTGTAACCACAGCATAGGGGACTCCCCCACACTTAGGGTGAAAACCCTATAAGCATGCTACTGTTTTTGTTTACCGAGTCGCTAGCTTGACTAGACCCCAAATTTATTTGTCCTTGGGGAAGCATGATGTGGAAGAAACAATCTCAATCGGACTTTCATTCAAAATGTTTGGACAAACATATGAAGCACGTGAAAGTTCCACACCGATGAGATAAAATCCCGGCTCAAGATAATGATACATGAAAATGCCAGGATCAAAGATGGTATCTTCATTCCCGAAGGAGTGAAGAACAAGAGAAGTCACCTTATAGGTGAAGAAAAGGAAGAAAATCATGATGCAAATCATGAGTTGATCTTCTTCCTCGAGAGGAAGCTCATTAGCCTGAGTTTGGATTTCAAAGGTTAAGCTCGTAAACAACCCGGGAGGGTGGGTGGGAATTTGCAAATTCTCATAATTGAGAGCATCTCCCCTCGGGCTATTAAACTCCGGAGGAGTGATGATATGATGAGTGAGTTCACTGGAGAACTCCTCATGAAGAGAATCATTCACAAGATGTGAATTTGTGAATTCATGTTCCGGAATAGACTCATCACAATCCTCATTCTGAATATCAAAGATTGGATTATCAGAAATCAAAGTGAATTCAGAGTCGAATTCAAATAGAGGATTGGTGAGAGTGGTATTGAATGTTTCAGGAACAAAGAGATTAACATTCTCTTGTGGACTGTTGGGATAAGAAGTGAGTGACGGATCATGATATAGGAGACTTTCAATTTCTCCCAGATCGGCTTCAAAGTCGGGGAGACCATCATAACTTTCCAATGAAAGTGGATTGATGTGAGTAAGTTCATCAGCGAACTCCTCAAGAAGATGATCAGCATCAAAATGTGGAACTGACGCCTCAACATACTCGATGTCTCCATAAGATGTACAATCATCGCTACAATCGGAGAAAGTCTCAAATTGATCTTTAAGACACTCAATGGGGGAAGGTAAATCACACACATGATCCAAAGTTCCCTGTGACTCTCTCGGGATTGGGACAAGGATCTCAACACTAGAATTTATTAATTCGTCCGATTCCTTATCAGGAACAGTGCTAAGATGCTCATCCCCCATGTTCAGAGAGTGAGTGTGAACTTCGGGTGTGATAACAGACTGAGGGAGATGAGAGGAGCTAGCATTCATGGATTGTACAAGTTCCATTTGATCTTCTTCTAGTAATTTCCCCGTCTCATTATTTTCTCCCTGATTTTCAATGGAAGGAATTACAACTGATGAATCTGACGAACCCTTATAGAATTGAAGAATATCAAGGGTATCTTCATTATCACTATCATCATCACAGTCTAGAAGAGCAGCTTGACGAAATTTGGCACGTGTTATAGTTGCTTGTTCTAAGACTAGTAATTCTTCCATGCTCAATTCGTTTCTAGCCTCTCGTTCTTCAGCAAGTAATTCTGCCATAGATTTCTCACGAGAATCTTGAAATGATGTAGTAACCAACTCCTCCTTAAGTTCTTTCAATATATCAAGAGCCTTTAGTAAAAGGTCTTGCTCAGTATCATGAGGAGTTGTGTGAATCATATGGTACTGTGGAGGTGGGTCTGAAAACGAATAGTCGTAATTGTTACAAGGAAATGGATTCCTTGTTTGACAATCCGAGCTGAAGTGTGGACCTCCACAGTGATCACAACAGTAAAACTGATGTGGCTGTGGGTTGTACGTGCTAGAGTCATAACCGTTATCAGGAAACTGCTCATAGACAAGCGTGTTTCCCGATTGGCAATCATAACTGTAGTGTGAACCACCACAGTGCTCACAACAGTAAAACTGCTGAGACTGATGGTGTGGTAGCTGGTGGAATGAATCATTGGTGTCATGGTAGGAATAGGGATTTTGGTTATAGACAGACCCGTTTCCTGACTCTACCATGCCACAACCGGGGCAATTACCACCATTATAAGAACTACCACACCACTGGCAAACCAGAAGGTATGGATGAGACATAGAAAGAATCAAAAGGTTTGGGAGGGGTAGGGATGAAGAATCAAAGATGTGAGAGGGTAAAGGTGAATATTTTTGGGTTTTTGAATAAACATTTTGTACAAATGAGAAAGAAAATGTTTTTGTGTTCATGTGTTCGTTGAAAACTGAGTTAAAAATGTTTTCGGGAACGGTTTTGTTTTGATAATAAGAAAATATGAACAAAGGATGGATAAATGTACAATGGAACGAATTCCAAAATCACTAATCAGAAAAACTGTTTAGAAAACGCACACAACCTCCTCGGCAGTGGCGCCAAAATTTGATTGATGCTAAACCGTCAACTTATATTGACCAATGAATGGTCAACTAAGTTAAACTGCCTAGAGTCAATCTCCACGGAATATAGTGGTTTCCCCGGGTCGTTATGTCCCGACGAGGTGTGATGGTTATAAAACGGGTTTGTGAGAGGGTAAATTTGGATGGAAAAGGTTTGTGAGTGATCTGAACTAAGGAATCTACAAGGAAATAGCTTAAGTAAGCTATATGAATAAGACAGGAAAGTTGGAAAAAACAGAAACGTTAAAAACCTAAAAACGCGTACGTTCACGTTTTAAATAACGCGAACGTACGAAATAAAAAGTGAAAACTGAATTCTGGAAACCCCCAGGGGGTGAAAATGACACTTTTACAAACTTAAAATAAAAAGAAAATTTAAAATGAAAATGAAATTATTAAAATGATTATTTTAATATTTAAATACTATTTAATTAATTAAAACTATTTAAAAAGTAAATTAAACCTAATTTAAATAAACCAAAAATTATAAACACTACAAATTAAACTAAAAACTTGCAAAAATAATTTCTAAAACTTAAAATGAACTTGAAGAAAGTATAAAAATTAAAAATAAATAAATTTGTTTTTTATGGATTTTCTAGTAATTAATTACTAATTAATTATTAATTACCTAATTAAACTATTTTAAATTAAGAAAAATAGAAAATGAACAGTAAAAATTATAAGAAAATTTATAAAATTATATTATACTATATAAAAGCTAGGAAAAATATAAAAATTAGGTCTTGTTTAATAAAAACTAATTATGCTATTTAAAACTTAATTATTAATTAATAATAAATAAAACTAATATTAATTCTAATAAATACTAAATGATAAAATAAAAATCTGAGAAAATTACTATAAATACTTTAATATAAGAGGAATTTAAGAAAAATATAAAAAAACTAAGTTCTTAATAAAAATATAAAAATGAAAATTAAAATTTAAATAAAATTAAATAGAAACTATCACTTAAAATTAATTTGACTTTTCAGGATTTTCTTTTTGGAAACTTGTTTTATACCTAAAAATGGAAGACTTTTGTAAAAACAAACTTTTTGGAACTCAAATATAAGCACAACAAGTGCTTATTTCTTAGACAGTTGACTTTGGTCAACTGTCTAAGCTATAAGCTTGAAATAAGCTTTGAGCTGAGAACCAGGGATGGATTTAGGATCCAACAAGCTTATTGGACTTAAATGAAGTTAAAACAACAATTAAAGCAGAGTAAATAAGCTGGAAAAGCCAAATAAGCAATTTCCAAACTCCTTGGCAACTCAGAAATGGGACAGAGTTGAGGTCCAAATCCAAGTGGGTCCCAGGGGTCCTTAGGTCAAAACAATGGTCAACTTATAATCCCTGGTAGGAGGGGGGTTGAGAGGAACCAAGTAATGGCCATGGGACGCACTGAGGTGGTCAGAAAACCACCACCAAGTGGTGGTGTTGGGATGATGCTGTTGGTGCAGGGGAGACACTCCCCCTGCAAGTGATTTTGGACCTAGCTGGGGCCCACTAGAAAATTGCTAAAAATATAATGATACTAGGAACTTGGATATGAGCTGGGATACTATGATCCCTGAAAAGCTCAGAGTCTAAAACACCCTACAAAATTCCACAAAAATCAATCCATTTTGAGAAAAACTGAGTCAGTGCAAACTTTGACTTTTGATAAAAACTTAAAACCTTGACTTTGCTTAATTTAATTGACTCCTAGATGATTGTTTATGCAATGGTATGCTAAAATGAAACTACTCTATGTTATATTAGCTACATATGTACTTATGATCATGATTATGCAACCTAACTGTTAACAGGGGTGAAAATATGTAAGATTGAAGTGAGATTTGACTTTTTTCCAAACTACACACCTATTTTATGCTTATACCATCCTAATAGAACCTAAAGTGATGTGTATAGGCAAGATTTAGTCACTAACTACCACAAATGCACAGGGTACTTCCCTGTGCCAAACACTCCCTAATGAACTGAAAATGGGTTTTTGAGGAGCAGACACACAATCTAAACCATGAAATTGCACAATTAACTCAAACTAACATTAATTAAACCTAGATGAACTAAATTGAGCAACAAATGAGGTACATTAATATTGAATGCAAAAAAAATGAAAGGTGCTTACTATGACTTGCAATCTGAATTCAGTGATCAAGGTGCCAAAGAGCAACCTAAAGCCTACCACTAGGCACTAATACCATATAAATCCAGAATTCACCAAGCTCCTTTGCTTACTTCAGTCTTTCACTGATTTTTCTTTTTATTTCTGATTTTTTTTTGTATTTTTGTGAGTTTTTTGAAACTTTGAAATAAAGCTACTACTTGTACACCAAAACCATATGAATGCTTATGGATAAGCTAAAGTGACTAAATAAGAGCATTAACCAACCACTTTCAACAACTTATAAGCTATAACGGATTTAAGAGCAATTTTGAACAAAAATTTACTTGACTGAGATAAATTTGGAAACTTGATTAATGAAACTTGAAATTACAATGATAAATATTCAGAATACCACTTTGAAACACTCTAAAAACTAAACTAACTTTAATCTAACATTGAGCTAAAACTACCACTAACTACTGCTACTCTAATAATCTTTTATCTTCATTTCTTTTTTACTTTTATAAGCCCTGAGAAGTTCTTTTCACTTTCCCACTTGTGATTTCAGCCGTTGGATGCGTTATGTTTGATCTGAGCCGTTTGATGATTTTTGGCGGGAAACTTCTTTTTGGCAATTGGGTGGGGTTTGGTGAGAATTAAATGAGTAGAGGTGCATTTAATGGAGGGGGTGTGTTGGAGAGGGATTGGTGAGGGTTTTGTGGAGTTTGGAGAGGAGGGGGGAGACATGGAGCGTGGTTTAGGGGTTGAGGATGGGTGAACAGTGGTCTGTTTGACCACTGGGTGTTGACCGGGTAATATTCAAATGGGGGAGTGGGCCGGGGGTTGTGTGGATTGGGCTGGGGTGATGGGTTTGTTTATTGGATTTGGTTTTGGGTGTTTAAAATAAACATAGGGTCCATTTGGTTTATTAGCAAAAACACCACAAGGACCAACTTTGTAATTATTCTGAATTTGAGGGGTTAATTCTGCCAACTATCAAACTTGTTATAAGGATAAAATACACCAACTTTCAATAGTCCAAGGTTTTAAAAATATAATTTTCACTTTTGGTCCTTCAGGGACTAAAATTGCAAATTACTGAAACTTGAGGGACCAAAATGAACTTTTCTCCAAACTTTAAACCAAGGACTAAAAATGTTTTTTGTAACTTCCCAAGGATCCAAAATGATTTTTCTTTCAAAAATATCCCACCAGGGACCAATTCTGCCAATGTTTGAAACTCCAGGGACTAATTTTGTAATTTTCCAAAACTTTTCCAATTTTTCACCAAAGGACAAAATATGACAACTTATGATTGTAAAAGGACCTTTGGTGATAATTTTTCATATTTTGAATGACCAGGGACTAATTTTATAATTTTATAAAAGTTGGGGGACTGAAACTGCCAATTTTGCAAACTTTGTACGTTTTTCATTTGTTTTTACTCATTTTGCATCTAAAACATATAAAACACAATTTTGAAATATTTTTAGTATTTTGATGCATTTCTGAGTGTTTTTGTATGTTTTGCAGTTCAGATTAGACAAAAAATGATGAGTGTTTGAGCACTCATCAAAACCGAAAGATGTAATATGCGAGTTAGATTTAGAGAGAGATCTTGGATAAGTGACAATTTGCATTAAGTGTCAAGTCGCGACAAGTCAAGTTCCAATAGATCCGATCGTAATAAGTCAAGTCGTAAAGATTAACTCACAACATCAAATTACAATCAGACTAATCGAAACGACTTAAGTCACAACAATTCATCAAACACATGTAGTTAACAAATCACTAGAATCTCACAACTGAGTTAATCGCTAGACACCCACCAAATCGATGAATTTTTTGCCTTCACAACGTGAAGCTTTGGTAGCTTCCCCCCAAAAAGACAATCACCTACTTGAGACCACTTCCCCCAAGTCGTTGAAGTGATTCAAAAAGTCTCATTGTATGAAGCTCAGAAACCCGAAGAAAAGATAACACCGAAGTAACAGGGTGAACCACGGATCATCTCTGCGGTTATCAATCCCGGAATGTATGATGAAGCCCGATCACATGACCCTGTTGTACGTCCCCAATGTACACATTACTTTGCGGTTTGGAGCAGTTGTCTATTCGGGGGAATAAGATATCGATATCTTCATTTCACCAAATCCTTTCCAGTTATCTTACACATACCAACTCAATCCATATTGTACGCATGTTTCCAACACAAGAAGAAACGATGACACCAAAGTAACAGGTTGAAGCACTGATCATCTCTGCGGATATCACCTCCGGAATATATGATGAAGCCCGATCACGTAAACCTGTTGCGCGTCCTTGATGTACACAAATCTCTCCCCTGATGGTTGCGATCTCATTGGAATCAGCATAACATTGTGTACATGAAGCATTAACTAGAAGCACTTTACCATAAATCATATCAGCTCATATGAAGATGTCGATAAGCAATATCATCTCACGCTCCAAATACTCTTCTCGATATTTCATCCTACTGAAAGCTGAAGTAATACATACCACAAGTATCAGAAGACCACTTCCCCCACGTAGTTGGAATGATACACCAAATGCCACAAGTTAATACACTGATATTCTCTGCGGTTATGACATTTGTCTTCCCGGGATAACTTCAATAAAGAAGAAGTATTAAATTCATCACGTGTACTCTTAATGCATTCAGATGTATGTCTCCTTCCCCCTTGCTGGTTTTGATACCTCAGAATCAGCAACATATATTAGAAGAACATCATTAGCTCAGATATATCCTGTGAGAATCAACTACTGTAGAAACACTCACTAATTGGGTTATTACTCCCTCCCAATTAGTAAGCCCATTAATAAACTTGCTCCCTCCTAAACTGACGACCCGTTTGATATAACCTTGATGCTTGTTGAAGAAGTATCTCTCAATTCTACCCAAGATGTCTTCAGTCTCTTAACATGTCATCCACAACTTAAAGTGGATCATAGACTGATAATCTGTAGCTTCTTCACGGGTTGTTTGGGGAACGTCAATTTGACATTTTCAACTCACTTAGAATGCTTCCAGTTCTTCGATAAAAGCCCCGATGTACACATTTCTCCCTCCATGATGGTTACGATCACTCGGAATCATCATAACTATGTGTACATAAACATGTCAACTGGAAGCAACATACAATTCAAGACCCCATGAGTAGATGTCGATAACAATTCTCTTCAATAATTCTCTGTAGATCAACCCCTAATTAAACCTCTTTTCACTTCCACTGGCTATTAGTAAATGACCACGTATGGAGAAAACCTAATATACCAAACTTGAAACTGAAGTAGAGTTCCCCGTTCTTGTGACTTAAGCTTGCACTAGTGTATTACTAAGAGCGATGTAGAGAGTTTGTGCAACATCAAATCCCTAAGTACTCTATACTCTTCAACCAACCAACCATCAACTATAAGACATACATCACCTCTTGACTATCGACAACTACATTGAGTTGTGACACCGATAAAGTGATAGTTATTTTGTGGCATTCAAAATGAAGAATCACCAAAATAACTAGATATCCAAGTCTTCGTCATTGCAAAGGTTAAAAGCTCAAGCAAGGATCTCGAAGAATCTTCATCCAACCAACCCCGATATCTTCATATACTAAGTACATGTACCCGTGACCTTTTAATTCAACCTCAAATAAGTGTTACCTGATCAACTCCGTAGTCACAATTAGTCATACTTAGTTAGTGGAACATTAGGTGTTGGAGGAGAGGAGAGTCATTTCAAGCATCAAGCAAGGAGTATTTTATTCACACTTCTCCCCCTCAAATATTGCATATGAGGATGCGATTTTTGATTGAACAAGTGAATAGAAATACATGCAGTTTATTCACACCTCTCCCCCTCAAAAATTGCATAAGAGGTTGATCCACTATTCACACTTCTCCGCCTCAAAAATTGCATACAAGGTTTGCCATTTTTGATTAAGCAAGTGAATAAGAATACAATCAATCACGTATTTTATTCACACTTCTCCCCCTAAAAAATTGCATACGAGGTTGCCATTTTTGATTGAGCATGTGAATAAGAATACACTCAATCATGTAGTTTATTCACCCTTCTCCCCCTCAAAAATTGCATACGAAGTTTGCCATTTTTTAATGAGCAAGTGAATACGAATTCGATCAAAGATGAGTAGATCCACTTGATGACTGAACGAACATGGAAGAAGCATGAACCGTGTTGTAGAGAATGGTCAGAAGCAAGAGCATTTCTCTTATTCAGAAGATAAAGCGCACTCAAGCGTACATGTAACAACCGTGATTTTAGCAGGTTAGTTAGACTTTTAGCCTCGAGTTAATCTAACTTTGTTTGGGGTGTTTGGGTAGTTTTATGGGTGTTATTGTGTGTTATAGTGTGGTTAGTATTTAAGTTAGCACTAAATCCCTTCGCGTTGTGGTTGTTGTTGTGATTTTTGATAATGTTGATTTTGGGAAAGTTCATTTTGATCACTTATATGGTGTAGAAATGACTTGTGTATATTTGGCGTTTTGAGTTTTTGCGTAACGAGTCTTCGTTCAAGTTATTGAGCGTTAGTAAGTTACGGCGATGTTGTTTTTGTGAGGAAATGCTCATGGAGTGTGTAAAATCTATTTTTGGAAACTTTATTTTGAAAATGAATATTTTCCGGTTTGTCGTAAAATTAAGATTTATCGCGAAAGACGTTAGGTTTTGTTATGGGAATACATAAAATATGAAAAGTATGAGGTTTTGAGTGTAATAAATTAATTAATAAAAAAATAAAAAAATATATTATTTAGGGGGGGGGGGCGGCCGATTAAGGTGTTAGGGGGGAAAAAGGAAACCAAATTTGATACCAAATACAACTCTAAGCCTTAGGGATTATCCAAATTAATTATAAATACAAAATCAAAACTCCCCTATCCCTTTTTCCTGCATTACAAGTCGACACAAAGGGGGATCCAAGAGAAAAAAATTAGGGTTTCATAATTGTCTAGCAAAAATCAAGAATCAAAGTAAAATCTTTAACCCTTATGTGTAATTAATCAATTATTGTTATGACTCATGTAATAATTAATATGATGGAATCTAGGGTTTATATACATCTGTAAATTATTGAAGTAAAACATGTTAGGATGATTAGATGTTAATATTATGGTTAATGGTTAAGGGAATTGAGCGTAAAATATGCTAGTTACTGAGTTAGGGTTTGGTCAGATTTGTAAGGCTGTAAAGATGTGAGTGTACATAACAGATGGTGATGAGTTAGATCACGAATTTTAAGTCTAAATTGTAGTATAATGAAAGAGCTTTCCAAAAAGTCCAACCACGATCACTTTTGAGGTCGGGAAGTCAGTCTTTTGATTTTTCTTTGTTAAGGTGTCAAAGCTGTCAAACCGGGACAGATTTTGGGTAAAAGTTTATGGTTGGCATGTGGTTGTAAAAGTGGTATTTTGACTTGGTCTTCTGGAATAGTTAAGTTTTAGGTTATATTAGACTACCACATAGAGGATTCGCGATAAAAACTTGTGGAAGTAATTATTAAAAATCAAAACTTTTTGGTGTGCGTTCAGATCCGAATTTGAGTAGTTGACAAGTTTGAATTTTTTATGAATACTTGTGTGTGTTATTGGTACATGGCCTTCTGGGATTAGCTTCTATGCTTATGAGAGACCATGGTAAATTTTTGGTGTGAGTTGTTAAGCTTTATTTGTCGTGATTTCATGTGAGTGAATGTACTCAAAAATTCTGCGTTTTCTGAGTTTTAGAGTGCAAGGGATTTAGTGAGTATTAAGTTATGGTAGTGGTTAGTGTGGTGTCTAGGAGATCCATGGTGGGTCATATGAGTCTTAGACATCCATCATATTTGTATTACATGGGTTGTAGCTTTTAGCTTGACCTTGTGTAATGTGGATTATTTTTGTGTATTATAGATTGTGTATTGTTTTGTGGAGCTGCGGAGTTTAAGGTGAGTTCATAGTCCCATATTTTTACTTTGTTTTAAACTTGGGATGGGAATGATGCTTGTGTTAAATATTTTGGTTTACTGTGATTATGTATGTGGTATTAAAGAGCTTGGACTTATAATGTTATTGTATGTATGCTATGTGTGATTATTTGCTTGCGTGGATGTTTTGGGATTCAATTAGGATAGCGACCTAATTGATGATATATTTTGGGATTCAATTGGGAGGGTGCTTACCCTGTTGCTCGCGCATGCGACCTAATTGATGATTATGGGATCAGGGGACACGATCCATCCTGATGTGGCACTAATTATGGGATCGGGGACACGAGCCGTCCTGATGTGGTACTAATTATGGGGTCGGAGGACACGAGCCGTCCTAATGGTTGCCTTATGAGTGTTGTTGCCTTTGCGTGTGGAAATTGACTTGCAAATGCACGTAGCTATATGATAACTATAATTTATTTGTCCAGCTATATTTTGTAATCACAGTAAATTCGGTTGCCTTGTGTGTTGAGTCTAAACCTATGAATCTCACCAACGTTATGTTGACATTTTAAGCATCATTTTCAGGTGAGCATTCTAAGGCCAAAGTTGAGGGCAGCAATTAGGCGAGACTTAGTTGCATGGAGACTTATTTATGTTTTGGGATTTGATTTTATTTGGTTTTGGATTTGATACATTTATGTTTTATGTTTGGTACTTTCAAACTTATTGAAGTTACCTTTTGGATTTTATTTTGTTTATCTTTGGGTATTGTTACAACACTGTGTGTTGGTACATTGCTCTATTTATGTGCATGTAGTTGTTCTCTATGTTGACACCAGGTGTTGTGATGATATCCATGAAGTTACACCCGCGCGTTTCCGCCGTGGTGGGGTGTGATAGATTGGTATCAGAGCCTTGGTTATAGAGAATTAGGTGGTTTAACCTAGACTATAGCTTAGGAGTCCCTCATATAGTTGCATTTAGGACCTATGTGTAAGTATAATATCTTACATGTTTATTTTCCTAAATTATGAGTTATTTTATTGAGTTTATGAACGTCTATCGAACCCTGTACTTAGCAACGTGTGTGTGTCATTTATAGAATGGCACCTCCTGCAAGAAAGGCACTTCGTTGGGCTACTGTAGTTGCTAAGGGACGTAAGAGAGTTGGGAAGATGAAGAGAACCAACAGGAGGATATTGGTCCCCGCTAGCATGGTACCATGTGTGATTGAGGAGAAGATGACACTGGAGAATGTGAATGGGGAATTGGTGGAGAGATATGAGACAAAAGTAGCTGATAAGGAAGGCTTCACCACCAAGTACCCGTTCAAATGTCCTCAGTTTTTGGAAGATGATGGGGGAGTATGGGCTAGACCCCGAGGATTGTATGATTTTGTGGATATGATAGATGAAGAGTTAAGAGATCGTGAAGATGGTTTTGCAAGACATCCTCTACCACAGAATCATGGAAATAAGAATGGATGGGTGAGCGAGGAGGAGGAAGTGGATTCAGACTTGGAGTCCACTGCACGTACTCCGTTTTAGGTCTTAGATAGGACTCGAACTGCGTACGACTTGTTTTTTTTTATGTTATGTTTTAATGGTTTATGGTCTTGTTGAGTTGTTTTGACATTGATTATATGTTGGAATGTAAATTCCTTCGGATTTTTGGGATTTATCCCGTGTTTTAATGAGAAGCCTTGGGCGAGTTTGGATATTTATGGTGTGTGTATATTATGTGTATTGTGGGTGTATATTTTGGTTAGTAGTGATTGTGTGCTATTTGTTATAAGATGTTACTATTGTTAGGTGTGGCTTTGGAAGTAAGTACACATGTGGAAGGATACATCTAAAATTGTGGGTGGCCAACACAATTATAAATGTATCACGACATATGTGGACTTACAGCCAATGTTACATTGAATCAATGGTGATATGCTTATGGGAGGTAGATGATTGAGTAGGATTATGGAGATTATAGAATCTTGTGAATGGTCTCTAATGGTTTTATTGTCCTGCGTGTTTAGGAAATCGCGCCAAGGAAACCAAGACGACCTATCACTAAGTCACCTATGAGTGGAGCTTACCGGACACCCAAGAAGTCCAAGAAGTTGACACCTATTATTGGGGATAGCAACCCTATCTTTCAGCAAATGATCAACCAGCAGCTAGAAGCTTTAATGCCTGAACTAGTGACTCAATTGAGTGCGCAGATAGGCAGTGGAGCTCATCCTGATGGTGCTGGAAGTGGAGGAGGCGGAAATAATGGGTGTACTTACAAGGAGTTCATGGCCTGTAAGCCTAAGGAATTTGATGGAAAGGGTGGTGTGATTGCACTCACTCGATGGGTAGAGAAAATGGAGTTTGTGATGGATATAAGTGGATGTAGTGAGGGCCAGAAAGTTAAGTATGCGGTTAGTTCTTTGGTTAACAAGGCGTTGACCTGGTGGAACACGCAACTTCAGGCTAGGGGACGAGTTGCGGCTTTGGGTATGACTTGGGAGGACTTCAAAGCCTTAATGACGGAGGAGTTTTGCCCAGTCAATGAGCTGCAAAAGTTGGAAGAAGAATTGTGGAATAATACTATGGTTGGAGCTAATCATATGGGGTACACTGATAGGTTTCATGAGTTAGCTAGGATGGTACCTCATCTAGTAACTCCTGAATCGAAGCGTATTGAGAAGTATATCCGTGGATTGGTTCCACAGATTCGTTCGATGGTTAGGGCGACTGAGCCGACAACGCTTCTAAGTGCTATTCAAAAGGCTGGGGCATTAACGGATGAAGCAGTTAGGAGTGGAACACTGGCAAAGTCGGGAGAGAAGAAGCGAGAGCAAGTTGATACTGCTACTAAGACAGCTGGTTTTAGTGGTGACAATAAGAAAGCAAGAAAAGGAAAGGGGTTCGTAGCAACGGATTCTATAAAGGCAGCAGGTTATGTGGGAACAGCTTCTACAGCTGTGACTGGTAGTAATGAGAAGAAGGGAAATGTTGGTTACGCCCCTAGATGTGCTAAGTATAGTTACTGTCATCTCGAGAACACACCATGTCGTGGGTGTTACAGGTGTGGCAAACCTGGACACTTTGCTAGGGATTGTCGTGCTGTGATTACTCAAGCGACACCAATCAACTCGGTTGGCGCAGGGGTTCATCGCAGGGCATGCTATGAGTGTGGTAGTGTTGATCATATGCGAAACTGGTGTCCCAAACTGGTTGGAATGTTTGGACGGCCTGGGAGTCAGTTGGCTATTGAAGGAGGACAAGGACAAGGGTTTAATAGAAATGCAGCTAGGGGAAAGGCATTTACAATGAATGCAAGCGAGGCGCGCCAAGACCCGAATGTTGTTACTGGTACGTTCTCTCTCAATGGTCATTATGCTACTACGTTATTTGATACGGGTGCGGATTATTGTTTTGCTACTATTGAATTTGCTAGAATATTGGGTGTTAAGTTTAGTGAACTTAGACCTAGTATTTTGATTGAAATAGCTAGTGGTATAGAAGTAGAAGTTGATAAAGTTATACGTGAGTGCGTTATCGTGTTAGAGGGTGTTGCGTTTAAGATTGACTTAATACCCTTAGGACATGGTAGCTTTGATGTGGTAATAGGGATGGATTGGTTGGCTAGGCATAAAGCTGAAGTAATATGCCATGAAAAGGTGGTTCGAATTCCATTAGAGAGCGGTGTTGTGCTGCGAGTACAAGGAGAAAGCGTGGAGAAGAATTTGAAATCCCTTTTGAGTGCGAAGACTAGAGAACTCAAAGTGGGGGATATTCCAGTTGTATGTGAGTTTTCAGGCGTTTTTCCTGAGGATTTGTCCAGATTACCGCCAATACGGCAGGTGGAGTTTCGTATTGAGTTAATTCCTGGAGCGACACCGGTAGCGAAGGCTCCTTATCGATTGGCACCTACGGAGATGCAAGAGTTGGCTGCACAGTTGAAAGAACTACAGGATAAGGGGTTTATTCGACCTAGTCATTCTCCGTGGGGAGCGCCTGTTTTGTTCGTTAAGAAGAAAGATGGTTCGTTTAGAATGTGTATTGATTATCGAGAGTTGAATAAATTGACGGTGAAGAATCGGTATCCTTTACCTAGAATTGATGATCTCTTCGACCAGTTGCAGGGTGCGAGATTTTTCTCAAAGATAGATCTGCGATCTGGTTATCATCAGTTAAGAGTGTACAAAGAGGACATTCCCAAGACAGCTTTTAGAACTCGTTATGGACACTTTGAATTTACGGTTATGCCATTTGGGTTGACTAATGCACCAGCGATATTCATGGATTTGATGAATCGTGTGTGTAGACCTTATTTGGATAAATTCGTAATTGTGTTTATCGACGATATTCTGATTTACTCTAAGTCGAAGGAAGAGCATAGGGAGCATTTAAGGTTGATACTTGGTTTGTTGGAGAATGAGAGATTGTACGCTAAGTTCTCTAAATGTGAATTTTGGCTGCAAGAGGTACAATTTTTGGGTCATATAATGAATAGTGAAGGTATACATGTAGATCCTAGCAAGATAGAAGCGGTCAAGAATTGGAAGGCTCCTACGACACCTTCTGAGATACGCTCATTTTTAGGACTGGCAGGATATTACAGGAGATTTATAGCAAATTTTTCAAAGATTGCTAAGCCTCTCACTATGTTGACTCAGAAGAATAAAAAGTATGAGTGGGGAGATGAGCAAGAAGTGGCTTTTCAGACGTTAAAGGATAGTTTGTGTAATGCACCTATTCTGACATTACCTGATGGGCCAGATGATTTTGTCGTATATTGCGATGCGTCGAATCAAGGATTGGGATGTGTGTTAATGCAAAGGGGAAAGGTGATAGCTTATGCATCACGACAACTCAAAGTTCATGAGAAGAATTATACTACTCATGACCTAGAGCTTGGTGCGGTGGTGTTTGCTCTCAAGAATTGGAGACATTATTTGTATGGCACGAAGAGTACGGTCTATACCGATCATAAGAGTCTTCAGCATATTTTTAATCAGAAGGAGTTGAATATGCGTCAAAGAAGATGGATGGAGCTGTTAAGTGATTATGACTGCGACATTCGTTATCATCCTGAAAAAGCGAATGTGGTGGCCGATGCGTTGAGTAGAAAGGAAAGAATTAAGCCAAGGCGTGTGCGAGCTATGAGCATAACATTGCAGTCGGGGATTAAGAGTAAAATATTGGCGGCATAAGAGGAAGCTTGCAAGGATGAGAACCTTGTGGCTGAAATGTTGCGTGGCTTAGATCAACAGATGGAAAGGAAGGAAGATGGTGGACTATATTTCTTAGATCGAATATGGGTTCCACGGGTGGGAGACGTGAGAAAGGTGATCATGGATGAGGCTCATAAGACGAGATACTCGATTCATCCAGGGTCTGATAAGATGTACTATGATCTTAGAGATGCTTATTGGTGGCCGGGTATGAAGAGGGAGATAGCTGAGTATGTCAGTCGATGTCTAACTTGTTTGAAGGTTAACGCTGAACATCAGAAACCCTCTGGATTGTTGCAACAGCCGCCAATTCCTGAGTGGAAGTGGGATAATATAACTATGGATTTCATTACTAAATTGCCTCGCACAAGTAATGGGCATGACACGATATGGGTTATTGTGGACAGATTGACGAAGTCTGCACATTTTCTGGCCATTCGTGAAGATTACAAGATGGAGAAGTTGGCAAGGATCTATATAAATGAGATTGTGGCAAGGCATGGTGTGCCTGTGTCTATCATTTCAGATCGGGATAGTAGGTTCACTTCGCGGTTCTGGCAGTCGTTGCAAAAGGCTTTGAATACACGGTTGGATATGAGTACTGCTTATCATCCACAGACCGATGGACAAAGTGAGAGAACGATTCAGACATTAGAAGATTTACTTCGTGCTTGTGCTATTGATTTTGGAGGAAACTGGGATACTCATTTACCTTTGGCTGAGTTTTCTTATAATAACAGCTATCATTCAAGCGTTAGATGTGCACCGTTTGAGATGTTGTACGGGAGGAAGTGTAGATCCCCGGTGTTATGGGCAGAGGTTGGGATGAGTCAGTTAATTGGACCTGAATTGGTACAAGAGACTACGGCTATGGTCTTCCGGATTAAGGAAAGACTTAAGGCTGCGAGAGATCGTCAAAAGAGTTATGCGGATAATCGTCGCAAACCTTTGGAGTTTAGTGTTAGGGATTTTGTAATGTTGAAGGTGTCACCATGGAAGGGTGTTGTGCGTTTCGGTAAGAAAGGCAAGTTAGCACCTAGATATGTTGGGCCATTTGAGATTACGGAAAGGATTGGACTTGTGGCATATCGGTTGAGATTGCCTGAGGAATTAAGTGGTGTGTATGATACGTTTCATGTGTCTAATTTGAAAAACTGTTTGGCGGATGCTAGTTTGCATGTGCCATTAGATGAGATTAAGGTTGATAAGACGCTTCACTTTGTGGAGGAACCTGTTGAGATTATGGACCGAGAAGTTAAGAGTATGAAGCGTAGTAAGATTGCATTGGTAAAGGTACGATGGAATTCCAAACGTGGTCCTGAGTTTACTTGGGAGCGTGTGGATCAAATGAGAGCTAAGTATCCTAAGTTGTTTGCTAAGGAGTCTGATGATACGAGCTGTTAAATCTCGGGACGAGCTTTCCCTAAGTGGGGGATGATGTAACAACCGTGATTTTAGCAGGTTAGTTAGACTTTTAGCCTCGAGTTAATCTAACTTTGTTTGGGGTGTTTGGGTAGTTTTATGGGTGTTATTGTGTGTTATAGTGTGGTTAGTATTTAAGTTAGCACTAAATCCCTTCGCGTTGTGGTTGTTGTTGTGATTTTTGATAATGTTGATTTTGGGAAAGTTCATTCTGATCACTTATATGGTGTAGAAATGACTTGTGTATATTTGGCGTTTTGAGTTTTTGCGTAACGAGTCTTCGTTCAAGTTATTGAGCGTTAGTAAGTTACAGGGATGTTGTTTTTGTGAGGAAATGCTCATGGAGTGTGTAAAATCTATTTTTGGAAACTTTATTTTGAAAATGAATATTTTCCGGTTTGTCGTAAAATTAAGGTTTATCGCGAAAGACGTTAGGTTTTGTTATGGGAATACATAAAATATGAAAAGTATGAGGTTTTTAGTATAATAAATTAATTAATAGAAAAACATAAAAAAAAATATATTATTTAGGGGGGGGGGGGGGCGATTAAGGTGTTAGGGGGAATAAGGAAACCAAATTTGATACCAAATACAACTCTAAGCCTTAGGGATTATCCAAATTAATTATAAATACAAAATCAAAACTCCCCTATCCCTTTTTCCTGTATTACAAGTCGACACAAAGGGGGATCCAAGAGAAAAAATTAGGGTTTCATAATTGTCTAGCAAAAATCAAGAATCAAGGTAAAATCTTTAACCCTTATGTGTAATTAATCAATTATTGTTATGATTCACGTAATAATTAATATGATGGAATCTAGGGTTTATATACTTCTGTAAATTATTGAAGTAAAACATGTTAGGATGATTAGATGTTAATATTATGGTTAATGGTTAAGGGAATTGAGCGTAAAACATGCTAGTTATTGAGTTAGGGTTTGGACAGATTTGTAAGGCTGTAAAGATGTGAGTGTACATAACAGATGGTGATGAGTTAGATCACGAATTTTAAGTCTAAATTGTAGTATAATGAAAGATCTTTCCAAAAAGTCCAGCCACGATCAATTTTGAGGTCAGGAAGTCGGTCTTTTGATTTTTCTTTGTTAAGGTGTCAAAGCTGTCAAACCGGGACAGATTTTGGCTAAAAGTTTGTGGTTGGCATGTGGTTGTAAAAGTGGTATTTTGACTTGGTCTTCTGGAATAGTTAAGTTTTAGGTTATATTAGACTACCACGAAGAGGATTCGCGATAAAAACTTGTGGAAGTAATTATTAAAAATCAAAACTTTTTGGTGTGCGTTCAGATCCGAATTTGAGTAGTTGACAAGTTTGAATTTTCTATGAATACTTGTGTGTGTTATTGGTACATGGCCTTCTGGGATTAGCTTCTATGCTTATGAGAGACCATGGTAAATTTTTGGTGTGAGTTGTTAAGCTTTATTTGTCGTGATTTCATGTGAGTGAATGTACTCAAAAATTCTGCGTTTTCTGAGTTTTAGAGTGCAAGGGATTTAGTGAGTATTAAGTTATGGTAGTGGTTAGTGTGGTGTCTAGGAGATCCATGGTGGGTAATATGAGTCTTAGACATCCATCATATTTGTATTACATGGGTTGTAGCTTTTAGCTTGACCTTGTGTAATGTGGATTATTTTTGTGTATTATAGATTGTGTATTGTTTTGTGGAGCTGCGGAGTTTAAGGTGAGTTCATAGTCCCATATTTTTACTTTGTTTTAAACTTGGGATGGGAATGATGCTTGTGTTAAATATTTTGGTTTACTGTGATTATGTATGTGGTATTAAAGAGCTTGGACTTATAATGTTATTGTATGTATGCTATGTGTGATTATTTGCTTGCGTGGATGTTTTGGGATTCAATTAGGATAGCGACCTAATTGATGATATATTTTGGGATTCAATTGGGAGGGTGCTTACCCTGTTGCTCGCGCATGCGACCTAATTGATGATTATGGGATCAGGGGACACGATCCATCCTGATGTGGCACTAATTATGGGATCGGGGACACGAGCCGTCCTGATGTGGTACTAATTATGGGGTCGGAGGACACGAGCCGTCCTAATGGTTGCCTTATGAGTGTTGTTGCCTTTGCGTGTGGAAATTGACTTGCAAATGCACGTAGCTATATGATAACTATAATTTATTTGTCCAGCTATATTTTGTAATCACAGTAAATTCGGTTGCCTTGTGTGTTGAGTCTAAACCTATGAATCTCACCAACGTTATGTTGACATTTTAAGCATCATTTTCAGGTGAGCATTCTAAGGCCAAAGTTGAGGGCAGCAATTAGGCGAGACTTAGTTGCATGGAGACTTATTTATGTTTTGGGATTTGATTTTATTTGGTTTTGGATTTGATACATTTATGTTTTATGTTTGGTACTTTCAAACTTATTGAAGTTACCTTTTGGATTTTATTTTGTTTATCTTTGGGTATTGTTACAACACTGTGTGTTGGTACATTGCTCTATTTATGTGCATGTAGTTGTTCTCTATGTTGACACCAGGTGTTGTGATGATATCCATGAAGTTACACCCGCGCGTTTCCGCTGTGGCGGGGTGTGACAGTACACTTTTCTTTTCTTTGAGGAAACGGGGCATGAAGTGTTGTCAGCAGACACCATAATGATGAAGTTGAGGACCGAGGCTTGAACTGATGTGTTCAAACGTCAAACTGTTGAAGAACGAGGCCTGAACAGATGTATTCAGACGTCATAGTGAACATACATCAACATTGACCTTCTATACCTCCTGAAGTAGGAGATATGCTTGCTTTAGGCCTCCAAACTTTGAGTCTTCTCGTGTGGTGAATGATTGATGTACCTGCAACAGAGTAAGGACTACCTGCACTAACATTACACACTTGATTGCATATACATGGGTTAGTGACATTATTATCCAAACCCTTGGGGGTTTCACGGTCAACCATGGCATTGCCATCAGTAAGCACCTTTCCGGTAGGTATCCACTTAAGTCCAACATACTTAAAAGTTCTACCAGTTGGAATCCACTTATAGCAAGGTCTAGGATTACTAAGCTTCTTATGCATAGCGACAGGCTTATCGATATTCCTAGATTCCAAAGATTTAACAGTTTTTATCCACCTAGGAGAAGTTTTAGGTTTGTGTTGCTTCCTATGCATTGTGGATGACTTAGTGTAAGTCCTAGATTTCACCGGTTGAACCTTAGCAGTGTTCCTCAATAAACCAGGAGGCATCAGGCGAGGTTGTGAACCTAAGATACCATCCTTATGAAGTAGTGCCCTTTTCCAAGCCTTTACTAGGTCATAGTTCTTGTGCAAATCATTTGTTTCATAAAAATTTTGAATCTTAATGCTTGGTTTAGACACAGTTTTCGAACTAATCCTAGAGGTGCTGGGAGTTGGAGTAGCTACTTGTTGAGGTTTAACAGAACTAGAAACAGTTATCTTAGGCAAATAATGTGGAGTGACTGGTTTTGTCAAAACTTGTTCCACATCAACTTGGGAGGCAAACCGTGTTTTTGAAAATTTTGGTCGTTCAGATCTAAATGCATTCGGTTGTTTAACAACTGATTGCTTTCTATTCGATTGTAAAACTGGTTTCCCCAAGATTGATGGTTTTGCAAACTTAGTGTTCACACTATTCCCAGTTGCTTTTCTTAGCTCGTTCTTAAGTGCTGCAATAGTGAAACCCTTTTCCAGAAGTTGAGCTTTGATTTTATCATTTTTGGCAATCAAAGAAGTTGTTTGCTCAATATTCTTAGTTTTCGTTTCTTTGATTAAATCACATAGTTCTTTGCATTGAATTTTCAAAGACTCATTTTCATCAAGTAATTCAGCCATTTTTTGTTCAAACTTTCTAGTTGCAATCACGTCACTATCATGTTTAGCTTTAACTTCATTACACATATCACACATTGATTGACTCAGAACAGTCAACCTAAATTGACCAGGTGAATGGTCAACTAGGTCAAACAGCCTAAGAGTCAATCTCCGTGGAATATAGTGGTTTCCCCGGGTCGTTATGTCCCGACGAGGTGTGATGGTAATCGAAACGGGTTTGTGATCGGGTGAATTTGGACAGAAAAGGGGTTTGAGTGATTAAACTAAGGAAATACGGATGAGAATAACTTAAATAACCTATATTAACAAAAACGTAAAGCTACGTTACCCTAGAACGCGTTTAAGATTAAAAACGCGCATTTACGTTAAAAATAACGCGAGTGCGCAAAATAAAAAGTAAAACGGAAGCAAATAAAGTCCTACGAACGTGAAAATGATATTTTTACAATCCTAATGTTATAAGAAAATTTTTAGAAAATTAAAATTATTTTTACAATTATTTAATTGATTACTATTAATTAATTACTAATTATTAATTACTTTTTAATTAACTAAATTATCCTAAATTGCAAATAATTATGAAATTTAACTAGAAAAATGAAAATTAAATTTAGAAAAAATCTAAAATATTATAAAACTAATTTTAAAACAGAAAAACTATTTTTCCTACTTTTTAATTAATTATTAATAATTAAAAACTAATTATTTAATTGATTTAAATTAAAATAAATTATAAAAAATACTAAATGATCAAGGAAAAATATGAAAAAATTACTAAAAATCTATTATGATTACAGAAGCCTAGGAAAAATTTAAAAACAGTTGTTGCTTATGAATAAGCAGAAAATAAGCTAAAAGGGCATAAATAGAAGCTATTACTTTCTAATTTTTTTTGTCTTTTTCTAATTTTTATTTACACACTACTTTAGACACTGGATTTAGACAACTTTTGTAAAGACAAGTTTGATGAAACTCACAAATAAGCCATTGGTGAGCTTATTTTCTTAACAGCTTATTGATTATGAGCTTTTGATGAAGCACAAGATGCTATCAAGCTACACTACTGGCCTAAAGTACAAATTAAGCTAGACAAGGGTGAAATGAACTTGAATTGAGCAAGAAAATCAAGAAATATCAAATGAACAAGCTTAATCTAACCAATAAGCAATCCCAAGTACCCACAGATCCAAACATGCCTTGGAAGGTAACTGCAACCCAAGGTGGGGCCCACAGCATGCACAAAGGTCCTAGGGGGGTTGATCCAATAAGCCACCCTGGGTGGCTTCTCAGAAAGCTAAGGCTTAAGTCTTGAAGCTCAAAGATGAGCTTGTGAAGAGCTTGTGAAACTGGTTCAATCACACAGATGATATGGTCTTTTCAGCTAAAAGAAACAATTTGCAGGCCACCAATATGCTTATCTAGTGAGCTAAGAAACACAATATGAGCACTAAATCTAAAACTTAGACCACTAAGCTTTCCTAGAAGGTAAGTTTCATAAGCTAGGGTCCAATGCTCAGCTAAAAACAAGCTTATAAAAAGGCTTAACCACACAGATGAATCAGTGTGGTCAGTGAACTGTGTGAGAATATAAGGGCACAATAAGCTGTGTAAACAAACATGATATTGACTAATAAGCACAAGCACAAATTCCTAGCCAGTAGGGCTTACAAAATCATCAACAAGCTCAGGCTAACATCACATAATGGACAAGTTTTTCAAACTCACAACTCAACAACTTTTTCAAATTTTTTTTCAAACTCACAACTGATCAGACAAGTTATAAGCTAAAATAAGCTAGCTAAACAAAACAGTGACAACAAAGAATATCAACAACTAAAATGGGAATAGAAACAAGAACCAGGTTTCAAGTGCAACAACAAATTAAAGAACAAACAACAAGAATAGCAACAAGCTCAGCAAATGAACAGTGGCAATAGAGGAAAATAAGCCAAAACAAGACCTAGTTTAAGCTACCTAATTAGCACTAATGGGGAATCTAATTCTTGAATCCTAATCACTACCTGAAGGGCTTTCAAAAGCAATAAAAATCACAACCTAAAACTCAGATTTGAGAAATCTATGATCCACTGAAATTTTGCAAAATCCTGAGTGCAGGGCAAGTTTTGTTCAAACAGTCAACTTCCAAGACACTTTTCAATGGGTAAATCTTGTTCAATTTTAAAAATTCTTTTTGATTTAGATTGACAAGCTAGGTGAGTTCTCAAAACAACAAACCTCATTCATTTTCATTCAGTAACAAATCCTAGAGCTTGATTTGAAATTGACCCAAAATCTAAGTATGCACTTTGACTTTTCAAGTATTTTTGAGAGTTTTGACTTTTATGAGATTGGGCTGACTTTGATTGATCAATCAGTGTTTATAAACCCTAAGTTAACCTAAAGCAAGCAAACTATACCATTTTTGAAGCTAATATGAGCTTATGCTACTCTAATACAACAACAGTGAACTGCCAAAAGGTTTTAGGAGATGATTTGACTTTTTCACAAATAAGTAACCAATCCAAAGGTTCAACTAGGCTAATTAGAACTAGGTGTTATGGCTTAACAAATTTCAAACATTAATCTCAACAGCAAACTGGAGTAAACAGCTATGCCAAACACCCCTTTATAGGGGACTGTTTTGTGATTTACACTACCAAAGGCTTAGAAGGCCTCTGAAAATGCAATCTAGTTACTAATTAAGCTATAGTATGTAGAAATAAGCAGTAGTAATCAAGTTGTAAACACTTATAATAAGCTAATCTCTCTAAACTAAATTGAGCTAAATGGACAATGAAGCAACAAAACTAAAAACCACTAATATCTAGGGTACCAAATAAACATAATTAGCAACATCAAACATAAATAAGCATTAAAGATCATAAAAGAAGTACTGAATAAGCAGAAAACCAATTAAGCAGAAAAATAAGCTATTAAGCAAAAAGGTAAAATTTTGCAATGTGATAAAAGAAAATTCTTAATTGCATTAAGGTGAGTTTTTAAGAGTACAAAAGTGAGAATGAAACTGAAAGACAATACAGATTTATACTAACTATTAAAACTAAATTACACTAAAATCTATTTAACACCTAAAATCCTACTGCTTGGCTCTGCTCCTTCACTTTCTATATATATGGAACCCTTAGGGTTTTCTTGACCTCTTGAGCATTTCCCACAATCAATACTAGCCTTTGGATGACTGAATTTAATCCTGACCCTTGAATAATCTTTTTGGCGCCAACTTGACTTTTGTCAGTTTAGGGTTGAGTAAAGGGAAGAAATTGCAATTAATGCATATTGGCTAGTAGTGTGAGGTGGGGGAACATGGAGTGGGGGAAGGTGAGGAAAAAGTGGAGTAGGAGGGGGCTGGTTGCAGGCTGTGGCAGAGGGGAAAGGGTGGTTGACCTTTGTTGACTAAAGGGAGTATATAAAACGGGGTGCAGTTTGTTTTGTGGGATTGGGCCGGGTGATGGTGGACTGGGCCAAGGGGCAGGCTTGGGGTGGTTTTGGGTAAACGGTGTGTTGGGTTGTGTTGTTTGTTTAGTTAATAAAACCACAAGGACTAAAATTGTAAAGTCCTGAAAATTGAGGGTCTGAAATGCCAATTTCCAAGAGTAGTATAAGGACCATTCTTGCCACCTTTTATTAACCCAAGGACTATAATTGATGATTTTCCAATTTTGAAACATCCGGGGACCAAATCCATCATTTTTGAAAGTCCAGGGACCAAACATGTAAATCTTTAAAACTTTTTACCCAAAGATCAATTTTGTAATATTTTGACTTTCAAAAGCTTTGGGTTGACTTTTCATTTAAAATATATGCTCATGGACTGGTTTTGACATTTTATGAAAGTTGGGGGACTGAAACTGCCAATTTTCAAACTTTGTACATTTTTCATTTGTTTTTGCTCATTTTGCATCTAAAACATATAAAACACAATTTTGAAATATTTTTAGTATTTTGATGCATTTCTGAGTGTTTTTGTATGTTTTGCATTTTAGATTTGACCAAAAATGATGAGTGTTTGAGCACTCATCACACATCTCAGAAATACATTTTTTCAGGTTGTTGATTGTCAGGTTTTTGGTTTCTAGTTGAGCTTTCAAATCATTTATCACAAAGAATTCATGGAAATCAGGAAGTTCTGGATTTTTACATGGTTGGTTAGTTTGCAAACTTTCTTCCTTTTGTTTCATTGCGATTTCAAGTGAAATACAATGCTTTTCAAGTTGTAAGAATCTGTTTGAAAGTTCATTAAACACCTCTTTATCAACCATATGATGTGATTTGAAAAACTCAGCCGTAAACAAAGAACTTGACTCATCATCATGTTCAGCATCCTGATCACTTTCTCCCCCTTTATGACTCATATTTGGTGAATTAGAAATGATATTGCTATCAGCCTTTTCCAACAAATTTGTGTCATAAATGGGCTTAATTTGATCAGTATGATGGCGTTCATTAGAGGGCACATTATGTTGATCAGTTAAGGGTACCTCAGCACATAACACATGTTCTTTTACCGTTTTGAAATCTGCATCCATATCATGTGTAACAAGAGTCACTGAACTGCTGGTAGTGTCACGCTTATCCGTCTCTAATCCTTTGCATTTAGTGACAACTGACCCAACATCCGATGCTTTTCCCAAATTACCAATACCATCACATGATTGCACCCGAGATGCCTTCACCATGTCATCATACATAAGTTTGTGTTGTGCTCTTTCCTCAATGAACCTCTTCACATTACCCATGAGTTGGAGGAGAGTGTCTCTGAACGTGTCAACCTCTATTCCCATGTGATCAGCAAAACACTTTTTCGTCATCTCACTCTCGTAGTCATAATCCATAGTGGATTTCGAATCGATGAATACTTGGAGTTGTTTGTTGATCACACAAAGGGCAGCAATGGATTCAATTTTGGAAGTTTCCCCTTGGTCAAGTTGTTGTTGTAATTGATCTAAGTTAAGAATCATTGTGTCTGTGAAAGTCTGAACATCTTGACCAAAGAGTGTTGCAAATGCACGTTCTAATCCCATCTTGAATCCAATTCCCTCTAAATGTGCCGAGAGGTGTGAATGAAGTTGTCGAAAACATTCTATGCAGCAATCCTTTGCATTATCGAGTAATTGTTGTGGCTGTTGAAGTACTCTCTCTTGCGAATTAGAGCCCAAAGATTCCATTCTAGCAATATCAGGCTCAAAAATGGTTGTCTGTTCACAAATTTTTGTCAGTTGTACTTTGTTGGGAATCTTGTGTTCATCGATCATGTCGTACAGTTTGAGAATCTCAGATATGATAGAATCCGAAGAAATTGACATGATATGACCGTGCACGGGATTTTACAATTCTATGATTTAAATCGAGAAATAGATTCTTTCGTGGGATTTTACAAAATCAAGAAGAAACTGTGAGACGGTGATTAATAGAATGTGTTAATGGAAGATTGTTGACGACGCGAAGAAGGTGGAGGTCTTGTAGATCTTTCACGACTTCACAATAACTAGCATGGTAGTTATATTGAACAATCAACAAAAAGATCTCAACGTAATAATCACACGTGAATTCACGAAGCTCGAAAATAAATTAGTAGACCAAAAACAAATCTCAAAGTTTTTAATCCAAATAACACCAAGAGTAACTAAAAATACGTCCCTTTGTTTATGTATTACCAGCCCATCATCAAATAAACACCAAAATTCGTCCCAAGTGATTAAAACATTCAGGCTAAAAAAAAAACTGGCACAAGCCCACATCCACGTTTAATTGTCAAAGGCCCAACACTTCACTTGAGGATAAAACAGCCCAAACGATCAATATGTAACTCCCTAATAATCAGTATTCAGTAATATAACATCCACTAATCCCACTTGTAACCCTAATCATTTAATAGCAAAACAACGCAACCACAAAACAAACACTCCCACCTAAACTATCATCCAAAAAAAACACAATGATTGTCCCTTGTATCTAGATCAAACTGAACACCAGGCAAGTCTTATTGCTTCATTCTGCTATGACAAATCAACCGAAGAACCAGGCTTGTTCTTCCAAGGTAGGTTATCTTGTAAATTCCTTTTCGTGTTTGTTCAAGCCGAGTTAGAGAGTGACCAAATCACAAGTTGTTTTGGTTTTCTTGTAAGGTTTCGGATATTTAAAAAAAAAGTTGAGCTTTAAACACTGCTCTATGATGGTTGTTGTTAAACTCTGATGATCATTAACGGTCAAAGCATACGTTTAACGGGTCTGAGATCTTGTAGGTTGTTTTCCTTTTTGTTGTTTTTCAGAGTTTGACCAAAATGAAAGAAAAACTGCTTATGTTTTCGGATATTAAAAGAAGTTTAGCTTTCTAAATGGATCGATGATGGTTTTCTGCTTGGTGTAAGTCTTTGATAGAGTCTTTGATAACCAAGGAAAAGATAATTTGAGATCTTTTGATTGTTATACTTAAAGTATTCGTTGCACTTGATTGTAGTTGATATAATAGTGATGGAGATAGGATTAGGATGTAAACAAATTAGTACAACTAATTGCTAACTTGAAATCAGTAGGAGGTAAATGCTATTCATGAACTAATCTCTAACTTGAGCTAAACTCAATACCAAAAGTTAAACGCTTGATAAGGAGGTAACCGCAAGATTGAGTAAAATGAGCTACACGCTGACTCTTGAAACCAGGACTAATCGCAATTTTAAAGTCAAGAGTTAAACGCAAGAAAGAGATTAGCAAATTACCACAAGCAGCCAAAAAGTAGTTGCTATCAAAATTTTGTTAACATCCCACAAACTGCCAAAAACAAGTAGTTGTACATCAAGTACAAGTCAAGGCACATTTCAATATAATAATCTTTCATTTGCTAATCTCAAATATGAAATGTGAAACAGGAGTTAACCGCAAGGAAGAACAATGAAATAAATAACCACGAATTGTAACCAAAAAACTTCTAATGACCACAAAGAGCCAACCAATTCAGTCCTCAATCCGCAACAATGACCAACTTAGACACAAAGGTAGCAACATAAAATGAATCAAACCATAAAATAGATAAAAGCAAGAGTTATCTAGTTAAACTCTTCGAACCAAAATAAAACACAAGAAGAACCAATCTAAACAACAATTCCCAAGAATGTAACCATGGCTCTGATACCAATTGTAGTATAATCATAATAGTAACATGTATGGTTCTTATGAGTATTGTTAGATTCAAGAAAGAAAACTAGAGAGAGAAAGTGAGTTGGGTGTTCCTAGAGAGAGAAAGAAATGAGAGAAAAATGTAAAGATTAGATTAGTGGAAATGGAGAGCACCAACCCTCTCCACATGTGGAGAGGGGTATATATAGTTTCCTACAAAAAAAAAGATAAAAACGCCCACACCCGGGCTGTGGATCAGGCATACAGTGGGTAAAGACCCGTCATTTTTCCACAATGTTACTTAGTCTAAACTAATATCTAACTAACTAATAAACTAACTATGAGCTAACTTAAATGCTATTACAACAATTAGGTGACCGAGTCTTCTATAGGAATATTTGTATTCCTAACAATCTTGTTTTGCCATTAAAGCTTGTTGGTTTTGAAGCAATTGCTTAATCAACTCATCCGTGGGCGATTGATTTGGAATAACACCTTGATTTTGATTATTGAAATTCTGCCCACGGTTTTGAAAATTGCCATGATTCTGATTTCCATGATTAAAATTCCCATGATTATTATTCTGAAAATTCCCTTGAATCGAGGCTTGATTTTGAGTTCCCTGAAAATTCAGATTGTGGTTAACACCTTGGTTTTGAAAACCTTGATTTGTTCGATTTTGATTTTGATTAACTTGATGTGTACGATTTTGCACATTGTTATTATGACTCTGATTTTGAAAACCGGGTGGTCCAAGATAATTGCTCGAACGGTAGTTGAGAAGATTTCGATCTCCTTGAGGAGTTGGGTAACCGTTGCCACCCATGTTTGCAGCATACACGTTCTCATGAGCATAAGCTCTGGTTGACGAACACTCGTAATACGGATGTGGACCACCACAAGTTACACAACCTTGATTGACAACATTCACTTGATGATTAGGTTTTTCAATAGACATAGCATCAACTTTCTTAGTAAGAGCCACTAGAATACTCATCATTTCATCATTAGCTTTACTAGTAGTAGAAACTTGAGGTTTATTTCGAGACATTCTCACACGAGCCTTATTCTCAATTATCATGAAAGCATCATTCGTGTTTCGAGCCAATAAGTTTCCACCCACAGCAGAATTGAGTGAGTCTTGGTCAGCATGACATAACCCATTATAGAAAGTATCAATCTGCTGAAGGGATGTGAACCCAAGGTTCGAACATTTTTCCAACAAATCTTTATATCGATCCCAAGCTTCGCTGAACGACTCATCAAAAGCTTGTTGGAATCGAAAGATTTGGGAACGAAGATTAGAAGTTTTAGAAGGAGGATAGAAATAATTCACAAACTTGGAAGCAAGATCATTCCAAGTGTGAATCGAATTTGGTGGTTCCTTTTCCAGCCAAGTCCGGGCTGCCCTTTTAAGGGAGAAAGGAAAAAACTTCAATTTCACCACATCGTGAGGAACTTGATTCATTCTAATGGTCTCAGCGATGTCGGTGAAATTTCTTATATGAGCATATGGGTCTTCGTGTTCAACCCGTGAAAGGATATACACGTGATCAGGTTGAGTAATCCGTGATTAATCTCAAAATTGGCATTGATTTTGGGAATCACGATGGCTCTCCTCACACCATTGAATGGTGATTGGAGTTGTTCCTCCATCGGACATGGATCAAAAGCCGGTTGTGGTCCCATCGGAGGGATCACATTGTGTTGAGGACCACCCATCGGCGGGGGTCCATTGTGTTCTTCGTTCTGGTTCATTTCCTCGTCGTTAAGGAAATGAACCCGATGATTATGTCGTAAAACCCTCTCGGGGTTTGAGAACGGAGAAGTAAGACTCTCAGAAGTAGAACGGGTGTGCATACACTAAAAACAAAATCAAAAAGAAAAAGAAGAAGAAAAGAAAAAGGAAAATCTTTTTGTATTTTTTTTATTTTAAACAAATCTCAAAAAAAATTCTTTTGTTTTTTTTCTTTTTATAAAATGTTACGTTAATCGTAACCGTTTCCTTCAAATCTACTCGCGACGGAATAGCAAAGAAGAGTGTTTCTCTCTTCAGCTAGCAATTTAATGTATTAGCTTCCGTATTTTTCGCTTATTCAGTTGTAGAATTAAAGTAATCCGATAAACAACTAATTTCACATTTTTCTTATGTTGTAAGGCTTATTTGGTTTACAACGCCCCCCCCCCCCCCCTTCCACGGGAGAGTCGAGGTTGTAACTTTATTTTTGTATTTTTGTTAACACTTTAGGAAAAGTGTTTTTGATTTTTCAATTTTTATAGTTTTATAGAAAATATATACAAGATAGAAGAAGGCTTATCAAAACACGATTTTTCAAAACGAATATTCAAAAACTCACTTCAACCTTCCCCAGCAGCGGCACCAAAAATTGATTGCTCAAAAATCAATTATAGTATATATATATATATATATATATATATATATATAGTATCGAGGAGATCCGCAAGAAATACGGATCACCCGAGTCGTATCCGTGCGAAGGTGTGAATGGAATCAAAGAAATTCGATTCGTGAAAACCGTGTAGTGAAAAGTGGTACATGTGAAATTTTGTGAATGAGAACTCAAATTATGACAAGTTATCACAATTATGCAAAATGTACAAGCTATGTATGCACTAATGATTAAAATCTAAAAACAGAAAATCAATCGCGACTATAAATCGTAATGTACGAATTAAAACGTAACTTTTAACGAAAAATTATCCTACAAATGTGAAACAATTTTCTAAAAATCTTAAACTACTAAAAAGAAATTTCAGAAAAAGAAAAATATTTTTTTTGACTTTTTAATTGTTTTCTATAAATTAATTTCTATTTTTGTATTTTTAAATGAATTAAAAATAAAAGAAAATGGAAAAATAAAAGTGAAAAATATAAAATAATTTCTGAAAAATCTAAAATATCATAAAAGAATTTCCTAAAATATTTTTGATTTTTTATGGCTTTTTCTTATTTTTATTTGATTTTTATTTATTAAAAAGTGAATTTAAATTAAGAAAATTCAAGAAAAATAGTAAATCAGCTCAGATAAATCTGAAAAATTCACAGAAAATCAAAAATAATAAAATGAACTTGTAGAAAAAATTTGAAATTAAAATAAGCTGAAAAAGTGCTTATTTAAGCTAAAAAAAACTTATCACAAGTGCTTATTTATAAGCACTTGTAACCAAACTTATTGAAACTATCAACACAGATGTATTATAATCTATTAAGCTCAAATATACCACTCTCAAATCAAAATAAGCACAGAATCATAGGTATGAAGCAATAAGCAGTTATGAATAAGCACTAGAATTAGCAATATTGTACCAGAATAAGCAGGAAGCTCAAAAACCATTCAAAACACTTAAGCAAACACAATTCTACTCAGAAACTCAGATAAAACTCAATCAATAAGCAGTGGCTGAAAAGGCTACTAAGATGTCAGAATAAGCTATCCAAATGAACTAATAGTAAAAATCTAAAAGTAGGAACTTAATCTCTATACTATAAGCTATCTCGAAACCAAAAATGCCCAAAAGTTAAACTCAATTGCACCACCAATTAGACTCTAGTTCAGGTGCAGAGAGACAAGTATGCAAGTATACTGATGCAAAATTGACTTATGATATGCACTAATACATTGACTAATATGAATTTTAATTGCCTATATCTCTAACTAGATGTATATTAAGCATGTTCAAATACTAAAAACTCAAACTCAAACATAAAATATAAAAATTCAACAACAGCAGCTAAATCAAATTCCAATAATGCAATTAGAAATGAACAAGTAAGCTAATGTTGACTTTTATCAAACTACCTACAGATTTTATGTAATACTCTATCTATATTTATCCTAAATGAGCTAATGATGCAACAAATTCCAACCTACTTACTCTAAATCTCAGCAAACCAGTTTCATCCAAACACTCCATAATATTCTACTTAAACTGTGAGATGATGAAATTCACCTCTAATCTCCAAACTACTATTCAATATTCAATTACAAATCACTATAAGAAACAATATCCACAATCAAACACAACAGGTTCCAACAGAAGTGCAAAATCACAGATCCACAACCATGACAGTTATACTAATAGACTTATGCAACTCAGATCAAGCAAATCTAATGAATCATAAGATCAAACAAGCTCACTACAACAACTAATACAGCAATATCACTAAATCAAATCAATGTAACAGAAAACACTAATGCAATTTTAGAATCTAAATCAGATACTAATAATGAGAGAATTCAAAACAGAATTTACCAAGGTAATCTCCCTTAGCATGAACAGAGGGAGCTCACTGAGCTTGCCTATCTTTAAGATAGGCAGATACCTTCCTTCTCTGTCTCAAGATATCAAATTACACCACAGGATCAAATGAATCACAAGATAATTGACTTTTGTTGACTGTTTATGATCACTTATGAGATTGGAATGAAAACAGATCCACAATAAGCTACAAAGCTTAAATGGACTGTATAGAAGCTAAATAAGCTTATTTGAAAGCTTATCTAAACAAAATGTAAACATATTTTTTTATTTTTATTATTTTCTGATTTTTATGTGGTTTATTTAAAATGATGAAAGCTGAATCAAAAGAAATGTTGATTAAACTGAATAAGAAACTGAAAATATTCCAAATATAAAAGATATAAAAGCAGTTTAACTAATTGATGTGAACAATAAGCTAATTGGAATTAAAGAAAACTTGAAATTTTATTAAAAACTAATAGGAATTTAATACAAAGACTAGTCTAGATACATTCTGAAAACAAATTAGCAGAGCTTCACTACTCCTATCTCTACACACCAAATGAGAAGAATTAAGCTTCTATATATAGCCGGGAGAGAGCTGAGGGGTATCAAATGCCATGCTGGCAATCCTGGTGCGTTTGTGCTTGTTTGAAATCATCCTAAGCCGCTTGATCATAATCCAATCCATTCCCTTCAATAATAGCCCTCAGATTAAGCTTTGTGACGTGTTGTGACCAATAGTAGACTGCCACATCTCCATCCGTGTGCTTCTTAGCATCTCTGACACTTCACTGACCTTCTAGAACACATTTGATTTGACATATGTACCCTTAATTGCGGTCAATTTGTACGGGGTAATATTAGGGTTCTTCATATCTGGGTAATTGGGGTAATTGGGGATAAAAAGAGGCGCGGGTAAATTTATTATTATTTGTTTGACCCGTTTTAACTTTGACCCGTGTATATAATGTTGACCAAAAGGTGGGTGGATCGGGTTTAGCTTTTGGTTTTGGGCTTTGGTATTTAACTTTGGGCTTGTGATATTGGACATGGACCAAGACACATGGACTAATAAATTCAGCCTTGAATTTCAAAATTACAAGGACTAATTGTGTAATAACCTGAAATTGCCAGGACCTAATCTGCCATGATTCCAAAAAAATAATCCAAGGGCTTCAAATGTGATTTTCTGATTCATAAAGGACCAAAACTGTCACTTCTGCAAAGATTACTTCAAAAGGATCATATTTGTCAATCTCTGAAACTTGGAGGATCAAAAGTGACATTATCATGAAACTTTATCCAAGGACCAAATCTGATGAATTTCAATCTCTAATGTCTTCAATAGGCTCAGCATTGACTTTCTTTGACTTTTCTGCAAACGTTCCACTCTCATGTTCGTTTTTGTCGGTTTTCGTTTGTTTTTCGTCATTTTACGAGTTATCCGTACCTGCACATTCACAATCAAAAAAACATGTTTTCTTTGGCGTTTTGAGTTAGTTTTTGGATTATTAAGCCTTAATTTGGTACAGAAAAGGTGAGTGAATAAGCACTCACCATGATGCTTGCAAGGTTGGAAAACAAGCTCACTCCAATCATAAACCTAAGAACATGATCTCAACATCTAGATGTCTAGAGCTTCTTCACATGGATCTCTTCTGTCCTTCCGCCATATAGAGTTATGGAGGAAATCTCTACACTCTAGTGATCGTAGACGATTACTCTAGGTACACTTGGACTAGGTTTCTTAAAAACAAGACAGAAACTTTCGATCAATTCAAAATATTTAGTAAGAAAATTCAAAATCAATTAGGATGCAACATAGTTTCCATTAGGATAGACCATGGTAGAGAAATTGACAATGAAGTTCAATTCGAAGCTTATTGTGATGCTAATGGTATTACTCACAATTTCTCGGCTCCACGAACTCCATAATCAAATGGGGTAGTCGAAAGGAAAAATAGAACCCTACAAGAAATGAGTAGAACCATGCTCAATGAGCAATCGATTCCCCAAATGTTTTGGTGTAATGCTGTAGATACGTCTACTTATATTCTTAATAGAATTTTAATTAGACAAATCATGGGAAAAACCCCTTATGAAATTTTGAAAGGTAGGAAACCTTCCCTAGATTACTTTAGAGTGTTTGGTAGCAAATGCTATATTCTAAACACCAAAGACTATCTCACCAAGTTCGACCCAAAGTCTTACGAAGGTGTATTTCTAGGTTACTCTCAAACTAGTAAAGCCTACATTGTCTTAAACAAGGAAACAATAGTCGTCGAAGAATCACTCAACGTGACATTCGATGAGAGTCCCCCTCCGTCTAAATCTTCACCTTTGGTAGATGATGATTTGGATGAAGAAAACGCCATAGTTGAAAACATGAAAAACCTAGACATATCTCAAGAAACAATCAAAATAGGTGAAACTTCAAATGTTAAAGAATCTAAAAGCCACCCTTTAGATAACGTCATAGGAAGCCTCAACCAAAGAACCCTTAGATCACAAGTTCAAAACAATAGCAACTTCTTTTGTTTTGTTTCAATCATTGAACCTAAAAATGTCAATGAATCATTGAAAGATGAAATTTGGATCATCACAATGCAAGAAGAATTAAACCAATTTAAATCTAATGATGTTTGGATGTTAGTACCAAGACCTAAGAATATCACAATAATAGGGACAAAGTGGGTATTTAGAAACAAACTAGATGAAAATGGTATTGTATCTAGGAACAAAGCTAGGTTAGTCGCACAAGGCTATAATCAACAAGGAGGAATTGATTATGACGAAATCTATGCACCCGTAGCTAGACTTGAGTCCATTAGGATATTACTCGCATATGCATGTGCATTAGATTTTAAATTGTTCCAAATGGATGTGAAAAGTGCATTCCTAAACGGTCTCATCAATGAGGAGGTATATGTTGCACAACCTCCAAGATTCATTGACTTCGAGTACCCCGAGCATGTTTATAAACTAAAGAAAGCTTTATATGGTTTAAAGCAAGCCCCTAAGGCTTGGTATGATAGGTTGAAAGCTTTTCTTCTTAAGCATAAATACTCAATGGGAATGGTAGATAACACTCTTTTCACCAAGAAGAAAGATTCAAACATCATAATCATCCTAATATATGTTGATGATATTATATTTGGTTCAACTTGTCAAGATATGTGTGATGAATTCTCAAGAATCATGCACGACGAGTTTGAAATGAGTATGATGGGCGAGCTTAGCTTCTTCCTTGGACTACAAATAAAACAATTAGATGATGGAATATTCTTTAATCAATCCAAATATATTAAGGAAATGCTTAAGAAATTTGGACTAGAAGATACGAAACCTATGAAAACCCCAATGGCTACAGACACAAAGCTCACCAAGGATGAAGAGGGTGAATCTGTAGACAGTACTAAGTATAGAGGTATGATAGGAAGTTTATTGTACCTAACGGCAAGTAGGCCCGATATCGTGTTTAGTGTCTGCCTTTGTGCTCGCTTTCAAGAAGATCCCAAATCTTCTCACTTAGAAGCGGTTAAACATATCTTCCGATACATTAAAGGCACTATGCACTAAGGATTATGGTATCCTAAGGGGACAGGCATAGAAACTATAGTTTACGCCAACTCTGATCATGCGGGAGATTATGTGGATCGAAAAAGTACTAGTGGCATTTGTACCTTCATGGGTTGTTGCTTAACTTCTTGGTTCTCCAAGAAACAAATGGCACTAGCTATCTCCACAACCTAAGCCGAATATGTAAGCGCCGAAAATGCATGTCAACAAGCACTATTGATGAGACAAGCTCTCGTAGACTATGGTATTACACTTGATGACATTCCAATCATGTGTGATAATAAAGGAGCAATAGATTTAAGTAAAAATCCCGTGCAACACTCTCATACCTAACACATTGAGATTCGTCACCATTTTCTTAGGGATAATGTGCAAATGGGTAACATATCTATTGAAAAAGTGTCAAGGGAGGAAAACATAGCTGATATTCTTACTAAACCACTTAAGCGTGAACCATTCTTTTATCTTCGATTAGGATTAGGAATGATGGAACACATATCTTCTTAGATTTCATAGTTAAAGAATGCCTTCTAATCTGAGTCTAGGATTCTCTTGTGCACAAAAAATTAGAAATTGGGGAAGTAACTATTTATTTTTATTAACAACCATTGTTGCATGATAATAAGAAAACTTGATTTTGTGCATAAAAACCCCAATTTATGTGTTCAAAATCTTCTCACGAATAGGAAAAATCAAATTTTCTTGCATTGTTAATACAATTCAAAAAACGTTTTTTCCATGCATGCATGATGCGCTCAATTCCTCTATCGGATCATGTAACAAATATGTTATCTGACATGGAAAGATGAGCAAAATTGAAATTAGGAGACTTTGGATTATCTCTTAGGATTTTTCTTCTCTTTTAGGGTCAAGATAATCACATCTCCACGTATGTTTCATATAGGCACACACTAAAGAAATTTTCTAAAATCTGGAAAACCTCCTAGTGGCGGTCCTTTATCGACCCACGGTCCCATAAGTGATAAGGGACCGTCCACCTATTTGAAGGACCGTCCATCTATTTGTGAGTCGTTAATTGCTTTATGTTCCTGCATGTTTGACTAACCTACCCTTAGGTCTTGTGGACATTCCTAATTTGCTTAAGCATCATTTGAACTAATCTAACCAAGCATGCATGCTTTACTATTCTTACCACCTTCATCCTCTACTTAAACCACCACTTCCTCCATCCATTGCCATGGCATAACCTCTCCTCTTCACAATGTCATCCAACAAAATGTCATCCCCTAGAAAACCAATAATATCGGTCAAACCCATATGGAGGAAGAAACAAAACCTTGGCAATTCACACAATAACCATGTCATTTCCAATCCCACATCACATAATGAGGCATCATCTTCATCATTCTCCTTCTTTTCCTCTCAACCACAAAATGGGCCACCATCTTCTCACAATGAGTATACAAACCCGACTCCTCAAGATCATTCATTACCACCTTTGTTTCCACCTTAAATGACAAATGTCAACTCCCCACACTCCATCAAAGCTCAAGAATTCTCCAATCTTGTTGATTTAAGCCTCCTCTATATCATCCTATCCCAAAAACTTCATCCTTCAACTATGTCTCATCCCACTCTTGCCCAAGTGGATGCCCATGGGGGTTATTGTGCTTGTTGCATCTACAATCACAACCACTTTCAAAAGATGAAGAACGATCTTGACTACATCATTTCCATCCTCTTGTCATCGGGGTTTCTCCAACCCCTACCCAAAAACTCCTCTCCACCTTGCTGTCGCAAGTTCTAGGGAAGCATGCATGATCACCAATAAAACCAAACTTAACATGAGATATCCTAGGAGATTATACTAGGATTATGCTTGTAAACTCATGTTGTAAATGTCATATGAATGACATTATTCTTGTATTTTAATGAATGATCTATTTTATGCATGAATTGGTAAAATTTTGTTCCAGAAAACCTTCCTGCCGGTGGTCCCTTATCAAGGTGGCGGTCCCAATCTTTAAAGGACCGCCGACCGATTTACGGGACCGTCCTCAGTATATACCTATCCTGCCTTCTCTTATCTTTTCTCCAAGATTTCTATGTTTGCTTGCATGTTTCTTCTAACATACTACAGCTTAATTCCATCGATCGATTCCTAAATGTCCTCATCAAGGGGGAGCACTAAGCAAGGGGGAGTCATCATAATTCCATGGATTTCACCTCCTCTACGAAGCCTTTTTGATTCTAAAAAAATGGGGAGAACAAAACAAGACTCGTTTTAAAACTCATTAATTTCTAGTTTTATCTAAAATGAGTTTATATTTTGTAATCGTCAAAAAGGGGGAGATTTTTAATACAAATAAGGTCAAAAATGTCATTTTCATTAATCGGTCTCTACTAGTTTTGATAATCACAAAATACAAACACACGTTACATAAAACTACGACTAATAAGTTTTTAATCGGGAAAACTCGTTTTCGTCATCAACATCACTTAAGGTATGTACAAACTTCTACCAACTTGTGTATGTGATCAAAGGACTTAAAAAACTCTATATTTTTATGTCACAAAACATTTTTACAAATGTATTTTTGTATAATTTATAGAAATGTTTTCAACATTCAAAACCATAACAGCCATATTTCCCGCTCAAAACCGACAACAAAACTTCCCCAGATAGGTTTTCACCACGTCAGGACAAAATGAGGAGCGTTTGTCTAGACGGTCCCTTAAATAGGACGGTGGTCCCTTATCGATAAGGGACTGTCCAGCATTTAAGGGACCGTCACCTCTTTCCTGACGCCTATAAATACAGAACTGTTTTCCTTCAGAAATCTTCACCTCTTATGAACCAAAACCTTCTGTATTCCAAAATTCTTTCTTAAACATACTCTTTGATCACATTATAAAGTTCTAGTTGTTTACAAGTGATCATACTCATCTTTCCTCTAAGTGCAAGAGAAGAACATTCGTTGTAATCAAGAAACGAAGTGTTAAAGAAGAGTTTTGCTCATTTCATCTTATTATTGCGGATCTATCATCTCTTTCATTCATTGTTTCGTGTATGTAATAGGACTTGAGTGCAAGTCTTATATTGTGTATTGTGTTGTATCATGCGATCGTGTTGGTACGAGGTGTGAAGCCACGTGGGCTTTGATAGATTGGTTCTAGCTAGGATTAGGACTCGACATTCCACTTAGTGTCGTTAAACTTGGTATAAGCCTGTGTAAGGTTTGTTCCGCCATAAGGGAGCGTGTTGATATAGTGTTTGTGAAACTCTCGAGTGTGAGACTCGAGGAGTGGAGTAGGGACGAAGGAGTGAGCTTCGTGGCCGAACCACTATAAATCTTCATGTGCCTGTTTGATCTTTCCTTTCTTTATCTTTACTTGTTTATTTATCATTGCTTGTATCTATTGTTGTGTTGATTTCACGTGAGCTTCAAATCGAATCCTGTTGTCAAACACAATTTGTAAAGCCAATTTTATAAAAATGTGATTAATAACGGTGAAACTATTCAACCCCCCCCCCCCCTTCTAGTTTCTACATGTTTCATAAACCTCCAACATGCTTTTCCTTTCCTTTTGACTTGTCCCATTCGATTAGTACCTAGCCACAAGACACCTCTTACACCATCTTTGTACTAAACTTAAACAAATCCAAAAGCCATAACCATAGCTAAACATTGTACCTAGTTTTTGACCTACTCGACTTGACCACACAAACACTCCCTAACCCTTTATGCCTTCTCGACTAAGACCATACCACTTTTCTTTCACCTCATTCTTGGAACCATGCAAACAAGAATAAACAATCTTAAACACCATTCTTTGATTTCCTATATAATCTCACATTACCCCCCCCCCCCCTTTAATCTCACCAAAACCTACACACTCAAACAAATAAACACACTCCACAATCCTTTCGTATAGTCCAACAGATTTTCTTAACACATTTTTGAACCAAAAAGATTTCGTGTAATATATAACCCATAAGCTGATTTTTTTATAAGCTTGTATAAGTTAAAAAGAGTAACTTTTATAAAAACAAAACATAACTTTTTGAAAAGTGACTTTTGGACTAACTTTGCAAAAATTATAACTTTAAGGGTACAAATCATTAAAAACAGAAAAAAAGGGATCGAAGCTGAAAACATAAATTTTGTATAAAACTTAAGGGTAAAAATTGTCAAAACAGTAAACTTGAGGTAAAAAGTATAAAATAAGGATTTTGGACAAAAATTGCAAATATTTTAACTTACTGGTTAAAAGTGTAACTTTTATAAAGTTAAGGGTAAATATTATAATTATAATATGTTTTTGAAAAACTTACATTTATTTAGATCTTATTTATTTATTTTTAAAAGTATCGATAACAAAAATGTAACATATATGCTTTCGTAACAATTAATAACTTTTAAACACACAATAACAAATAAATAATATTAATAATATAACTTAACTTATATTAACATAAAGGGATTTTCTAATATGTGCCACCATGTCACTTGTTTAAAAACATTAAAAGAACTAGATTACTCCCTAAAATAGAATTATTTCTAAATAAAACAAAGTTAATTATGGTAATTAGAAGAGAATTAAGAAATTATTAATGTTATCCAACATTTAAACATCGTAATTTAACTTTATTAATTATATTTAATAAGTGTCATGGTGGCAGAAGTTAAAAAAAGCCTAATATAAAATATTTAAAATAAATATTTTAACTTATTATTCACCAACATATAACAAATAATAATAACACCCTATTAAAACTAAATAACAATAATAATTATAATATATTATTTTTGAACTTTAAGCATTTTAAAACACAAACCCGACACCATCACACTCGAAGATTTCCACTCTTATCATTCCTCATCCAACCTTAAAGGCCAATAAAAATATAAATTTATCACATTAATTTAGGTCGCAAGTCGGAGCTATTCATTTACATCATTTGACCACTATTTGACACTATATCACTAAGGTGATTCATAGCCCCATTTTTCTATCTTTTTAACTATTAATTAAAATCTTTGGGGGAGATACATGCACAAACACCTTTACTTACATAGTTTTACTCATTTATCATAAACATTTTACTTAAATAGATGCAACCACTTTAATTGTTATCTAAAACATTTTATATGCTACAAAAATTAGAACACAACCACTTTCTATATATTACACAAATTATTATTGTTTAAGTAACACCCTTGATAAATGTCCCTCATATCTTGAACCATTAGTCACTTGTATTGCGAGTGAACGCGTATTTAGTGAATAGACCTATTGGAGATGGCAACCCATTTGAGTTAACCTGGGATGGTAACCGAGTGCACTATTTTCGAATTTTACTAGGAAGATAGCAACCTCCTACACGAGGGCTCTGTTATCTGCATCACACTATGATGTATGTGATTATATCTTTTATGATATCACCCGATTTTAAGGTTTGAGATTCATGAGCTTAGAGCAATAATTATATTCACCCATAATTGTATTTCGTTGCAATTATATTATCAAATTGAAAAACTTGTGTTCAACTACATTTCAACTAAATTTTCATACAACTGTATTGAAATTGTTCAAATGAGTTTATACAAACACCAGGGTAACACCCAACCAAATGATTTTTATACAAACACCAGGGGATCACCCATTTAAATGATTTTATACAAACAATAATAAATTTCTCAGCAAATGATTTTATACAAATAATATGGATTTATTAAACCATTTGCCCGAGTGTGGCACATAAACAAAATAGAGACACATAATAAAATTTTCCATTATTTACTTTGCAAAAATTATATTTTAAACTTGGAACTCTTTAAATAAAATTGTTTTGCTTATAAACTCTATGAACTCACCAACCTTTGTGTTGACCTTTTTAGCATGTTTTATCTCAGGTAATTATGAAGCATTGATGGCACGGAGCTAGCATTGGTAAACTTAGGCCGACCTTTCACATGAATGATATCATTCTTTTCAAAACTCATTACTATCTTTTATAAAACCTTACTTCTTTTGAATACATGTCTTGAAATTCCAAATATTGAGTTTTCATTGAATGATATTAACTTTTCAAAACGCCTGTTTTGTGTCATTTTCTATGATTATGACTGTGATATAATAAGTAATACTCCGATTAAGACTTTCGCTGCTCATCAAAATTATCAGGGTGTTACAACTATGTAAAGAATACTTGGAGTAAAGTTGGTATTGTTAAATCGATGATGAATTTTAAATGTGTATTTTTCTTCAGGTTTAATTCTAAAGAAGGGGTGGATACAATGCTTGAAAATAGTACATGGTTAATTTATAATGTGCAATTAATTCTTAAAAAAATGGTAACCGAATGTGAATATTATGAAGGGAAATGTGTGTAATGTTCTAGTTTGGGTTAAGCTGCATGATATTCTGATTACCACATTCACGGAAGATGATTTGAGTGCTATTACAACCAAACTAGGCACCCCATTGATGCTTGATTCTTATACATCCATTATATGCATGGAGTCATGGGGTATATGCACGTGCCATGATTTATTTGAGAGCTGATGCGGAGTTAAAACACTCATTCATAGTGGCGGTACCAAAATTCGAGGGCGAGGGGTATACTATGTACACTATTCGTATTGAATAAGAGTGGACACCTCCAAGATGCTCAAGTTGTAAGTTATTTGTTCACGTTATTAATGAATGTCCTATGAAACTTGTCATGGATGCTATTAGGAACATGAAAGCGCTAAAGCAAGCTATACGTAGGGTTCAAATTGGTTCGAATACTATCAACCTAAGACACCAAGGAAACTGAACGTAACTAATGATAAAAATGATACTATGGTTTATTCAACTTCGAACTTGTTTGATGTATTAAGCTCTATGGTGGATGCGGAGGAAGGAAAGGTTCGTAAAGTTTTGGCATCTGGTAGTCCAGTTACTACATTTCTAGTTGAAAGGAGTAATGAACTAGAAAGTCAAATGCTTAATGGGAAACTTGTGCTATTAGGTGATGATGGGAAGCCACTAAACCTTGTAAATCAAAGATTCCTATGCAAAAGGAGGCTACTATAACATTGGTATGTGAACCTAGTACTAATGTGGAAGAGTGAGGGGAAGATTCAGATAGTGATGAAGTCGAGGATATTGATGATGACATGGATTAATATATGGCTAACCTGAATTGTGCTAGTGGAAGAGCTAATGATGTAAGTCTCCTTGAGTATGAAGATTATGATGGTTATGATGGTTACGAGTATGATGTTAATGACTTAACTGAGGAACAATCTACTTTCTGTGACACGTGGGGCATCTATATCCATGCTAAAGTTAGGAAGTAGTTCTAGTTTTGTTGATGTAACAACCGTGATTTTAGCAGGTTAGTTAAACTGTTAGTTTCGACCCATTTAATTTTTGCTTGGTGTGAATTAGGTGTTTTGTGTGGCGTATGTGTGTATACGCGTGGTTTGGTACTAAATCCTTTGTGTGATCTTATGGATGTGATTTGAATGGTGTTGGTTTTGGGTAAGTTCATTTTGATCACCTCGGTAACGTGGATATGACTTGTATGGTTTCGTATTTCGTGGTTGTTGTGTAACGAGTTTTCGTTCAAGCTTTTGAGCGTTAGTAAGTTACGTGGTGTTCGGTTTTATGGGTTATATTAATAATGAGTGTGAAATTATATTTTTCAAAACTTTGTTTTGAAAATGATAATTATTCGTGTTGTCATAAAATGAAGGATTATTGCATAAGATGTTAAGTTTCGGTATAGGCTTTTATAAAATAACAAAACACAAGGTTTTAAGTGTAATAAGTAATAGAAAAAAAATTATATACATATATATACAAAAAAATTGATTAAAAATGGATTTAGGGGGAAAAAGGAACAAATTTTAGTCCAATTATAATTCATAATTAATGAGGTTATCTAGAATAATCTTAGGGTAGTATAAATACAAAACCAAAACACCCAATCCCTCTTTTTTGGATTGTATGGTCAAACCAAAAGAAAAAAAATTAGGGTATCTTTATTTTGAAGAAAAACAAGCCTACGGTATGCCTAGTGATCCCTAATTCATTTAATTATTGATTTGATTCATGTAATACAAGTTATGATGGATCTAGGGTTCATGAAGATTCTATAAATAAAATATTTTAGACCTATTAGAATGATTGGTGGGTGATTACATACGCGTCTGTGTAACCATTAATGTCTAGGATGTATTATTTTGCAAGTTATGGTTTGACAGATTTTTAGGGCTGTAGTAAAACAAAGTTTATTCATAGATGGTAATGAGTTATTTGATGATTCTTGAGTCTAAATTGTAGTTCAGAGAGCCTACTTTCCAAAAAGTCCAGCCACGATCGATTCCGAAGTCGGAAAATGTAGCACCCCCAACTCAAAATACGGCAGCTAACATGCTGGGGGCACTACGCAAATAGAAACCAAGCACATTTATAGCTAACGACCACAACACGGGACGTTTATAAATGTTGCAAAACATGTCATTCGAATTATAAACCGTTTAGAGTACAAGGACTCTTAAATCAAAGTAGCAGCGGGAATAGTAAAATAGAGTTTGCAGCGGAAAGTTTATAAAATTTAGCAGCGGAAAACATTTAACATAGTTTAGCAGCGGAAATAAGTAAGACACACCAAGGTTTTATGAATGATATGAAAGTAAAGATAGTAAAGATAATAAAGTTGCCTTGACAGAAAGACTCCATCGACCTTGCCACTCCACCAAGCCCATGTCATAAAGCTCCGAAACTAATTAGTAGTAGTACCTGAGAAACACATGCTTAAAAGTCAACACAAAGGTTGAGTGTAATCCATAGGTTTAAAATAATAAGTTAAGCACAAGGTTTTAATCATACAATATAAGCAACAAATGCAAATACAAGGGAAATCAAGGTAACACCCAATATGTAGAGGCAATACATGCGTACATACGGTTGATGGTACTAAGCTCATGACACACAAACGTTAACCAAACCAATCATCAGTAACTTTGTACTAACATAAACAATAACCGTGGAATTTCATAATATAAGTGCCCCCAAGGCCGGGTACTTGCCAATACCCAGCAAAATCGAAAGTAGTACACCCGCGTTGCCAAGCCCTTGACAACCGGGCGGGATGGTCAATCCTATAGGCATATAAACTAAGTTCGCGTTCACTCGCAAGTGACTAATGGCTCATGATCTGAGGGTCTTTCCGGCAAGACAAGCTACTTAGCACATTGTCAGGAATATATATATCATTCAGGAAAAGCATACCAAAAATACTTGTGCTCGGAAAATATTTAAAGCATGTGTCTCACCCCATGGGTTTACAAACAATTAAAATATAAAAAGCGGGGCTATGAATCACACCTTAACAATAGCAGTAGCAGGAAACGAGATATAGTAACCAATCAATAAAGCGTCACAGCAAATGAACCTCAGCACAATCTAATCAATATAAATGGCATAACTCAGAACTATACTCGAATATCTCAATAAACAATGCTTGAATAAAAGATTTTGTAAATACAATGGCATTAGAAAGAAAATAGATTTTAAAAGTCTTGTGTGGGTGACAAGAAAGATAGAGAGAATATATCGTCGAGAGCATACGTTAATTAGAGAAAGTCAAGAGTAGACGAAAGCATAGCTCGAAGAAAAGAAATCGAAATGAAAATAAATACTTATGCATATAAACAATTAATACGCTAAAAGAAAACTAGTTTCGGCTATTTTACCCATTTTCCCAAAATAAAACGTTGAAAAAAATATAGTTTGAAAAGCTTTTCAAAATATAATGCAATTCTTAAACATTAAAAGTTTATAAAAAGTTTTTACAAAATTTTGGCATGACCTGCCCGTTTATACAACATTTTCACCAAGTCAACGACTCTTTTATTTAAACAACGTTAATATTTTATTAATATGATTGGATATATCATTCGCGTAGTCCATTAGTTGTTTAGGTTTATCGACCATTTTGTATTATTCGGGTTCCAGGTACATTAAGATCTTTACGGGCCTAACGTACCCTACCGTCTCGTGTACCAAAGGGTCCATAACATCCAAATAACCAAGGCTATAAATCCAATACGTCCAATTCAACCTCACAATATAATAATACGAAAAACATGACCGTTATTCAAATTCTCTTAACTATAACCAACTTGTTTTATAGTTTCATACTTATTAATCCGGTTTATTTATACTTAGCCGAAACAAGTTCCAAAATATATATAGCAATAACAATTAACCACGATAACCAATAAACAATACAAAAATCACCGAGTCACGCCGGGTCAACCCGGCGTTGACTAGTCAACTATCGGTCAAAGGGGCCCACACGAGTCAACAAATATCATTTACACTTTATATTCCATCAATAAATAATTGAAACAAAAATAAAAATATATAAACATATACATATATATATCTCGATATATATATATATATATATTTCTAAAAATAAATAAAATGTAAATAAATTTTATAAAACTATTTTTGGATAAAATAAATTTCATTTTTATTTTTAACAAATTTTCGGAACAAATAATAAATAAATAAAATTTATAAAATAAATTTTATAAAAATTATTTTCGGTAAAATAAATAAAAATATATAAAAAATTTATAAAATTTTTGGATAAATAAATTATTTTCAAAATAATATTATTTTTAATATTTTTAATTCGAAAATAATATTTTTAGCATTTATAGAGTTAATAAATAATAAATAACGAAAATAATGAAAGAAAAATTTACAAAAGGGTGCGTTTGGGTTTTTACCGAGCAAGAAAAAGAGAAGAAAAATATGGGGAAGATGGTGGTGGCTCGTGGTGGTGTCGGCGGTGGTGAGGTGTGCGGCGGTGATGGTGGTTGGAGGTGTTCGGGGTGGTTTTGATTGAAACTGCTTGTACAACCGAAAAGAGCACGTCCCGATCTATAAAATATAAAAAGTTTTCTGGTGGCCGGAATTTTGGCAGGCGACGGTGGGAGGTGGTGGCCGGTTTTTAGAGAGAGAAAGGAGGGAGAGAGAGAAATGTGGGTGAGTGTGTGTGTGTTTTTATTAATAGAAATGATGGAAGTGGGGTGTTGGTGGGTATATATATGGGTAAGAAAGTGTAGGGTAGTTTTTGTATTAAATGAAAGTGTAGGGTAAGGTGTAAAGGGTAAGAAAGTGTAGGGTAGTTTTTGTATTAAATGAAAGTGTAGGGTAAGGTGTAAAGAGATAGTCTAAGGACCCATGTTGCCAACGTAATAAACTTCTAACGATAAACGCTCCGGGGCTCAAACGATATAGGAAACGGACTCAAAAAATTACGAAACTTGCGCCATTGTTCACGAAATAAATTTTCCAATACAATCAAGCATAAACTTCAGAGTTTTTCCAAAACTCAAAATAATTCAAATAATTTGGCAAATGCAATACAATTCGAGTGTTCTAGGTTGTGCTGAGTCAATCAAGGAATAAAGTTCTCGTTTCCAATACATCTCACGTTTCTCAAGCCCAAATAATCACAAAATAAAATTTTTAATGTGTCTCAGGTACGAAAATAATAATTTTGGCTAGTAGTAGGTTTTAGAAAAAGTACCGGGGGTTACATCACATACATCTTATTTAGAAATCCGTCCCGGATTTAGTTTTAGTTGCCAGTCTCGGCTTTGAAAAGATTTGGGTACCTGCATTTAAACTCGTCCTCGCGTTCCCAAGTTTACTCCGGTCCTCTATTGGAATGCCAACGAACTTTCACAAGAGGAATACGACTCTTCTTCAATCGCTTAACCTCGCGATCCATAACTTCAACAGGCTCCTCAACAAAATGCAATTGCTCATCAATCTCAATCTCCTCAAACAGAATTACAGCGGTCTCGTCGGTAAAACACTTCTTTAAATTCGACACATGGAAAGTAGGGTGAACTCTACTGAGCTCCGGTGCCAATTCTAGCTTATATGCCACAGGACCAATCCTCTTCACAATCTTAAATGGTCCTATATAACGAGGATTCAACTTTCCTTTCTTACCAAACCTGATCACACCTTTCCAAGGCGAGACTTTCAACATAACCCTATCTCCTACCTGAAACTCTAGGGGTTTACGTCTCACGTCAGTGTAACTCTTCTGACGGTCACAAGCAACTTTCAATCGGTCTTTAATCTGAGCAATCTTCTCGGTCGTCTTACGAACTAGATCCGGACCAATAAGTTGTGCTTCTCCTACTTCATCCCAGCATATAGGTGATCAGCACTTCCGACCATAGAGTACTTCAAACGGTGCGGCCTTAATACTCGCATGGTAACTATTGTTGTAGGAAAACTCAATCAAGGGCAAATGGACATCCCATCCATTTCCGAAATCAATCGCACATGCACGTAGCATATCTTCCAAAGTCTGGATGGTTCTCTCGCTTTGACCATCGGTCTGTGGATGGTAAGCGGTACTCATGTCAAGGTTCGTGCCAAACGAATCTTGAAGTGACTTCCAAAAGTTCAAAGTAAACCTGCCATCTCGATCTGAGATAATAGACACTGGCGCTCCATGTCGAGATACTATCTCTTTCACGTAGAGCCTGGTCAACTTATCCATGCTGTAGTTCTCTTTGATTGGAAAAAAGTGTGCGGATTTAGTCAATCGATCGACTATTACCCAAATAGCATCGAATCCTATCGAAGTCCTCGGTAACTTGGTGACAAAATCCATTGTTATTCTTTCCCATTTCCATTCGGGGATCTCAGGTTGCTCTAGTAAACCAGACGGTTTCTGATGTTCAGCTTTAACCTTGGCGCACGTAAGACTTACGGACATAATCGACAATCTCAGTTTTCATATTGGGCCACCAATATAACTTCTTCACATCCTGATACTTCTTATCAGATCCTGGGTGAATAGAATACTTCGACTTATGAGACTCGAGCATAATCAAGTCTCTCAGTCCTCCAAACAAAGGTACCCAACTTCTTCCTTTGTAACACAAAGTTCCATCTGAACGTCTCTCAAGTTTCTCCTTTTTGATTATCCCATCAACTTTCTCTTCTTCTTCTCCCTATTCATACTTCTTATCCTTGTGGGTCAATGCAGTCAACGGTTTAGATATCTTGGAGAATCCCTCGATGAATCTCCTATAATACCTAGCCAATCCTAGAAATTAACGAATTTCTGTGGCGTTAACCGGCGTTGCCCATTTCTCAGTCGCCTCAATCTTAGCGAGATCCACATGTAATCCTTCACTATCAATTACATGACCCAAAAATTGAACCTTACGAATCCAAAACTCACACTTAGAGAACTTTGCATACAGCTGCTCATCATTGAGTAACTTAAGAATCGTAGCCAAATGCTGCTCGTGCTCTTCCTCGCTCTTTGAGTAGATCAGAATATCGTCGATAAAGACTATCACGAACTTATCTAGATAAGGCTTGCATACTCGGTTCATGAGGTCCATGAACACTGCAGGTGCATTGGTCAAACCAAAAGGCATCACTTGAAACTCGTAATGACCATAACGCGTCCTAAATGCCGTATTGGGAATTTCCTCTTCCCGAACCCTGAGTTGGTGATAACCAGACCTCAAGTCAATCTTAGAGTAGTAACTTGATCCTTGCAGCTGATCAAACAAGTCATCAATCCTCAGTAACGGGTAGCGGTTCTTCACGGTTAACTTATTCAATCCTCGGTAGTCGATACGCATCTTAAACGTTCCATCCTTCTTCTTCACAAATAACACTGGAGCTCCCAAGGGCGAAGAACTCGGTCGAATAAATCCTTTATCCAACAGCTCTTGCAATTGCTTTGATAACTCCTCCATTTCCGATGGCGCTAAACGATATGGTGCACGCGCAACAGGTGCAGCTCCTGGAACTAAGTCGATACAAAAATCCACTTGTCGGGCTGGCGGAAGTCCCGGCAAATCTTCAGGAAATTCACGCACTACAGGAACATCCTCGAGTCGCTTCTCTCCCGACTCCTTCTTAGCCACGTATGCTAGGAATGCGTGACATCCTTTCTCAAGGTATTTCATGGTCTTGATACATGATATGATATTCAGGAGAGTTCCACTCCTATCACCTCGAACAATCAAAATTTCATCATTGAGAGGGATATGAACAACTCGTTCTCCACAAACAATGCTCGCTCGATTCTTGGATAACCAATCCATCCCAACTATCACGTCGAAGCTTCCGAGCTCGATTGGCATCAAATCAATACTAAATGGGTGATCCAACAGGTTAAGGGTACAGCCACGAATCACGGTGCGGGTGTCAACTAGGTTACCATCAGCTAACTCAATACTATAGCTAACGTCTAATAGAGTAGGGGTAAGTCGGAGTAACGGCGCAATCTTAGAAGACATAAAACTCATATCGGCACCCGAATCAAACAAAACTTTAACACGAAGGTTATTGAGAAGAAACGTACCAGAGACAACATTCGGATCTTGATGCGGCTCTCCATTTCCCATCATGTATACTCTACCTCAAGTACCTCCATTTCCTTGTCCAGCATTCTTCGGGCATTGTCCCCTATAGTGTCCACGCTCTCCACATCCAAAACATGTAACCACAGGCTGGGCATTTGCTCCTGTCGCCACAACCCTATTCTTACAAAACCTCGTAATGTGACCAACCTTTTGACACTTCATACATCTCACAGTACATGGTCCAGTATGATGCTAGTGGCACTTCCCACAAAGAGTTTGCTGTCCAACATTTGTTTCTCCTTGTGCAGCCACAAATGCCTTAACAGTCTCCTGTCTCCTATTCTGTTGGTGATGGTGATTGTTGTTACGATACTGATTGTTGTTGTAGCGGTTGTTGGGGTTGTTATAGTTGTTGCTCTTTCTATTATCTTCCCATTTCCTCTTGTTGTCAAAGTGATTACCCTTTTGAACAGCACCATTCTTAGTCACTTGATCCATAAGGCGTTCAGCCATGCTAATAGTGTCATCCAATGTCTCAGCATTATACGATATCACATTTCCTTGAATACTCGTAGGCAATCCACCAATAAACTTCTCTAGCAACTTTTCATTATCGGGCACCATGTAAGCACAAAACACCTTCAGCTCTTGGAAACGTCGCACATAAGTAGCAAGATCATAACCCTTCACAGCCAAATAATAGAACTCAGTATCCAACTTCCTCAAATCACTACGAGAACAGTACTTCTTAACTATAGCTTTCTTGAAATCTTCCCATGAAGTACTATAAGCATCCTCCATTCCCTTTTCCTGAACATAAGCATTCCACCAAGACAAGGCATGCTCCAACAATGTGCCTGTCGCATACTTCACCCTATTGTTCTTAGTACAATTGCTCCTATGAAACACCGATTCCACTTTCTTAAACCATTGAGTCAATCCAACGGCTCCTTCAGTTCCTTTGAAGGCAATGGGCTTACAATCCATGAATTCCTTAAAAGTGCAGAAATGGTTGTTGGGAACAGCTTGAGCTCTAGCCGGTCCAACATTCTGAGGAACACCTACTTGCCTGGCAAGCGCTGCTGCAACACCCTCATCAATCATCTGCTGAATAACGGCAGGGGTCATCTTCCTAGGAGGCATAATTCTATCAATCAATACAAAGCACAACACTTGTAAGTATTTGATTAGCGTGTCAGAATCATAGCGCAAGATAAAGCATCGTCACATGAATAAAATCATAATATAGCATAAGTCAACATCAATAATAGTACATCACCATAATACATCATAGATTTCATACTTGATATTGGTCTTACAATATATGCAAAACAAGTACAAGTTTCGAATAAAATCTACCAACTGAAGAATTCAGTTTAGCATATACTAGGTAAACTACCATTAAGATACTAACTACTATAAATGATCCAATCACTGATCTCCTGAACGATCTCCATACATAGCCATCACATCAATGTTGTCATAAGACCTAAGGCGGGTCATCCTCTCTGCATAGGCTGTCTCTGCATCTCATGCAACTCACTCCATAACTCGCTGATACTAGTACGATAGTGTCGACTATCAATGTCCAAGAACACCTCCTTCATGGTCACCTTATCAACCATCTTCTCCAACTCAACCATCTTCCTATCTGGCGAATCCATACGCTCCTGAAATGCAACACTCATCCGCTCCAACCAACTCAACCTCTCCACCTGCCTTTGAAGCTCCATATACATCTCTCATGCAGCTCTCCTATCATCCTGAACCTCTCTCCTCAATCCTGTAACCTCAGACGACTCATAGCAGCTCTAAGCTCTGACGGAGTAACACGGGCTGCAGCCGATGACTCACCAATCTCGTGCGTAGAAGTAACCTCAGTCTCTAGCGCGTATCCTAATGCCTCAGATGTATCCAACTCATAAGTCACATCCGACACAATAGGTGAAGGCGGCGGGGGAACATCCTGATCCTCCTCCATAAACTCCTCATCATCATCCTCCTCGTCATCATCATCGTCATCCATCTCCTCATCTCCATCATCCTCAATATCATCATCATCCTCTAAACCTATCTCATCATCTAAACCAACATCAACATCCAACTCAACATCATCTCCTAAAGGCAATGGGTCAACAACGAGTGGGACTGGAACCTGATCACGGGGAACTAGGACAGACATGATACTCTACAAGAGTATAAGGAAACATAAAAATACTAGCCAAATTTTCGTGAAAAACCATTTTATAAGCCAAAGCATGAGAATGGAAAAAGTCCAAACCAATCTCAATATAAAACATATATATATATATATATATATATATATATATATATATATATATATATATATATATATATATATATATATATATATATATATATATATATATGTATGTAAGGTTTAAAAGAATACCAGGGCGCGAAGTGGCACGGAGGGTTGTCGGCTTTCTTTCTCAAAACATTTTGACTCTAGGAAAAAGTTTATAGTCGAGTGCGAGCTCGTTCTCTATAAACGGTGCTCTGATACCATTCTGTAGCACCCCCAACTCAAAATACGGCAGCTAACATGCTGGGGGGCACTACGCAAATAGAAACCAAGCACATTTATAGCTAACGACCACAACATGGGACGTTTATAAATGTTGCAAAACATATCATTCGAATTATAAACCGTTTAGAGTACAAGGACTCTTAAATCAAAGTAGCAGTGAAAATAGTAAAATAAAGTTTGCAGCGGAAAGTTTATAAAGTTTAGCAGCGGAAAACATTTAACAAAGTTTAGCAGAGGAAATAAGTAAGACACACCAAGGTTTTACGAATGATATGAAAGTAAAGATAGTAAAGATAATAAAGCTGCCTTGACAGAAAGACTCCATCGACCTTGCCACTCCACCAAGCCCGTGTCATAAAGCTCCAAAACTAATTAGTAGTAGTACCTGAGAAACACATGCTTAAAAGTCAACACAAAGGTTGAGTGTAATCCATAGGTTTAAAATAATAAGTTGAGCACAATGTTTTAATCATACGATATAAGCAACAAATGCAAATACCAGGGAAATCAAGGTAACACCCAATATGTAGACGCAATACATGCACACATACGGTTGATGGTACTAAGCTCATGAAACACAAATGTTAACCAAACCAATCGTCAGTAACTTTGTACTAACATAAACAATAACCGCAGAATTTCATAATATAAGTGCCCCCAAGGCCGGGTACTTGCCAATACCCAGCAAAATCGAAAGTAGTACACCCGCGTTGCCAAGCCCTTGATAACCGGGCGGGATGGTCAATCCTATAGGCCTATAAACTAAGTCCGCGTTCACTCGCAAGTAATGGCTCATGATCTGGGGGTCTTTCCGGCAAGACAAGCTACTTAGCACATCATCAGGAATATATATATCATTCAGGAAAAGCATACCAAAAATACTTGTGCTTAGAAAACATTTAAAGCATGTGTCTCACCCCATGGGTTTATAAACAATTAAAATATAAAAAGCGGTGCTATGAATCACACCTTAACAATAGTAGTAGCAGGAAACGAGATATAGTAACCAATCAATAAAGCATCACAGCAAATGAACCTCAGCACAACCTAATCAATATAAATGGCATAACTCAGAACTATACTCGAATATCTCAATAAACAATGCTTGAATAAAAGATTTTGTAAATACAATGGCATTTGAAAGAAAATAGATTTTAAAAGTCTCGTGTGGGTGACGAGAAAGATAGAGAGAATATGTCGTCGAGAGCGTACGTTAATTCGAGAAAGTCAAGAGTAGACGAAAGAATAGCTCGAAGAAAAGAAATCGAAATGAAAATAAATACTTATACATATAAACAATTAATACGCTAAAAGAAAACTAGTTTCGGCTATATTACCCATTTTCCCAAAATAAAACGTTGAAAACAATATAGTTTGAAAAGGTTTTCAAAATATAATGCAATTCTTAAACATTAAAAGTTTATAAAAAGTTTTTACAAAATTTCGGCATGACCTGCCCGTTTATACAACATTTTCCCGAGTCAACGACTCTTTTATTTAAACAACGTTAATATTTTATTAATATGATTGGATATATCATTCGCATAGTCCATTAGTTGTTTAGGTTTATCGACCATTTTGTATTGTTCGGGTTCCAGGTACGTTAAGATCTTTACGGGCCTAACGTACCCTACCGTCTCGTGTACCAAAGGGTCCATAACATCCAAATAACCAAGGCCGTAAATCCAATACGTCCAATTCAAGCTCACAATATAACAATACGGAAAACATGTCCGATATCCAAATCCTCTTAACTATAACCAACTTGTTTTATAGTTTCATACCTATTAATCCGGTTTATTTAAACTTAGCCGAAACAAGTTCCAAAATATATATAGCGATAACAATTAACCACAATAACCAATAAACAATACAAAAATCACCGAGTCACGCCGGGTCAACCTAGCTTTGACTAGTCAACTGTTGGTCAAAGGAGCCCACACGAGTCAACAAATATCATTTACACTTTATATTCCATCAATAAATAATTGAAATAAAAATAAAAATATATAAACATATACATATATATATCTCGATATATACATCTAAAAATAAATAAAATGTAAATAAATTTTATAAAACAATTTTTGGATAAAATAAAATATATTTTTACTTTTAACAAATTTTTGGAATAAATAATAAATAAATAAAATTTAAAAATTAAATTTTATAAAAATTATTTTCGGTAAAATAAATAAAAAAATATAAAAATTTTATGAAATTTTCGGATAAATAAATTATTTTCGGAATAATATTTTTTTTAATATTTTTAATTCAAAAATAATATTTTTAGCATTTATAGAGTTAATAAATAATAAATAACGAAAATAATAAAAGAAAAATTTACAAAAGGGTGCGTTTGGGTTCTTACCGAGCAAGAAAAAGAGAAGAAAAATATGGGGATGATGGTGGTGGCTCGCGGTGGTGTCGGCGGTGGTGAAGTGTGCGGCGGTGATGGTGGTTGGAGGTGTTCGAGGTGGTTTTGATTGAAACGGCTTGTACAACCGAAAAGAGCACGTCCCGATCTATAAAATATAAAAAGTTTTTATTTTTTTGATGGCCGGAAAATTTTCCGGTGGCCGGAATTTTGGCCGGCGGCGATGGGAGGTGGTGGCCGGTTTTTAGAGAGAGAAATGAGGGAGAGAGAGAGAGAGAGAAATGTGGGTGAGTGTGTGTTTTTATTAATAAAAATGATGGAATTGGGGTGTTGGTGGGTATATATATGGGTAAGAAAGTGTAGGGTAGTTTTTGTATTAAATGAAAGTGTAGAGTAAGGTGTAAAGAGATAGTCTAGGGACCCATGTTGCCAACGTAATAAACTTTTAACGATAAACGCTCCGGGGCTCAAACGACATAGCAAACAGACTCGAAAAAATACGAAACTTGCGCCATTGTTCACGAAATAAATTTTTCAATAAAATCAAGCATAAACTTTAGAGTTTTTCCAAAACTCAAAATAATTCAAATAATTTGGCAAATGCAATACAATTCGAGTGTTCTAGGTTGTGCTTAGTCAATCAAGGAATAAAGTTCTCGTTTCCAATATATCTCACGTTTCTCAAGCCCAAATAATCATAAAATAAAAGTTTTAATGTGTCTCAGGTACGAAAATAAATATTTTGGCTAGTAGTAGGTTTTAGAAAAAGTACCGGGGGTTACAGAAAATCAGTCCAATCATTTTAGTAAGTAAAGGTGTCAAAGCTGCTAAACTAGGACAGATTTAGGTTAAAAGTAAAGAGGTCAAACGTGGGTTTGAAAGTGTAATTAAGAGTTGTCCTTCTGGGGAAGTTGAGTTCTATGTGCCCTTTGACTTTCACATGAAGGGTATCCCTTAATAAGTTGTGCAAGTATGGTTTGTCGGTCAAAACATTTTGGTGTGCGTGCAATTCCGAATCTGGATAGTTTTCGTGTTTGATTTTTTAAATGATACTTGTGTTGTTTTTAGATCATGGCCTTCAAGGAGTAACTTGTATGCTTATGAGGGACCATGGTAAATTTTTGGTGTGAGTTGTGGAGTTTATTTTGTTGTGATTTTATGTGGGTAAAAGTACCCCAAAAATCTGCATTTGCTGATAAAATGTATATAAGGGATTTAGTGAGTGTAAGTGATTAGTTGCATTAAGTATGGAGTCAAGGTGACCCATGGTGGTTTATATAACCCTTAGACATCCATCATATGTGTGTTACATGGACTTGACCTTTTGGCATGGTCGCGTTGATGCAGGATTTACTGACCAGGTTTTACATTTATAATTTCTCGTCTACCTATGGTCCACCTTATGCACTAACGGACAGTGTACCGGTCGCGTGTACTGTGGGAATGATAAGACCGAGGTCGTCCCAAGAACGGTTGATTTCTAGTTGTTTAAGTAAAACGTTTGTCACATAATAAAAGGTTTATAATAAAAGATTAAATTGATTAATTATATATAAATATTTATTTTGATCAATTGGAGTGGTTCTGTAGGCAAATAACTAATGGCAAACAACTAATGAGATGATAATTGTTCTAATTCTCATATTGTATTTATTATCGCAATATATGAGGGTTAAGATCAACTAGACTCGTTTCTCAATCCGTCTAATCCTATTTCCCATAGTCCCCTACTCATATATCTAAGGATTTACCTTAGTCATTAACAGAGGTCGCCGGCTGACTATGTTAAGTCATTAAGTGCCTATACTAACTTAGACTGGCCTAACCCTCTAACTTCTTAAGTAAATCTATAAGGTAGGTGATCCATTGGTTAATTCGCGCGTGTATAGTGATGGAAGCGTCTACAGTTTGTCTTAACTATCACCAAGTCACAACTTTCTAATGAAATGCGGGCATGGTCACATCGTGCATTCCCCTCGAAGGACTACCCAATATCAAAACCCTTAAAGCTAAAGTATCATAAGATAAGCTAAGAAAATATGTATATAGAGAAATAAATAAATAAATAATAAAAGTCAAAAAATTAAACACCAAATAATTAATTAATTAAATGATCAGAATAATTAATTAATCAAAAGATCATAACAAGTAATTGAAACATAATAGGCACAAATAATTCGACAATAAAAACTGAATCAATAATTATTAACAATAAATAATGAAACAGAATTAAATAATAAAAGTCGAAAAGTAATTACATATCGTGCCAACTAAATACTATGGATCCCCTAGTTGAGTACCGGGGCAAAACCCCGAAGGTTTGCCCCTTCAAAAGCTACGAACCAAACGCCTGCTGTCTTGTTTCCTCGTCTTCGGTGTAGCAAAAGAAATACCACAAGAACAATTGATATCTTCAATTACGTATCATCCTGTTTATTTATAATAAAAGGATTTTCAATTAAACCTCCAACTTCCATCTATTTGCTACTTAAGTCCCTTCCTTCGTTTCATAATCATTTCTTCCATATAATACACATAAACATGTATTATAACTTTTTAACATTGACGAATTCCTCCCCTGGACTTTGACACTTCGAGCCCAAGTTAATAATTACGGCGTAATTAAATAGTAATTTACGACGTAGCCTTCACATTAAATTACTACGGCGTAACTCCATGACAAACTACGTCGTAGGTCTTCGTTAACATGTAATTATCCACATGTATATCCACAATTACGGCATAACTAAATAGTAGTTATGTCGTAACCTTCACATTTGGTCACTACGGCGTAGCCTCAAAGCAAACTATGACCGTAGAACTCTCGTTAACCCATCTACGCCGTAGCCCTATGACTAGCTACGGTGTAGCCTTCATCATGCAGAAATTTGGCTAAGTAATAAAAATATCTACGGCGTAACTACCATAACTAAGCAATGCCGTAGCTTTCAATCTTTGTCCACTTTTGGCCATTTCTTGTATATTTTCCGTTCCAATGCTTCAATTAACCTGAAATACAAATATGAACGAATTAAGTATCATATTATTATAAATGAGGCAATAAACACGGGAATTTGATATATAAAATATGGGGTTAATTTGATGTTACCAAATATTCCCCCACTTGAACTCTACTTGCCCTCAAGTAGACCTTTAAAATTATTTCTAAAAAGATATCTCCCCAGATACTTTGGAAGATATGAGTTTAAAAATTACCTAAACTAGAACTATACAAACCAAGCACCACACTAAAAGGGAATTGAAATCACACTCTCTCTCACTAATCTATGTGTTTGTATTTTGGGGTGATCACTCAACTGCTCAGTCATGGCGAGTATTCTATCATAGGCTTGGAAAAGATACTAATCTCCACCACTAGAGTCTATAGATTCAGCTATTCCAAAAGGTAAATGGGTTGACATAACATAAAGGCTTACGGGGTTATTTTGTCGTTACTAACATACTACGGCAAAGGCGACAAAGAAATTGAATACATGATCGGAACGCCGGGCAAGACATCAATGCCTACTCAACTCCCTCACCTAAGCATGATTCATGACTAAAAGAGTAGGATAAGACATGGGAAAACATTTAATAGGTGTAAACAAAAAGACACGAAACAAATAGTTTCGTAAAGTCCACAATCGCCCCGTCACTAGTCGTATTCAATCCCAAAGCAAAATTCGAGGGTTAAGAGTCAAAAGGTCTTCAGTATATGAGTTAATGAATATAAATGTAATGTAGTGCCTCAAAATCTCCATAACTAGGCAAGTAAGATACATTAACTAGGCCTTCATCATCAATGAAAAAGAAATATGTGCTTCTAATTTTTTTTTTTTTTTTTTAATTTGGGTCAAATTTGCACATATTTTGACCAAAAATGATGTAACCAACATTTCTATCTCCCTTCCCCTCACTTGAGATGTACAATGCCCCCATTGTACAAATATTTACTAAAATAGAAAGGAGAGATAGAATTGACATGGGTCCATAAAGTATAAGCTGTGCAAGGTGGGAATACTTACCACAATACGACATATAAGCTGATTCAACTATAAATATATAAATAAATACACAAACTCTTGCTTGCATTTTTTTTTTTGGGTGCAAGACAAGGTGTACATCATGAAATAAATACAATACAAACAAATAAAAGCATCATCCCACTTGAGATCAACTATCATCTAAACCCGATCTTCTTTCAAAACCCTTTATACAAAACCCGCGACTTTCACCACTAGAACGAAAATTAACTAACAACGCCTGGACCATGGACTATAAGAAACTACAGGGTAGGCTAGGCGATAGGTGTAACAAAACAATATATATTGGGTGAAAAATGAAAAGATTGGCTCAGGCGGGTTTACTAGGGATATCTTGCATTAATAATGAGTGCAACAAAAGGGTTTCTCATGGGGGATTGACTATTCGATGTGAAAAGTCAACATACATATAACATAAATGGATGGGCTATTGGGGTTTAATCCTAAAGTTTGCCTTATATCCTAGCTGCACCGATTACACTAAGTTTCCTCGATGTAATGCTCATTATAATGGTCTCAAAAAGCTATACAATGACAAGTTCTAAAGTCTACTACAACCATCGGCACACTCATTTTAATAGAATCATGTATAAGGGGAAATTGGAAAGGCTTATTCTCACACAATGTAAATATTGGGTAAGTGTGCTCAGTCTAGATTAAACTAGCTAAGTAATGAAAAACATGTCAAAATTTTACTAATGAAATACTTTTCACTAAAAACTAGAAAAACAAAGGCAAGTATATTCAGGTAGGTGTTTATTTCTAATCCCTTCCCCTCACTTAGGTCATACTAAAGCATATAAATGAAAAATAGGAAGGGTTAGAAAAGGAACATAAAGACTCCCCTAAATTTGATCGGTATGATCAATAGATGTCACTTCTCGTAACATGCTTCAAATGTGCCTCCTCGAGCAACATCCAGCTCCATCAACAACTCATCATTACCACCATAACAATATTCAACTAGATTGGATAGAAAGTTGATTCCTTGCAGCTAAACACCTCTCCATAATGCATCAACATGGATTACTACAAGAAAAACTAATACCAAAAAGCATAATTCCGGATAAAAACTAAAATAGCACGATAAGTAAAAACAAAAATGAAAAAAAACAGAATAAACCTAACTCACTTTCGTAGGAATCACGGTTGCATTTAGCGTATGCAAAAAGCCTTTTAAACCACTCGGTGTCCCGATGTGGACGAGTGAAGTCTCGTAAGGGTTTACAAGGAACACACCCACAAAGTTCATTTAACTACTAATACATGGTATGGAAATGTATGAAAATATTTTTGGAAAAATTATCGCAACAGGTTATAGCTACGACGTAAGTGGATCGGCCCATTACGCCGTAGTTCAGTTGAACTGAAAGTAGGTTTACCATGAATAGGTAGGTGTAACTGGATCGACCCGTTTGTATTCGTAATTGAAAAGTCAAGGGATACCTGGAACATGCAGGTTACGGTGTAACTAGATCGGCCTAGTTACGTCTTAATTGAATAGGGCCAATGGTCATTCTGATTACCAGTTACGCCATAGTTACTTACTGATGTAGTTTTGCCCAAAATTTTGACTTTTCTTCTTATCCAGAGGAGTTAACGGTCCTCCTCTCTTCTATCATGGTCTTTAAACCTGTAAACATGATAAACAAACAAACCAACCCATGAACCAATCCTAAATTCTAATAAAAATATCCAATAAGTCTTTAAAAATAAAAACAAAAACTAATTCTAAGGATAGGGACGGGTAGTCTCCCAACGAGCACTTTTCTTTAACATCCTGAGTCTTTAAGTTAGACTCCTGCAACTGGCATCAATTGAACGTCTCTAATAATGTCTATTGCTCACGTCATCTTGGTATACCAACAACCATCTCCACTTGTTCTTTTGGCTCAACCTGCACACTATCACAACCTCGTACATTAAATGTGTAAAAATAATAAACATGAGCAACAAGTGAGATATAACACATAATATGCAATTTTAATATATTTTAGATAGGGTTACGGCATAGTCCAATTACTAACTACGCCGTAACTAGGCCTGAGAATAGGCTACGCCGTAGCAATCATTACCATGCTACGCCGTAGGTCCTTTCTGAGGTCGGATAATATTTATAATAAAAATAAAAATATAAATATAAATAACATAAAATTTGATAAAAATAAACAACTAAAAATACGAAGACCGTTCCCCGGCAGCGGCGCCAAAAACTTGATGCAGGATTTACTAACCAGGTTTTACATTTATAATTTCTCGACTACCTATGGTCCACCTAATGCACTAATGGGCGGTGTACCCGGTAGCGTGTAGTGTGGGAATGGTAAGACCGAGGTCGTTTCAAGAACGGTTAATTTCTAGTTGTCTAAGTAAAACGTTTGTCACATAATAAAAGGTTTATAATAAAAGATTAAATTGATTAATTATATTTAAATATTTATTTTGATCAATTGGAGTGGTTCTTTAGGCAAATAACTAATGGCAAACAACTAATGGGATGATAATTGTACTAATTCTCACATTATATTTATTATCGCAATATATGGGGGTTAAGATCAACTATACTCATTTCTCAATCCGTCTAATCCTATTTCTCATAGTCCCCTACTCCGATATCTAAGTATTTTAACCTTAGTGATGAACAGAGGTCGCCGGCGGACTATGTTTAGTCATTAATTGCCTCTACTAACTTAGACTGGCCTAACGGGAAGTGTTGTCACTTACACCTCCCCTCTAACTTCTTAAGTAAATATATTAGGTAGGTGATCCTTTGGTTAATTTGCACGTGTATAGTGATGGAAGCGTCTATGGTTCGTCTTAACAATCACCAAGTCACAACCTTCTAATGAAATGCGGGCACAATCACATCGTACATTCCCCTCAAAGGACTACCAAATATCAAAACCTTTAAAACTAAAGTGTCCTAAGACAAGCTAAGAAAATATGCATATAGAGAAATAAATAAATCAATAATAAAAGTCAAACAATTAAACATCAAATAATTAATTATTAATTAAATGATCAAAATAATTAATTAATCAAAAGATCATAACAAGTAATTGAAAGTCGAAATAGGCACATGTAATTCGACAATAAAAACTGAATCAATAATTATTAACCAAAAAATAATGAAACAAAATTAAATAATGAAAGTCGAAAAGTAGTTGCATATCGTACCATCTAAAATGCAATGGATCTCATAGTTAAGTACCGAGGGAAAACCCCGAAGGATTTGCCCCTTCAAAAGCTACGAACCAAATGCCTGTTGTCTTGTTTCCTCGTCTACGGCGTAGCAAAAGAAATACCACCAGAACGATTGATATCTTCAATTGCGTATCATCCTCTTTATTTATAATAAAAGGATTTTCAATTAAATCTCCAACTTCCATCTATTTGCTACTTAAGTCCTTCCTTTGTTTCATAATCATTTCTTCCATATAATACACATAAACATGTATTATAACTTATTAACATTGACGAATTTCTCCCCTGGACTTTGACACTTCGGGACCAAGTTAATAACTACGGCGTAATTAAATAGTAAGTTACGCTGTAGCCTTCACATTAAATTACTACGGCGTAACTCCATGACAAACTACGTCGTAGGTCTTCGTTATCATGTAATTATCCACATGTATATCCACAATTACGGCATAACTAAATAGTAGTTATGTCGTAACCTTCACATTTGGTCACTACGGCGTAGCCTCAAAGCAAACTACGACCGTAGAACTCTCGTTAACCTATCTACGTCGTAGCCCTATGACTAGCTACGGCGTAGTCTTCATCATGCAGAAATTTGGCTAAGTAATAAAAATATCTACGACGTAACTACCATAACTAAGCAATGCCGTAGCTTTCTATCTTTGTCCACTTTTGGCCATTTCTTGTATCTTTTCCGTTCCAATGCTTCAATTAACCTGAAATACAAATATAAACGAATATGAACGAATTAAGTATCATATTATTATAAATGAGGCAATAAACACGGGAATTTCATATATAAAATATGGGGTTAATTTGATGTTATCACGCGTGTAATGTGATTCTATTTTGTTTGTTTAGATTTGTGATTGTTGTTTGGAAGCTGCAAAGATTCAGGTGAGTTTCATAGTCCCATTTTTTTATGTTTTAAACCTGAGATGGGAATGATGCTTGTGTTGAAATAAGTTTTAAGTTGCTGTGATTATGTGGTTTAATAAGTGCATGGACTTGTAAGTAATTATTGTATGTATGTTGCATGTTATGGTATTTCTGTGTGGTTCAATTGGAAGGTAGCTATGCTCCCATTGTTCGTTTGTGCGATCCAATTTGAGGGTATTAACTTTACCCACTGTTTTTCTGTGTGGTCCTATCGGAGGGTAATGATTACCCATTAATGTGAACTTGGATCGTGGGCACGTTCTGTCCCAATTGATGTTTGATATAGTATTTGGATCGTGGGCACGTTCCGTCCCGTTTGTTGGTTAGTTGGTTACGATTACATGCTAGTTTGTATGATAACTATCTTTACTGTCCTGCTATGTTCTATAATCACAGTGAACTGATCGGAATGATAGAAATTTTGTGTCTTAAACCTATGAACCTCACAAACTTTATGTTGACGTTTTAAGCATCATTTTCAGGTGAGCGTCATAAGGATAAGATTGAAGGAAGTGACTAGACGAGACCTTAGTTGTATTGGAAGTGGTTTATCTTTTATGTTTGGTTTATGAATTGTTTTGGATTTTTGGTTATGATACTTTAGTTGTCGTTTGATCAGTATTTTATGTCATAATAAAGATACCTTTGGAGTTTTACTTCGGTATTTTTTTTTTTTTTGGTATTGTTATGACACTTTGTGTCTATGCTTTGCTCTAATTTGTTGCATGTAGAAATTCTCTATATAAACACCATATGTTGTGATGATATCCATGATGTTGCATTCGCGTTTTTGCCTTGGCGAGGAGTGACACTTGATGACGTTTTATTTTGGTAGTTTCATAGGATTGATCTGTCTCTTTTATGATATTTTTGTTTGAAGCACAATATGTGCGTTTATTTGCTTGTAAGAGGCTGAGATATAGGATCACTCTCATCTTATGGACTTAATTGTAAATTGATGTAATATATTTTACTAGATAACCTAAAAAAAAAAAAAAAAAAAAAAAAAAAAAAAGCTTTCATAGGCTTATATATCATAATAAGATTATTTTTGAGCGTTTAAAAACGATGCACTTTATTTGGTTAATTTTCTTTAAGCAACGTCAAGAACCTCAATTATTCTCAAGTGCTTTCATCGTGCATTAGTGTGCAAATTTATCCAAAAGCAAGCGGTAGAGATGGTTGCTCGTATTGCAAAGTAATAACTAAAATTATATACAAGTATTAACTAAAATTGTTTAACAGTTTATATCAAAAATTTTAAAATTTAATTTATTTTATTACATCAATTTATATAAATTCTTTAAAAAAGTTTTATTCTTAAATTTTAAGGTTTATAAAAATCATTTGGCAATAAATTTCAATTGCAATGCGTATGAAACCAAAAGCATAGAACAAAAGATAAAAGGGATAGGTGTAAGAGTGTGTAAAAGTTGTGTTGTATGTGAAGAGAATGTAGTTTTGACATTTAAAATAAATAGTCATATTTTAGTACTTTCTACCCGGTTGGAGGACCTGTCGGCTAGAGACGCTGAACAGACGTGGGACACTCTTGCCGGCATCATTAAGGACGCAGCAAAGGATTCCCTTGGTGTGGCTAGTGGGGCAGCGAGGACCCAGCCGATAAGCAGGGAATCGTGGTGGTTTAACGATGAAGTTCAATCCAAAGTAGCTGCGAAACATTCTAGGTTCATAGAGCTTCTTCTGTGCCGGGAGGGCCATCAAACAGATCTTACCGCAGCAGTAAAGAGGTATAAAGTCGCTAAACGAGAAGCGAAAAAGGTAGTAGCTCAGGCAAAGGACAAGGCCTACGAAGATTTGTATAAGAAATTGGACTCCAAAGATGGAGCTAATGATATATTCAGGATTGCTAAAGCCCGAGAGAGAAGAAGGAGGGATTTAGGAAATGTTAAATACATCAAAGATGAAGGTGGACGGACCATTGTGAACGAAGAGAGTATTAGGAAGAGATGGGGAGAGTATTTCTCCTCTCTTTTCAGCACAGAAAGTACAGGAGGAAGCGAGGAAGAAGAGTAACCAGCCAACGGCCAGAGTGCTACTATTCGAGGATTAGCCAATCAGAAGTGAAGATTGCACTACAAAAGATGGGTAGAAACAAAGCTGTAGGGCCGGACAAAATACCCATAGAAGCCTGGAGGTGTTTGGGTGACGAGGGGGTAGAATGGCTGACTTGCCTCTTCAATAAGATCTTCTCAAGGGATAAGATGCCAGAAGAATGGAGACTCAGTGAAGTCATCCCCAGCTACAAGAACAAGGGGAACGTGCAAGTGTGTAGCAACTATAGGGGCATTAAGCTTCTTAGCCACACCATGAAGCTTTGGGAGAGAGTTATCGAGAGAAGGTTGAGAAGGGAGACGATGGTGTTTGAGAACCAATTTGGTTTTATGCCACAAAAGTCTACGATGGAGGCTATCCACCTCCTCAGGAGTCTCATGGAGAAGTATAGAGAAAGACAGAAGGATATGCATTTGGCGTTTATCGACCTTGAGAAGGCTTATGATAGTGTCCTACGAGAGTTGATCTGGAGAACCCTAATTGATAAAAGAACCCCAAGGAGATACGTTAGGGTCATTAAAGATATGTACGGGGGGGGGGGGGGGGGGGGGGGCTAAGACCCGTGTTCGGACCATTGTGGGCATCTCAGAGATTTTCCCTGTGGAAGTTGGGCTCCACCAGGGGTCTGCCATTAGCCCTTACCTTTTCGCCCTGATTCTAGATGAGTTATCTCGAGGGATACAAGAGGGCATCTCGTGGTGCATGATTTTTGCTGATGACATTGTGTTTGTGGCAGAATCAGCGGAAGGGCTAAACTACAGACTTGAGCAATGGAGAGAGGCACTTGAAGAGAATGGCCTCCGGGTGAGCAGAGAAAAGACTAAATACCTTAGATGTGATTTTGGGAGGATCGAGATAGGCCACTACGAAGATATTGATATTCGTATCGGTGACCAGATCCTGCCACCCAAGGAGTCGTTTAGATATCTAGGCTCGATGATTCACAAATCAGGGAGGATTGATGAGGACGTAACCCACCGGATTAGAGCAGGTGGGGCGAGATGGAGGGTGGCGTCGGGAGTCCTTTGTGACAGGAAAGTCCCCTTAAAGTTAATGGGAAAATTCTATAAGGTGGCAATTAGACCTGCTATGTTGTACGGGTCTGAGTGTTGGCCCATCACCAAGGCCTAGGCTAACAGGTTAGAAGCGGCAGAACTGAGAATGCTTAGATGGACTTGTGGTAAGACCTTGCGTGACATGAACCCAAACGGATTCTTTAGAGCTGAGCTCGAAGTAGAGAACATTATCGTGAAGATGAGGGAAGGTAGGTTGAGGTGCTTCGGTCATGTCAGGAGGAGGCCACAATCAGCGCCAGTTAGAAGAGTTGAAGCCCTTGTAGTCGATGGCGTGAGAAGAAGGGGTAGACCCAAACTCAGATGGGAAGATAGACTTAAGCTCGATATGAAGGAGCTTCTCTTATCCGAGGACATGACCTCAGATCGGAAGGCATGGAGAGATAGAATTAGAATTGGCGAGTAAAACCGGCTAGGTGTTTAGTGGGTTTAGGTTGTTTTGGGCGCTTAGTGGGCTAGGTGCTTTGCCTTAGTTTAGGCCCCGTGCATTGCTTTCCTTGTTTTTGTGTTTCTCCCCTAGGGTTGCCTGCTTTTCTTGCCCCTTGCGTTTTTTTTGTGCCCTTTTTTGCTTTGCCTCAGCTTTAGGCCCCTTGCGTTGCTTTGCTCTGTATTGTGTGCTTCCTTTGCTCTATTCGCGGGTTCGTCTGCTTTTGGCCTGCTTGTTGCTTGTTGTCCTTGGCTTTTGCTTTCTTATTTTTTTTATCACTCGCACACCTGCACTTGCCGGAGGTCTCGTTAAAAGCAGTCTCCCTACTCCCGGGTTTATCCTGGGTAGGGGTAGGATTTGTCTACATTATACCTCCCCCATACCCTGCCTCGGCGGGATTGGGTTTTGTTGTTGTTGTTGTGTTGTAGTCATATTTTAGTAATATGTCACTAATTTGAGTCAAGTTGTAAATAAATGTCATCTTTGATCACAGTTTTGTAAATTTCTCCATTATAACCAAAAATGACTTTACATTTTCCAAATCTTTTATTTTATCTAAAGTTTGAGTTTCAAGACTTAGGGTGCATTTGGTATGGGTATATAAGAATGGGGTTATGGGTTTCATAGTGATTAAAGTGGGCCCAGGAATGAAATAAGTATATCATAGCCACAGATTCATTACTCACCAATTTCGTGTCTATGAAATCCATTTCACGGCCCCTCTCTTTTCCATCACAAAATTCGAATATCTATACACTTTTTCATACCATATTTTGTCATCCAAACATAAACAATCGCAACGATACACTTTTTCATATCTATTGTCATTCTACCTAGGGGTGTGCACGGTTCGGTTTGGGTCGGTTTTTGGCTAAAACTGAAACCGAACCGAAACATTTGGTTTTTATAAAATCCAAAACCGAAACCGTTCAGTTTTTGGTGATTCGGTTTTTGACGGTTCTGTTTTTTGGCTTTTTCGGTTTTTAACAACTTATATTTGTGTGTAGCCAATTTACACCAACAAACTTGATTTCTGTAGAAAATTAGTTATTTTTCTTTACTTTTTTGTCAAAATAAGCCTAATACTATTTATCTTATAATTCTACAATTATACACGTATAGATGAGATATACACATGAAAGTGAATTTACACATAGTATGATCATTGTTACATAAGTATTGATATATTGCAAAGTAAACACACACACGAAAAACAAACATATAAATGTTAAGATAAATATATTATAAATCCACCTACAAAATTAATATAAATTTATAAATTAGATTTGTTTAGTTATTTATTTACATTATATTGTTATATACTATTATATAATAGAAGCGGTTCAGTTCGGTTCGGTTCTTACAGTTCTGTTTTTGGACAAAAACCAAAACCGAACCATCGGTTTCGGTTTTTCATTTCGGTCAGTTATTTCCGTTTCGGATTTTTCGGTTTTTTTTTCTCACCCCTAATTCTACCTCATACCATGATTCCTGACAACAAACCAAACGGCCCCTTAATTTTGAGTGTTAATGACTTTATTTTGTATCTATAAAATTATAAATTTAAACTTGAGTATTAATGATTTAAGTCTAACTAAAATAGTAATCTTATAGTTTGGCATTCATTTATAAAATTATAGATCGACCTATCATGTTCTGTAACTGCATTTAATGATAATAAAATTCACTATTACTACTAAAATTAAGGGCCCGTTTGGTTTCTTGGAGATTTATGATTCGGATTCGGATTTGGATTTGGATTTGGATTTGGATTAAGATTTGGATTTGGATTTGGTTTAAGATTTGGATTTAGAGAGAGAAAAAATATAATATATAATTAAAAAAATAATATTTTATAAGTTAGTTAATAAAATAATATAAAAAATTAATGATAGTGGTAATTTTTTATAAATTTATTGAAAATGTTGTGAGAGAGTAAATAAAAGTGGGACCCATCTTGGCTATGAATTGACCAAAAGACACTATATTATTGTGGAATATTTTTTGTTATTATGGCCCACATAAATCCATTCCTAATTTGTACTAAACAATAGTTATTGGGTTTGTAAGGATTCCTTGAATCCAAAAGTACCCAACCAAACGGGCCCTAAATCGAGCAGTAATATAAATTGCTATCCCTTTAACTCCTCAAAGCATATGAAAGTCTTATAGAAAATGAAAATGAGTCAGGGTATTAAATATGTAAGAGCTAAGTTATTAAGCTTTAGAGCGCATGGAGTGATAACTTAAGTTAACATCATTTTCATCGTCACGTCAGCGTCACATCATTTCAACACCAAATAACATAACACAGAAAAATGATAACACCAAATAACACCACTTTTTTAAGAACTTTTTTTTAAATTACAATTTACAAATTTAACCCTCAACAATTTTAATCATTAAATAAACCCTTCACTAATATTTCATTCAACAAATTAATATATAAATAAATTTTTTATTAAAAAAAAAAAAAAAAAAAAAAAAAAAAAAAAAAAAAAAGTTACAAAAGTCGACACGCACTGCCAACATTTTTATTACAAAGTTGTTATTTGTGCCATTTAAACTTGTTTCCAGCCCGGCCCATGCCAACTATATCAAGTGTCCAAAAAAATAAATAAATAAAATAAAATAAAATAAAAAACTTCCCATCTTTTTTCTCTTCATACCTGTGTGCATGCACACACACAAACACAAACCCGCACAACAATACTCATCATCTTCCTCTTCATGTCGTTGTATATGTTTGAGGGGTGCGTTTTGTAACTTTGTCTTTGGCCTCACCCACGTTGCAACGTACGTTGCTCTAGCAACGTAGAAGCTAACGCCTTGCCAATGTTCATTCGTTCGGAGTGGGCATAACGCCATAACGGCGTTGAAAAACAGCCACCTAGGATGATCCGGCGTTGGGTCGTTACCATTCCCTGCGCTCTTAGTATTTGAAACTTACGAAAATTAAATTTTTGTTGAGATTTCTGTTTGATAGCAATAAATTTGTTACTAAAAAAAATCTAATACTCTACCCAAACACATCGGTCAAGTTTCTTAAAAGATCTACAATCATTTAGTCTACATAAAGTTGAGATTTTTCTTTCATTTTCTTCGATTAAATGCATTAGTTATTTGATACGAGTATTTAATTTTAACTATTGATAATTAATTATTAATTGAGAGATATAATTAAAAAGTGAGAAACTTACAAGCCATGGTTTCTTAAGATCTATAAATAACTACTTTTGTGCCTTCACATACCTTAACTACCAAACAATACTTACGCTTTAAAATGTCAATCTCTTTCTTTAAACAATTGAATAATTGTACTGATGGTCACACAATTACACAATAAAGATGTTATGCCAACACATGCCACCAATATCCATGGTAATTACATGAGTACATACTCAAGATGGTAAACAAATCATTATTAATACAAGTTTGCACTACAATATTAACATGTGCATAATTGACGGCAATGGTGATGGCTTCATTTCAAGACTTTTAAAAAATCTCTTGCCTACAAAAAAAAATGTATTTTATCGGTAATACAAATTTCTATAAGCTTTTCTTTCACATAAATAATGGTTTAAAGACCACAATTTACGACTTTTCGATATATGTTGTAATGAGCGTCACCAAATCCAATTTGAGGACATGAATTAAACAGTTCACAAGTTCATAACTTTTATTGATTAGAAGTTCCAATGAATTGCATTTAAAAGAAAGCAATGTGTCAATTTAACTTAACGCACACTTTTGACCCCAATCAATTAGTAACATCTTACGCGAACTTACTTTTCCTAAGTATTGGAACAGAAAACTAACGGGTCAACTTAACTCGAATTATTTTAGCTTCAACTCAGTTGTATATATTTTGACCCGTAAATTTATGTCTTATATAAAAGTCAAATCGTTAGCACAGAAACAAGAGTTTGATTTTCTAATGGTAAATCAAACACGTGCATCACACGGGTCAAAATGCTTGATTATATCTAAAGTTATGTCTAAGGATTAAGTTATTCTCACTCCTTTTTTTACAAATGACAACCTCTCCCCCTCTTTTTTTCGATTTTTCTTATTTATTTTATTTTTATAATTTTGTTTATATAAAAAGACGATAAACTTGAAAGTACGGAATAGAAAATATAAAGTTTAATAAGTCAAAAGTTTAAAACTGACAGAAAAAACAGAATATAAACTAATAAAAAACCTATGTTATACGTAAATTAAGAGGACAAAAAGAATATTTTATATCTTAACTCTCCTTATCTGACATCCTAAAAGGGTGAAGTATGTGTATGTCCAATAACATCCGTCATTGATTCATTAGACTATGTTTATTCACAACCTAATCCAACCCAATCTTTTAGTAAAATACTATTTTCTTACTCATTCACTTATACAACGTATACATACAACAAAACTATATTTTTTTTTAACATTTATCAACAACTCAACCCAACCAATGCATACAACCAATCTATTCTTTTATAAAATAATAAGTATAAAAAGAAAAAAAGAACAAAAAAATAGTCATTCACTGGTTGCCATGTGACAGATTAGAGATTGTCAACTTAGATTGCCATGTAACCTTTATTGATAAAAAGATTGGAGTGTTATATTAAATTATTATTACTTTTGTATAGCATACCCAACTGGTTGAGTTGGCAATCCATTGATAAACAGTTTTAGGGGCAATAGAAACAGAGTTTATTATAAGTTTTGAAATATCACTCACATTTATATGGTGTATGACTTGTTAGACAATATATTTTATTTCAGTGTTCCACTTAGATTTATTACCACATTTGTCTTCCATCACTCTCACCTTAAACATCCCGATTTTGTTCACACACATTCTCTCTCCGATGATTCAGGTTGGACAAACAAGTAAGCTTTTCGATGCCACATGGTGGGCCGTGTATCTAGGAACCAAATACGGACCCATTTAGAATAACCCCAAATCATTAGCTTTTCACACCCAAAATAAATACTACTGGTACTGTCTATTTTCTTCTTACTTCAATAAAACAGAATTTTAAATAAGGTTGTTAAGATCTCGATCATTGCATGATGTTAAAAATAAAAAACTATTCAATCTTTGCAATTATAAAATCTTAATTGAATTTCAATTGCTTATATAACAAGCTAAAAAACTACAAAGTTATTTATTAACTTCTATAAAACTTTAAACAACAATAAGTTAATCCTCCTAAACTTTTGATAATCATAATTTAAGCCGAAATTTCTACGAAACATAATATAATATTGTGTTTGTTATATAAGGCTACGTGTAAGAGCACCCACGCGTTGTGAGGGCTTCGATGCATCAACTCTTATAAACCTCTCTACGCGTAGATGGTGAGAAAAAAATAACTCGGTTTGTGCATCGACCGACTTGTGGAATGTGAAACCAAACCCAACGGTTAATTTTATAGCCGTTGGTTAATTTATTAGGAAAAAAAGTTTATTTAATTTCAAATAATTTTATACACCTATAAAACTTAAATGTCATTTCATTTTTTTTTCTTCATACTTTCATAACACAATTTCTTTACAATTTTGTACTCTTAACTCAGAAAATGACTCAAAAAACACCCAAACCCAAAACACCGAAAGCACGTCGCAAACAAAAAATTCCAACACCAAATTCCAATTTTAGTATGGGTCACACACCAACCGTTCATTTTCAACCAGCATAACTTGTTTACGACACATAATCACTACCGCAACAACAACCTACTTACCCAAATAATTCGTTCATACCTCTCTATAACCCACAAATGTACCCACAACAATAAAAAAAAACATACTTTGTATCATCCACAAATGTGTACTTTGTCATCACCACCCATGTGCTACAATTCATCGTCACCACCAACGAAACAATCTTAACTTTGTTTTCTCCGGTTGCACCTTTAACGTTGATGACATGGAAGATTTGGATCCATTTTTTCGTTCTCAACGTTATTATGTGACTCAAGCTTCAGGTGGTCCCTCCCAACCCGTTGAAGAAGACTCTCCCGTCGAAGAGGTTCATCCAGTAAAAAAGCTCTCAAAAGACGTCTACAAAAGATGACGATGAAAAATCTATGGACCCGGAGGAAGAAATAACGTTGTGTAAAGTTTGAGTCAAAACGTCCAAAAATAGCGGAAAGGAGGAAGATCGTGACTCCTTTTAAGTGTAAAATGGAGATGCAAGAAAAGAAGTACGCATGTGCTATTAGAAGTTAACCCTCCTGCTGGCAGAGATTTTATTGGTGTACTGGTATGTTGAAAGAGTTCAGATTAATATTCTTTTTTGTTACATAAAAAAGTCTGCATTGTCCAGCGAGTTGAAAGAGCTCAGATCAATATTCTTTTATGTTACATAAAAAAACTGGTGTGTTCAGCGAGGTGATAACATAAAGTTTAGTATGTGTATTAACCATCATCGTCTTCGATTTGTTACTTTAGGCCTATTAAGTCTGTTTAAAAAATGATACACTAAATGAGCAAGTTTTCATCCTCTTAAGAATAGGGAATGTGATTCTTTACACTATGACATTCTTTCAAAGGCATCTTCTGATGTATACATTGATAAGGAAGATTAACATAAGCTAACCAGGTACCATTAATTCCCTCTATATATGCATTTCTGCGTTTTCATTATAGAAGTCTCTTTCCACCATTTAATTCAAGTTAGTGATGTATGTCGTAATAATTTGCAAAAGTTCTTTTCTGGAGGTAATGAATGTTTCACACATTCGAGCTCGAAGTATTTTATTTTATGACATGTTTGTAAGTTGCAGTTGCACTGGTCAAAACACGAGTAACGTTGTATGTTATGTTTGTAATCCACATGTTGACCAATCAAATTGACCTTTTTGAAAAGATTGTCCTGTCCCTGACGATTTACCTAAGATGTTGGAGTTGGAACAAGAGTAAAAATGGAAAATCCTTGATTTGTTGTTCACTCTGATTAATTAGAGCAAAAGGCAAAAGAACGTTCCCTACTTGGTGTTGGAATTATGATATCATGACATTCATATAAAACAAATCAAACACATCAAGTGAGCATAGCGGAAGCAATTATAACAAGATCATATAACATGTAATTAATTAATCAATATTAAATAGTAAACGTACCTTTGTGATTTGATACGTGGGAATCGCACCAGGCTTTACCTCTCAAGGGATCTTGAGAAGCTTACAACCCCCACCAGGCAGTGTACCTGATCGTTGTAGTATAGTATAGTGACAAGTACCGGGGGATTGATCGTTCAGCTAGGAATAGTGTCGCTAGGATTAGAAAACCTAAATACTAGTTCTAAAGGTGAGGGATGATTATTTTTGTATTTTTATATTTTTTAGAAATCAAGTAAAAATCTCGGGTTTGAAGGATTTGGGCGGAATTAGTTGCTAGTCAACTAACCCAATACTAAAGATGCAATCAAAATAAAATACTAAAAATGAAAATAAACTAATTTATACAAAGGTTGTGAGCAATAAGTGGTGAAAATGTGTTTACTTAGATTTCACTACTCCCTAGACATCTTTTACATGTTAATTACTTGTTATAATTGCATGGATGACGGATTGTATTCCTTGATACCATTCATGGGGTGGCGCACTTAACTCCCCAATTCTATGAGCTCTTATCTCCTCCTATGCCATGCCCAGAGTTTTAAAAATCGCGCCTAAGGCGCGCCTAGGCGCTAAATCGCACGAGGCTCTAGCCTTAGGGATTTTTTTGAATCGAGGCTCACGACATGCATGAATCCCTCAAAAATCGCGATACTTGGGGATTTTTGCGCCTTTGCGCCTTAAGGATTTTTGCGCCTCGAAGATGTAACGGGTTTTTGGGCTTTTTTCCTAAATATTAAGATAAGATACACGGGCCTTATAAGTTATATGCATGGGCCTTTTAAGTCATATGGTGAGTAATTGTATGATTAGTAAATTTGAATTGATTTTATGTTTATTTTATTGATTAAAATTTTATTTAAGAAGTTACTTTGTTTCATTAAATATTTTCTTTACGACATATTATCATGAAAATGTGGCATTGTGCCTTGAATATTAATACATTGCTTGCTTGATATTTTGGGTTAAATTGTGAGCTTTGTTAGATGTAAGTCTACAAGTGTAGGATACAAGCATATTTAGTTTGATATGGATTTTAATCTCTATATAAGTCATCAAATGAAAGAGTTGATCCATTTGCGAAGTGACAAATGATCCATTTTAATCTTTATAATGGCAATATATGTCATGTATTAGTATTTTAATGTTATTTTGTATTATTTAATCTACATAAATGGTCACATATGTTATAAAAACCTTAATGTATTTAGTGCGTCTCGCATTCATGAATCCCGCGCCTTAGAATGCGCCTCGACTTGAGGCTCTTTGCCCCCCTTTGCGCCTTAGTGCGCCTTGAGCCTTTCAGAACATTGGCCATGCCCAACATAACCATAAGGATTATAAACAGTGGCTCATGCATTAAATACAACCAATAATGACCTAGTGCACATCGGTTCATGTTTCCTAAGACGTTCAAGCATGTTACCATTTGGAGATCTGCCAGTTTTCTTAAGCCTAACATCAAATTCATTCATCCAAAACAATTATAAACAAGTAATCAACACATAATTAACATCTAGGTTTCATTAGATCCAAGCAACCACAAGATAGATCTAGCCTAGCATGATGGAATTAAGACAAGAACAAGATATATACAACCAACACATAGACATGTTGATTGAATTAAAAGAATACTTATCTCAATTACACATGAAAGGTATCAAGAGCTTAGAACCCTTGAAAAACTTGTAAAATTCGCACCAAGTTCGTACTTAGGGTTTCTCCAAAACTTCCCCTCTTTAATGTGTGAAAATTAGAAAAATATATATAGGAAATAGGGTCTGACTGCGTCAAGACAAATCATGTGACGCCGTCACCTCGCCGCCAAAATAATTCTCGGACTGCCTTGATATACTTTTGACGCCGTCATGTGTTATGCATTTCCAGGCCGTCATGACTTTTACTCTTGACGCCCTTCTTCGTGACGCCGTCAAATCTGTACTGGGTCGTCATGGAAATTACTCTTGACGCCGTCAGGAATTCCTTCTTGACGCCGTCACCTACTGTTCCCAGCAAGGAAAATTAAGACTTTGGCGTTTTCTTCACTTTTATGCTCTAAAAACGTCCGAATTGCTTCCTTTTCCAGATTTCTCTCCCAAAGTACCTAAAATCACAAAAGGAATGATTTAGGGCAATGATGCGTGGGAATTGCACCAGGCTTTACCTCTCGAGGGATCTCGAGAAGCTTACAACCCCCACTAGGCAGTGTACCTGATCGTTGTAGTATAGTATAGTGACAAGTACCGGGGGATTGATCGTTCAGCTTAGGAATAGTGTCGCTAGGATTAGAAAACCTAAATACTAGTTCTAAAGGTGAGGGATGATTATTTTTTGTATTTTATATTTTTCTAGAAAGCAATTAAAAATCTCGGGTTTGAAGGATTTGGGCGGAATAAGTTGCTAATCAACTAACCCAATACTAAAGATACAATCAAAATAAAATACTAGAAATAAAAATAAACTAAATATAATAAAGTTGTGAGCAATAAGTGGAGAAAATGTGTTTACTTATATTTCACTACTCCCTAGACATCTTTTACACGTTAATTACTTGTTATAATTGCATGGATGATGGATCGTATTCCTTAATACCATTCATGGGGTGGCACACTTAACTCCCCAATTCTATGAGCTCTTATCTCCTCCTATACCATGTCCAGCACAACCATAAGGATTATAAACAGTGGCTCATGCATTAAATACAACCAATAAAGACCTAGTGCGTGTCGGTTCATGTTTCTTAAGACGTTCAAGCATGTTACCAATTGGAGATCTGCCAGTTTTCTTAAGCCTGACATATAAATCATTCATCCAAGACAAGTATAAACAAGTAATCAACACATAATTAACATCTAGGTTTCATTAGATCCAAGCAAACACAAGATAGATCTAGCCTAGCATGATGGAATTAAGACAAGAACAAGATATAGACAACCAACACATAGACATATTGATTGAATTAAAAGAACACTTATCTCAATTACACATGAAAGGTATCAAGGGCTTGGAACCTTTGAAAAACCTGTAAAATTCGCACCAAGTTCGTACTTAGGGTTTCTCCAAAACTTCTCTCTTTTTAATGTGAAAATTAGAAAACTATATATAGGAAAAGGGGTCTGACAGCGTCAAGACCAAGCTTGTGACGCCGTCACCTCGCCGCCAAAACTTTTCTCGGATTGCCTTGATCTACATTTGACGCCGTCAAGTGATAATCATTTCCAGGCCGTCATGACTTTTACTCTTGACGCCCTACTTCGTGACGCCGTCAAATCTTTACTGGATTGTCATGGAATTTTGCTCTTGACGCTGTCACCTACTGTTCCCAGCATGGAAAATTAAGACTTTGGCGTTTTCTTCACTTTTATGCTCCAAAAACGTCCGAATTGCTTCCTTTTCCAGATTTCTCTCCCAAAGTACCTAAAATCACAAAAGGAACGATTTAGGGCAATATTTGATCAAATAAATTCAATTCCGGGCTTAAATGACCCCCTAAAAACGGATCATTTTTCGCCTCATCATATACCCTTACACTTGAGATTTGCTTGTCCTCAAGCAAATGCGCTTTTATTCTAGTCAAAATACAAGTTAGGGGTCATTTAACACTAATATAAAAGTAATTACAACAAATAATCGTTCCACTAAAGACCAATAGACAAGCACGGAGGTCATACACTAGCACCTCACAAATAGTGTTTAGATACTCACATCTCTCGGGTGTAATAAAGTGTAAATTACAATATGGAAACGGAAGATATCTCTCACTACCTGTCATAGCAAAATAGATTACCATAGGCTTGGGAAAGGATCAAACCTCCACCACATGGCGTAAGCACCTAGGATAAACTATCAAAGAGGTCTTTTAAAGGGTTGTAACGTTAGGTGTAGGGATATGAAATACACGGTTTTGTTGGATAAAGGAAGTTTTACTGGTGGCGAGTTAACAATCTTGGTTAATTACATGTACAAGATGGCGTTGCTAAGCCAAGACTAGACTCGACTTAAGCTAATAAATGAAAAATAACAAAAACATAAAATGAACATAGAATGAAAATGGATGGTAGTCCGTATGTTTTTTCTCTTTTCCCTTTTTCTATATTTTTTTCTTTTTCTTGATTTTTTCGATTTTTTTTTTTTTTTTTTTTTTTTTTTTTTTTTTGCATACACTCTTACCCTACCATCCAAAATAATACATCATAGGGAATGAACATTCCCCTTACACTTGAATCTTTACATACTTTACAATTAACTAATCTAATGATTCGAATTAAGAAAATCAAAACACTTGGAGCACTTTTAAGATTAACGTACATATGGGTGTAATAAATGATGTTCTTCCCCATTACTCCATAAAATAAGTACTTACCCATGAGTCCCAATCGTCCCAAAACAATATGTACAAAGATATGACTCGACTTAGCAACCATGTAATCAATTAGATAGTTAACTTAGGGTTTAACAAATAACAATAATGCACTAAAAATGAGCGCATACACGGAAGGCTAAGGCGATTTGGGTGTATATTTAAGTGGGGTGTAACAAATTCTTCCTTTAAGTAAAATGCTTAAAGTTAGAAACGAAAAGATAGGCTCGGAGGGGTGTACTAGGGGTTTCGTGTACTAAAAATGAGTACAACGCTAAGGGTGTGGGAAAAATTAGTTGACTTAACTAGCCAAGTAATATGACTTAAATGGTCAAGTAATTATGATACGGGTTTAACACAAGGGTGATCCTAATGCCTCTTATCATGTAGTAAATCCTACCACACGAATGTAGTCTCACTAGTGGTCTCGGGATGCATCACTAACGCAAGTTCTAGAATCTAAATGCTACCGGTACACTCATAAGCACTAATAGTAAATGCTTTTCCTATCAAATCTAAAGGCGAACCTCACATATTTGGGTGAAAATTTTTCTGAATATACGGTTTTGTGCTAGTCATACAATCTCCTATCCATGAGACGCTTGCTATGGCTAAAGTTTCACTCCTAAATGTTGTAAAAAATTTTAAATTTGGCGCTAAAATTGCACTAACAAGTATTTCTCATAGTTTTATTACACATCTACCATTAAACAAAACAAACTCAAGCGAAAGTGCATATGTAAGGTATCATCTTTTTACCCTCCCCTTACACTTAATATGAACATTGTCCCCAATGTTCAAGTAAAGAATGTAAAAGTGAAAAAGTTAAAAAGAATGAAATCAAATACTCCCCTGATTCGCTCGGTATGGATAATAAGGTGGCCAGGTTAAATCTTCCTCCAAGAATATGAACAATCAAAGCTTCCCTTCCAGAATATAAATCATCTTCTTGTCATACATAACCTGTAAAACCTGATAAAATAGACAAGACAACCTCACGTAAAATCGGCGGCATCCTATACAAGTTACTAAATCCTAGAAAACAAGATAAGATATAATGCTTGTGGAATGAAGTTTGCAGATCTCCTGGAGATTATAAAACTTAGTAATTCACAAAAACCATAAGACTCCGTTAGAAAAACAAAACCGGTAAAATTTTCAGATTTTTACACGTGACGCCGTCAAGAGTAAACTCGTGACGCCGTCAGAAGTGACCTGCAGAAATTCTTATGTTAAGTTTCCGGAAAATTTCTGAAAAAACTTCGTCCTACTTCCTGGAAAATCCTGCAAAACATCATTATGACTCGATACAAGCATTTGACTCTAACAAGTACTAATACACATGTCCATTTATTATTGTTGTGGTTCATGCTCAATTTCGTTCTTATAAAAAAATTTGGATCTCCCTTACACTTATCTTTTGCAAAATACCTTTATATGCAATTAAGACGAAGTTAAAAACAAAATAAAGCATTTTCACAATTTACTTTGAAACATGAGCCACAAACAATAAAAATAAAACATGCATATGGAAACAAATAAAAACAAACAAACAAACAAACAAACAAATAAAAACACACAAAACATGGGTTGCCTCCCAAGAAGCGCTTGTTTTTGTTCGAGTCACGAGCCTGACTCTACCCTTATTTAACGGAAATATGGGAGGTTTTCCCTACACTTAGGATCAAGTGTGGGTGAAAGTAGCGATACACACCCTTTGGGTGTGAATATGCCACGTGAGGTGAAGGGGGTGAGTGAATGGCTTCCTTCATCCTAAAACTACCCGGATAATATTGGTTGATGGGTGGGTCGGTTCCTCTTTTGTCTCCTAGAAATATATCTAAGGATGGAAAGGTGTGTAAAGATTGAGGTTCCGGTTCATCAACACTAGGAAATTCCCTAGAACTAGGAGTAAGGTTATCACTACAAGTGTTCAAACCTATATCCTCAAGTGGTGCCTGGTCCATGGGTTCTACCTCCATCGGAATTCCTAAAGTTTCTTCTACTTCTTTCGGGTAAGTCACGGGCGGTGTGTGTGCCTCAAATGATGGTTGAGTATTTTGTGAGCTTATGTTATTGACCTCATCATTCCATGTTTCAAGATCACCTATATCCTCAACATCTGTTTTATTATAATCTAACCCTAACATTTTCCCAAGTATCTCACGTGCTTCTCTAGGCATCTCAACTTCTATGTCCGAATCATACGGATCATCCTCAATATTCTGACTGCTATATACAAATTGCCCAAAAGATTCATCATGTGTTTCTTGAGATTCATCATCATCGATCATAAAACCTAGGTCTTTTTTATCAATGTGATCATGTTCGGCTACATCCTCCATCACATCAAGGTCACCTATGGGTTCATCCTGTATTATGGTAGTGCCTAACCATGACATGCAGCTAGGTGGCTCATACGAAACTATCCTAGGTGAAGGCTCATATGGTGCATAGGTTTCACTAAGTGAGGCATTTTGAGGGGTTGATGGAGCTCCTACGGTGAATTCATTAAAAGCATTATGCACTTGGCCTCTTTTCTCAAGGTACTCAATAAAATCAATATAAGATCCTGTCCGCCTCATTTCATTCGTCCATCTTGGTATATCCAAACTGGTGTAATTATATTTTTTCTGGTAAAACTCTAGTGTCGGACATGGTGGATTCACATTCTCCATAATGGTGAACGGAATAGTCAATGAAAATTACGAACAAACACACAAAGAAAAAGATAGACTAAAGAAAACCTAAAAATAAAAATAAAGTCTTACTAGAAAGGAATCTAGTAAGTAGACCTAATAAAAAGAAATTCTAACCTAGACAATAACTATTCCCCGGGCTGCGGCGCCAAAAACTTGATGCGTGGGAATTGCACCAGGCTTTACCCCTCGAGGGATCTCGAGAAGCTTACAACCCCCACCAGGCAGTGTACCTGATCGTTGTAGTATAGTATAGTGACAAGTACCGGGGGATTGATCGTTCAGCTTAGGAATAGTGTCGCTAGGATTAGAAAACCTAAATACTAGTTCTAAAGGTGAGGGATGATTATTTTTTGTATTTTATATTTTTCTAGAAAGCAATTAAAAATCTCGGGTTTGAAGGATTTGGGCGGAATTAGTTGCTAATCAACTAACCCAATACTAAAGATGCAATCAAAATAAAATACTAGAAATAAAAATAAACTAAATATACTAAAGTTGTGAGCAATAAGTAGAGAAAATGTGTTTACTTAGATTTCACTACTCCCTAGACATCTTTTACACGTTAATTACTTGTTATAATTGCATGGATGACGGATCGTATTCCTTAATACCATTCATGGGGTGGCACACTTAACTCCCCAATTCTATGAACTCTTATCTCCTCCTATACCATGCCCAGCACAACCATAGGGATTATAAACAGTGGCTCATGCATTAAATACAACCAATAAAGACCTAGTGCGCATTGGTTCATGTTTCTTAAGACGTTCAAGCATGTTACCAATTGGAGATCTGCCAGTTTTCTTAAGCCTAACATATAAATCATTCATCCAAGACAAGTATAAACAAGTAATCAACACATAATTAACATCTAGGTTTCATTAGATCCAAGCAAACACAAGATAGATCTAGCCTAGCATGATGGAATTAAGACAAGAACAAGATATAGACAACCAACACATAGACATATTGATTGAATTAAAAGAACACTTATCTCAATTACACATGAAAGGTATCAAGGGCTTGGAACCCTTGAAAAACCTGTAAAACTCGCACCAAGTTCGTACTTAGGGTTTCTCCAAAACTTCTCTTTTTTTAATGTGAAAATTAGAAAACTATATATAGGAAAAGGGGTCTGACGGCGTCAAGACCAAGCTTGTGACGCCGTCACCTCGCCGCCAAAACTTTTCTCGGACTGCCTTGATCTACATTTGACGCCGTCAAGTGATAATCATTTCCAGGCCATCATGACTTTTACTCTTGACGCCCTACTTCGTGACGCCGTCAAATCTTTACTGGATCGTCATGGAATTTTGCTCTTGACGCCGTCAGGTAGTTACTCTTGACGCCGTCACCTACTGTTCCCAGCATGGAAAATTAAGACATTGGCGTTTTCTTCACTTTTATGCTCCAAAAACGTCCGAATTGCTTCCCTTTCCAGATTTCTCTCCCAAAGTACCTAAAATCACAAAAGAAACGATTTAGGGCAATATTTGATCAAATAAATTCAATTCCGGGCTTAAATGATCCCCTAAAAACGGATCATTTTTCGCCTCATCAGGCAATATTTGATCAAATAAGTTCAATTCCGGGCTTAAATGACCCCCTAAAAGTGGATCATTTTTCGCCTCATCATATACCCTTACACTTGAGATTTGCTTGTTCTCAAGCAAATGCGCTTTTATTCTAGTCAAAATACAAGTTAGGGGTCATTTAACACTAATATAAAAGTAATTACAACAAATAATCATTCCACTAAAGACCAATAGACAAGCACGGAGGTCATACACTAGCACCTCACAAATAGTGTTTAGATACTCACATCTCTCGGGTGTAATAAAGTATAAATTACAATATGGAAACGGAAGATATCTCTCACTACCTGTCATAGCAAAATAGATTACCATAGGCTTGGGAAAGGATCAAACCTCCACCACATGGCGTAAGCACCTAGGATAAACTATCAAAGAGGTCTTTTAAAGGGTTGTAACGTTAGGTGTAGGGATATGAAATACACGGTTTTGTTGGATAAAGGAAGTTTTTACTGGTGGCGAGTTAACAATCTTGGTTAATTACATGTACAATATGGCGTTGCTAAGCCAAGACTAGACTCGACTTAAGCTAATAAAGGAAAAATAACAAAAACATAAAATGAACATAGAATAAAAAGGGATGGTAGTCCGTATGTTTTTTCTCTTTTCCTTTTTTTTTTTTTTTTTTTTTTTTTCATACACTCTTACCCTACCATCCAAAATAATACATCATAGGGAATAAACATTTCCCTTACACTTGAATTTTTACATACTTTACAATAAACTAATCTAATGACTCGAATTAAGAAAATCAAAACACTTGGAGTACTTTTAAGATTAACGCACATATGGGGGTAATAAATGATGTTCTTCCCCATTACTCCATAAAATAAGTACTTACCCATGAGTCCCAATCGTCCCAAAACAATATTTACAAGGATATGACTTGACTTAGCAACCATGTAATCAATTAGATAGTTAACTTAGGGTTTAACAAATAACAATAATGCACTAAAAATGAGTGCATACACGGAAGGCTAAGACGATTTGGGTGTACATTTAAGTGGGGTGTAACAAATTCTTCCTTTAAGTAAGATGCTTAAAGTTAGTTGACTAAAAATGATAGATCTAGGGGTTTCGTGTACTAAAAATGAGTACAACGCTAAGGTGTGGGAAAAATTAGTTGACTTAACTAGCCAAGTAATATGACTTAAATGGTCAAGTAATTATGATACGGGTTTAACACAAGGGTGATCCTAATGCCTCTTATCATGTAGTAAATCCTACCACACGAATGTAGTCTCACTAGCGGTCTCGGGATGCATCACTAACGCAAGTTCTAGAATCTAAATGCTACCGGTACACTCATAAGCACTAACAGTAAATGCTTTTCCTATCAAATCTAAAGGCGAACCTCACATATTTGGGTGGAAAATTTTTCTGAATATACGGTTATGTGCTAGTTATACAATCTCCTATCCATGAGACGCTTGCTATGGCTAAAGTTTCACTCCTAAATGTTGTAAAAAATTTTAAATTTGGCGCTAAAATTACACTAACAAGTATTTCTCATAGTTTTATTACACATCTACCATCAAACAAAACAAACTCAAGCGAAAGTGCATATGTAAGGTATCATCATTTTACCCTCCCCTTACACTTAAGATGAACATTGTCCCCAACGTTCAAGTAAAGAATGTAAAAGTGAAATAAGTAAAAAGAATGAAATCAAATACTCCCCTGATTCGCTCGGTATGGATAATAAGGTGGCCAGGTTAAATCTTCCTCCAAGAAAATGAACAATCAAAGCTTCCCTTCCAGAACATAAATCATCTTCTTGTCATACATAACCTGTAAATCCTGAGAAAATAGACAAAATAACCTCGCGTAAAAAATCGGCGGCATCCTATATAAGTTACTAAATCCTAGAAAACAAAATAAGATATAATGTTAGTGGAATGAAGTTTGCAGATTTCCTGGAGATTATAAAACTTAATAATTCACAACAACCATAAGACTCCGTTAGAAAAACAAAACCGGTAAAATTTCCAGATTTTTACACGTGACGCCGTCAAAAGTTAACTCGTGACGCCGTCAGAAGTGACCTGCAGAAATTCTTATGTTAAGTTTCCGGAAAATTTCTGGAAAAACTTGGTCCTACTTCCTGGAAAATCCTGCAAAACTTCATTATGACTCAATACAAGCATTTGACTCTAACAAATACGAATATACATGTTCATTTAATATTGTGGAGAATCATGATCGGTTTGTTTCTTAAAAACATATTTGGGGTTTCCCCTTTCACTTATCTTTTGCAAAAATACTTTTAGGTGGAGTTAAGACTAGGCCAAAACAACAAAGTAAAGTATTTCCACTATTTAATTGAGAAACATGATCTACCAACAATAAAAATAAAGCATGCATACGGAAGCAAATAACAAACAAACAAAAAATAAAATCACACAAAACATGGGTTGCCTCCAAGAAGCGCTTTTCTTTATTTACGAGTCTTGTAGCTAGACTCAAGGTCATGGGTTACTACGTGACCTCATCATTGGTTCCACTCTCTAGGTCGCCTTCTAAACTAGTATCGCTTTCATAGTGTAAGTACTTCGGGTCTTCGAATTCTAAGATATCTTTTCGATACTTAGAACCAAGCTTACTAACATCCTTAAAGAATCCACATGATAAATCAGAAGTGTTCTTACACCCTCTCCGAACATCTTCATCGCACAAAATAAGTTGGGAACTTATCTTATCAAGCCCGTCACAATCGATTTCCTTAAGGTCTCTTCTCTTGTATGGCGTTTGGTATGAAACCCTCCTAATTCCATCAGCGAAGGTCATAATTCTGTTCCGGTCATCAATTATCAGATTAGTGATCTCGCAAAAGGGTGCCCCAAAAACAATTTGTGATAATCTAGGGTCGACATAGTCTTCGATGTTGTCCACGATCGTAAATTCCATAGTAAATACCATATTTCCTACAAACACCTGGATTTCATGATCCTTACCAACCACTTTCTCTCCCTTGTAAATCATTCCCCATCTGCAGATATTGTTATAATGGAATAATGACATAAAATTCTTCGGCAGGAATACGTTAATGTAGATGTTATCGAAGTACTTATGACCGATCATGCAGGGGATTTTGAGATTATTCGGATCACGCCGTCTTATCTTTCCCGACTCTCCATCCTTCGACCCATATAGATTCCCCTCAAGGGACGGACGATACTCATACACCTCCTCATTACCCCTACGAAAAATTACCTTCTTAACACCATTGGTGAATAATGCACTACCATCTTTCTCATCAAGGATCACTCCCGATTCATCGATAAATGGTTTCCCAAGAACAAGGTTGGTTAACGTTTGATTGGTGAGAGGGTCCATGTCATCGACCACGGTGAGGTCAGTATTGTAAACAAGCTCTCCAATCCTGATTGATAAATTTTTCATTACTCTCTCGCACGTAATGCATTTTGGGAAGGCTTCGTGGTATAGGGAAAGGGGGATTATGTTGACTGGGAAGCTAGGATTAATATGACTATCGGTTAAGAGCTTGTCCTTAATGGTGTAGGAGATCTTGAAAACTTTAGGGTTACTTTCCTTAGTCCTATCGCTACTCCCACTAGTAACATCCTCCATTTTTCTCTCGGGTTCCCCTATAATAGATTTACCCAAAATGGTTGGATTTCTCTCATGCTCTTCCGATCTCTCTTTCCCTTCATCCGAATTGCCAGATTCTTGCGCAGTGTACTGCTCGGATGAGTTGGTAGGTTTTCTGGCCGAATCGTGGTCTACCCTTAAGGTCTCATCTTTAGCTGTATGACCAAATTTGTTAGTTTGTTGTTGGGTTGGATTGGGTGTAGAAGCAGATATCGTGGTGATGGTGTTTACGAAATGGATTGGTCCTAGGGGGTTGACAGGTTCTTTGCCTTTAGGGGGTAGATGTTTGAATAACTTGCTAGGACTTTTTATTTTCACAGGGGAGGTTGGTGGACTCATGACGGTAACAGACTTAACCTCATCAACATGAGTGGGTTTATTAACAACATGCTCTTTGATAGCAGTTAACAGATTACAAATCTTGTTGTTCATATCAGCCTGCTGTTGTCTAAATTTAGCCTCGAGCGTAGAGAGCTGTAATTCTTGAGATAGAATGAATTTTTTTAGAGCATCTTCACAGCTTTGCCTAGGAATGCCTTGTGATGGAAAATGCTCGGACCAAGTAAGTGGCGAGGAGTCGTTGAAGGATACGCTCCGCGTTTGGTACCCTCTGAAATTAGGTTTGTCCTTCCAGCCTCATAGGCCTCGCCAGAAGTTCGAGGACCTTGACCCACGTGTGACGACGTGAATTCGTTATAAGCATGTTTTGGAAGCTCCATGCAGTTATGAGTCTCGTGAGGGCCATTACATAATTTGCATGTAGAAGCGATTCTGCTTACTTGGCTTGAGGGTTTTGAGCTTCGTAAGATTTCATGAGAGACTTGACTCGACCTTCAAGTTCCATGATCCTACGGTCGGGAGTGCTAGAATTGTTCGAAGACAAAGATATTGCCTTGACCGTTTTGTTCAAATCACGGGGATCATTCCAACTTTCGTTGTCATAGAGAGCAAGATCTTCTATGAGTTCCCATGATTGTTCCGCACTTAGATCACGTAGCTTACCACCGGCCGATTGGTCAATGGCTCGCCTCGTGGAGGGATCGATATGGTCATAAAAAATTTGGACTTGGAGCCAAAGATCTATGCCATGATGAGGGACTTTTTGGAGTAAGTCCTTGAAACGAGTCCATGCTTCATAAAGAGATTCATTTTGACGTTGTTGGAACATCAAGATGTCATTTCTAAGCTTAGTAGTTCTCCCCGGTGGGAAAATTGAGCAAGGAAACGAGTGGTGAGATCATCCCATGTGGTGATGGATCCCGCGGGTAAACGCTCAAGCCATTGACTAGCTTGATCCCGTAGAGAGAATTGGAATAGGCGTAATCGGGTTGTCTCTCTAGTTTCAACACCTAGGTCTATGGAATCTAAGATTTTGAGAAAGTCCTTAAGATGTTGATTTGGATCTTCGGAACGAAGTCCATGGAATGCACATCCGATTTGCACCAACCGGATGGTGTCGGATCGCAAGGGGGTCACATTGGCTCCGGTGAGCTCAATGGTGTTTCGGTAGCCTTGGTGGCTAGGTCGGGAATATTCTCCTAAGGTTCGGGGCCTAAGAGGTTCTAGTGGTGGGTTTTGTTGTGGTGGGATGACGGGTTCAAGGATGTTCCCATCGTCCATGATGTCGGGTGGTGAAGAGTTACGAACAAAGACACAAAGAAATAAGATAGACTAAAGAAAACCTAAAAATAAAAATAAAATCTTACTAGAAAGGAATCTAGCAAGTAGACCTAATAAAAAGAGATTCTAACCTAGACAATAACTATTCCCCGGGCTGCGGCGCCAAAAACTTGATACGTGGGAATCGCACCAGGCTTTACCTCTCAAGGGATCTTGAGAAGCTTACAACCCCCACCAGGCAGTGTACCTGATCGTTGTAGTATAGTATAGTGACAAGTACCGGGGGATTGATCGTTCAGCTAGGAATAGTGTCGCTAGGATTAGAAACTAAATACTAGTTCTAAAGGTGAGGGATGATTATTTTTGTATTTTTATATTTTTTAGAAAGCAAGTAAAAATCTCGGGTTTGAAGGATTTGGGCGGAATTAGTTGCTAGTCAACTAACCCAATACTAAAGATGCAATCAAAATAAAATACTAAAAATGAAAATAAACTAATTTATACTAAGGTTGTGAGCAATAAGTGGAGAAAATGTGTTTACTTAGATTTCACTACTCCCTAAACATCTTTTACATGTTAATTACTTGTTATAGTTGCATGGATGACGGATTGTATTCCTTAATACCATTCATGGGGTGGTGCACTTAACTCCCCAATTCTATGAGCTCTTATCTCCTCCTATGCCATGCCCAGCACAACCATAGGGATTATAAACAGTGGCTCATGCATTAAATACAACCAATAAAGACCTAGTGCATATCGGTTCATGTTTCCTAAGACGTTCAAGCATGTTACCATTTGGAGATCTGCCAGTTTTCTTAAGCCTAACATAAATTCATTCATACAAAACAATTATAAACAAGTAATCAACACATAATTAGCATCTAGGTTTCATTAGATCCAAGCAACCATAAGATAGATCTAGCCTAGCATGATGGAATTAAGACAAGAACAAGATATAGACAACCAACACATAGACATATTGATTGAATTAAAAGAATACTTATCTCAATTACACATGAAAGGTATCAAGGGCTTAGAACCCTTGAAAAACCTGTAAAATTCGCACCAAGTTCGTACTTAGGGTTTCTCCAAAACTTCCCCTCTTTAATGTGTGAAAATTAGAAAAATATATATAGGAAATAGGGTCTGACGGCGTCAAGACAAATCATGTGACGCCGTCACCTCGCCGCCAAAATAATTCTCGGACTGCCTTGATCTACTTTTGACGCCGTCATGTGTTATGCATTTCCAGGCCATCATGACTTTTACTCTTGACGCCCTTCTTCGTGACGCCGTCAAATCTGTACTGGGTCGTCATGGAAATTACTCTTGACGCCGTCAGGAATTCCTTCTTGACGCCGTCACCTACTGTTCCCAGCAAGGAAAATTAAGACTTTGGCGTTTTCTTCACTTTTATGCTCCAAAAATGTCCGAATTGCTTCCTTTTCCAGATTTCTCTCCCAAAGTACCTAAAATCACAAAAGGAACGATTTAGGGCAATATTTGATCAAATAAGTTCAATTCCGGGCTTAAATGACCCCCTAAAAGTGGATCATTTTTCGCCTCATCATGATTCTAGCCCGAACAAGAATCAAATTGCAATCTTCAAACAAGAACCCTAATTAGGGTTTATGTGGATTACAAGAATTACCCCTTACCTCTTTTGTAATTCAATCCAAGAATCAAACAATAGTGTGTTTGATTCACGTTCTTGTACACACGTACTAATTCAAGAAAAAGTTTATGCAAGTAATTAAACACAAAACTTTGTTTAGATCAAGAAAATCAAAACCCTTATGGGTTTGTTTTATGGATCGACTAGAACAAGAAAGAGGAAAGAAAAATACCAAGATGTGTGTGTACAAGTTATGAGAAAACATGTATCTTGGGTTTGCTTATATACTAATCAATACTTGGAGCACAAGGCACAAAGGAGGTGTATCCCCCCCCCCTTATGGCCGATCGGTTTGGAGTCCCTCCAAGGGATTCCGGAACCTTCTCTTGTTTCCAAAATTTCCTTAGTATTACTTTCCTAATCTTCGTTTAATAGGTCATTAGTCATTTATCATTAAATACTAATTACTATTATTTATTTTATGTTTATTAATAATTACTTATAACATTTTATAAATAATTATTTCTTTTTCTCTTCATACGTATTGTGTGCAATCCCGTGATCTCGAGTTCGATCCTAACATACGACTACTAAAATAATGTCCATAATCTAACAGCTCCCACTTGCACATATTTTAATAGTGTAATCACATCGGTTATCGTCTTGCAACACGCCGATCCCTCTAGTACGATCTCGAGTAAGGCTCCTGGAAAAACCTTTTAATGATTTCTCATTATTATTATCCTTTTGTTTCTAATACCATGTTAATAAGGATATGGATTAAAGTCATTCCTTAATTAACCATTCTATTTCTCGTTGTTTGTGATTGATCAAGATTACCAAATCTTAACATATTCAGGGGAGATATTGGGTGTGGCCACACATACATCTTACCAACCCTACGAGGGGCCCAGCAGTATTAAACTCCAAAAATAAATTTGAAGGAACAAATTCTATCTTGAATACAAGCAAAACCCACAAACTTTGTAACATTTCCGAAAACAACCCTTATGACTACCAGTTACGTATAGCGTTAAGTTGTTCCACAAAAATGTACTACATTCATGACACTTATCTTGCATCTCAAGTCTGAGGATAACTTCTCATGATTTACTTAATAACAAAATCCATAAAGTAACATCATGTAGTTGGGATAAGTCCTATATTCGGTATCGTTGAATATCATCTGAAATGGCATGACTACGCATCAATATACTTTAAGTATATTATACCAACCTTCAGATTTGTCTTGATTTAATAATATTCCTATATTATTAACTAACAATGGACAATTTAAAATAACATTTATTCATGGATTAAACATAACATGTATTTAAATTTATTATAATAATTGTTTAACATCCCTTATCCAAATACTAAATAGATCAATGCATGATAACTTGTTGATGAATTATGTCTCAAGTAATGACATTCCTACTTGTTGACAAAACATAAATCATCCAACTTTGATCTATCGGAATTTTAAGAATATTTATTTCAAGAATTCAACTAGTGAAGTTCTTGTATGTACATACTCAACTATTTTGACAATGCCATATAATATTTCATAAAATGTGTGACATCCTTAACCACCAATTTATGATAATTAAACTTCCAAACATTTTAAAGTTTAAAGTATTCTTATTCTCTTAATGTATAATGCAACTATGCTTTTAGTAAGCATAACTAGTAATAGCCAAGGATGAAATCCTTACCATAACTAGTATTGAGTGTCATCTCAATTTTATTAGCATCATTGTATGCAAACAACAATATGCTATTAAAACTTTCCGTAAACCATAATATCTATTGTGTAATGTTTGATGCCCTTTAAACTTTCATGTTTGTTGGCTATGACAATTTTCACAACAATTGAAAAAATTATTCACCTATAGAATTTGGAAGCTTTTCCAGATATAGGATGTAATTCTATAATCAAACATATTCTTTTTAGAATACTACACAAGTTATCTAATAACTTTTAATTAGATATTAATATTGTCAAATCATCTTGTAATCAAGTATGATACAACAAAACATGATATACATGAAAAATCTATGAGTCATACTTAGATTTTATTCATGTCATACATATCTATTTAGACTTTCTAAATAATATATCATGATATATTAGATTTATTTACCGCATATGTTTCAACAATAAACATTCATTCCAAGGTTGTATGTCTTATTTCCTAAATCTTACAAGTAAAGTTTCATTCCAAACTAAGACTTAACTTTTAACTTATATGGAATGTTACTTTTTATATGTTCTACAACATATATGATTTAAGAAATTAAACATAATACTCCCACTAGCTTTTAGGAATACTTAGAAATTATCTTATTTCAATTATAAATCAAAACATGAATTTAATAATTAAACATAAAAATAATCTTCTAGATGCATGCATTTATCCATCCATGGATTATTGCACCATGTACTTTTTCAAAGATTTATTTGAATTCATAAACTCCTTTTGATTACTTATCGTCCTCGCTCAAGTAATCTCTCAAGAAAGAATTTTGATATTCCATTGTCAATGACAATCATAATCTTTATATATTTAATGTGTTTAGAATAGAATATTGAATCACAATTAATTGCTTAAGTGTGATTAATAATCTTGTCATAAAACATATATTAAATACGTGCACAATTTTGTCCATATGATTTCTATACAAAGATTTAAATCACAATGGTTATCTTATCTTTGAAGAAACTCATCCTCATTTTCTAGTCTAACTATTAAGATAAACCAAGTTTCTAAAATTGATTATCTTTATGGACAGCATCTTAATCATTCATATCATGTATACTTTACCCAATTTCATATTTGGTAATGTATCGTAATGATTATCAGGTTTACAATAATCCTGTAAATCATAGCCCTCGGCATATTAATCAAATATCTAAGATATATTACTATTCTATGAATGATAATTCCATCATCTTGAGATTTAACATTTAAATGTCAAACTTTATTATCATCTTGAGATTTAACATTCAAATGTCAAACTTCATCATGATATTTCCTAGTGTATTTTAGAAGATTATGTATCTTGTAATTTTATCCTTTAAAGATCAAAACTCCCACTTGCTTTTAGCTATTTAAATACTATCTTTAAATACTTAGCAAATTAAGCAATAATACAATATTCTTTTTTGGGAAATTACAAATACATATTGACAGTTCCTAACTTTATTTTGTTAATAACCTCTTCATAAGCAGTTAAACAAATTTGGAACTTCAATTTAAGACTTAATGTGATTCATCACATTCCATCATATGATAATGTCTTATTAATCTTCTATGTTGGAGTTTTATTAAATATGTCCAAGTCATACTCAGCATTCTAACCTTGAAAACTTTTGGAAGAAAAGAAGTCATAGTTATCTTTAATCAAACAATATAACAAGAGTTTGATTTTCCTAACTGAATATACCATAAACATTTGATTTTTCATTAGTATCAATATTGCAAGACAATCTAACAATATTTAAGATAACCATATTCGTTTTGACTTGTCTATTTACCAACTAATTCATTTTAATGGTATAATAATTTTCAAGCCTATTACATGCCTTATAACACAAGTACTTTTTACAAAGTTACTTCATGTCCATGTCTTTACAAAAAAAACATAAACTGTTATAATCCACTATACGTTATAAGTCATTTAACAATTTAATAACTTCATGTATATGTCTAAATTAAAAAACACAACAAGATAACGTCTTACTTTATTATAAGTCTTGTAACAATTAAAAGACTTTATGTTTATATCTTTACAATGAAACATAAACATGTTTAACTAAAGTAATTATGAACACCATCTTTTGGTTTCAATAGTAATTTCAAGTTAATTTATTACTTCATAATAATGTAAATAACATAATTTCTTCATTTATTTATGTCATTCCAAGAACACATAAATATTCAGATTGAAGTAGCATTAGATTACTTAATTAATTTATGTCATTCCATGAATTCATAAATCTATAAATTAAAGTAGTCTTGATATCATATTGACACATGTTCTAATAGGTATCTAATTTAGAGACTGCAAATTCTCATAGTTCAATTACATCAGTGATCTGCTAGTAATGAAAATATGAAATTCACCTTGTTGTTGCAATCTAGTTAAGCTCTCACATAACATAAATTGTAACACCAAGTGTTTCTTGAATTAGCCTAGTATAATTCATATCAGAACATTATTCTAACTTAGAAACTGCAAATTCTCATAGTTCAATTACATCAGTTGATCTGCTAGTAATAAAATATGAAATTCGCCTTGTTGTTGCAATCTAGCTAAGTTCTCACATAACATAAATTGTAACACCAAGTGTTTCTTGAATTAATATTAGAACATTATTCTCTTACCTTGTAGTCAAGAGAATCCATTGAATCATATCTTTATGAGTTGTTTCTTGCACACAATAAAGATAACATTTCTCCCACTTGTGCATGGAACAACCTCATATAGTTGATAAACAACATGCCATGCATTTGTTTATGTGTTCAATATGATTGTGTCATAGATTTTAGCATAACAAGTATATGTAAAACAACAATGTCTAGTAAGAAAACGTACATGACTATCCTTAAAAGTATGAGTGTCTACACTTGGAAAGTAATTATCTTTAGCTACCAAGATATCAAAGCTTGTAACTTCCACTGAATTAAAGATCATTACAATAATTCCTTATTCAGTGATAAGTACACAATACTCCCACTGAATTTGACAACATTGTAAATGTTTCCTATCCAGTGAAAGCAAATAGTGTGCTTTTAACTTTCCTACACCTTTGAATGTCCATACGTAACAATTACTTATGTACTAAAAGTGTATTCTACTACGTAAATGATGGACTATCCACCAAATGCTATTAACTTGAAAATTGGGCATGCAATTTCTTCTTTAATAGGTCTACCATCCTACAATGTATGTAGCACCTTTAAAATAGTAAAAACAACTAGTTTGTCTTTAAACATTTTTCAATAATTAGTCTAGCTTCTAATTATAATAACTCATAAAATGTCATACATAATTTTCTGTTAACCAAATATCATATTTGTTACTAAGAACTTTGATTGGTGCTAAACCGTCAGATAATTATTGGTCAACCACTTGTGAATGGTCAACTATAATAGTCAAACAGCTTAAACCAATGCTCTGCGGAAGTATAGTGTTTCCCCGGGTCGTTATGTCCCGACGAGGTTTGGATGGTATTAAAACGGGTTTGTGATCGGGTGAAATTGGACGGAAATGGGTATAAGTGAGTTGTGATGATTACACTAAGGAAATACGAATGAGAACGATGTAAACAAACTATATTAATAATAACGCGAAACCAAATTAACCTAAAACGTAATCTAAGAATTTAAAATCAGAATTTGCTTATACGTAAGCAGAAAAATAAGCCAAACTGCTTAAATAGAAGCTATCACTTTATTTATGTTTTTGGTTTTTCTTTGTTTTACAAACTACTTTTAATAACGTAACCTAAAAATAAAACGCGAGTTGCAGATAACGTACAAAAAGTAAAATTAACGCAATTAAAACATGAATTCGAACAAGGAATGAAAATTAAAACTCAAAGACTACTTAAAAGTCTACGGGAATGATAATAGTAAGTTAGGGAACCCTAAAACGTAAACTAAAATTAAAAACGCGAAAGTTAATTAAATAAAACGCGAGTGCGCAAAATAAAACGTGAATTTTAAGCTACGCTAATCCTACGGATATGAAAATAATTTTCCTAAGTTAAAAATGATAAAAGAAAATTTTGAGAAAAAGAAAAATATTTTTTTGACTTTTTATTTAATTATTATGAATTAAAAACTATTTTATCTAATTAAAAATTAAAAGAAAATGAAAATAAAGAGAGAAAAATACAAAATTAATTTTGAAAATTCTAAAATAACTAAAAACTTTTTTCTAAAATATTTTTGGATTTTTTAGGGCTTTTTCTGATTTTTTTGGAATTTTTGGTAATTAAAAACTAATAAAAATTGATTAAAAACTAAAATTAAATAAGAAAAATAGCAAATGAACTCAGAAAAATATGAAAAATTCAGGGAAATTCTAAAATAATATTATAAAGCTAGAAAAAAATTAAAAGTTAGAAAATAAGCTCTGGAAAAGCAACTTGCTTTGAAAACAGCTTATAAGTAAGTGCTTATTAATAAGCACTTTGACCAAATTGACCCAACACTAAAAACAGATGTATAATTTGCTCAAATGAACTTCATGAAACAGTAATAAGACCAATAAGCATTCATAAAATCAGAAATAAGCCAACTCAGATTCAAATAAGCAAAAATGACTAAGCAAATAAGCAAACAGGTAAAGCAATGGATCCCAAACAGTGAAATAAGCAACTAAGGCTACAAGAGAACTGAAATGAATGACAATACTCAGGTTTGAAACAATTGAATACACTTGCAGCTCTAAACTTTGAAAACAGATACTTGTTTGAACAACTCAACTAAACAAACCAAATAAGCAGTTACAATAAGCTGAGAATGAGAACTAAGTACATGAACAATAAGCCAGCTATGAGGGCTTTCAGAAACAACAACAAGCTCTCAAGGAGCTTCACTAAAGAACTTATTGTGAGCTTATGAATCAGGTCTGCTACCCTGTGTGCAGGGTATGCTTCAGTGGACTAGGCTAAAAGGCAAGCCTAAATAAGCTAACAACAAGACACTAAGAGCTACTCTGGGGGGGGGGGGGGAACATGCAAAAAGGCAGCTATGGGATCTTAAACAAGCACTATGGATCAGAAAATAAGTAGATGAATAAGCTTAAAAGAACTAAATTTTTCTAAACCTAAAACTGCTACTAGGAAAAAATGGACTGACATGGGTAAATCAAGGACCTAAATTAAGCTACTAGGGGATGAGCAAAAACCAAAATAAGTACATACATGTAACCTTAAGCTAAGGAATTATTAATAAAAAGAACAAAATACAACACTTGAGCTCATAAGCAGCTTAATAAACTAGACAAGTTTATACAACAGATAGATAACAACAATAATAACAACAAGAGCATAGCAGGAGTGATCAAAAACTAACTAATTACCATCATTTAACAAGCAATGATCAAACAGAAGCAAAGATTAAACAACTCCACTTCTGCTGATGCGTACTCAGCAGAATGGGTGTGAGTGGGCAACTAAAGGACTAAATAAGCCACTCTAATTAAGCTCTACAAGGAAAATAAGCTATACATACAACAAGACAGCCTAAGTGGCTTTCTAAAACACTAAGGATCAAGCTAAATGCTCAGGAAATGAGCATGATATGCTTATTTGAAAAACGGGCCAAAACTGAAAAACCTGGGTGCAGGGTATACCTTTGTCACTGAGGTTAGTTCGAAGGCGATTATGGGCAAGCAAATGGATACCAAGTTGAAATCTTCTTCTTGGCTGAGATAAACTAGCTACCAAATGTTGCAAAACAACAAAAATCTTTCCATTCCACCCAGTACACAACTCCACATATGCTTTTGAAATCTGGTCATTTCACACAAACATGAAAAATTTTGACTTTTTAAATGCTCAAGTACTTTGACCAAGTTCAATTTCTACTGATCAATTCTGAACCTACATGTAATACTAAGGTGTGATAACACTTAATTAACCTAAATGTACCCTAGATCCAACAACTAGTTGAGTCACAGATCCAAAGAGACATGTATGAGCATAGTTAATAGTGATATTGACTTGTTGCTTTATACTTACCAATTTCTAGCCTCTACTATTCTAGTTATACCTATACTAAACTAATTATGCAGAAAACACAGAACAAGAACAACCAGAACACATAAGGGTACACAGTTCCAAACACCCCTTAAGTTGGTACCTGATGAGATTTTAAAAGCGAAAACAGATTCCATGCTAGAGCTTGGAAAACAAAGGACATAATATACTATATTGAGAGTGAATAAGCAAAAATAAACAATAAATAAACAGTTCTAATAAGCAATCCTCAATCAACTGTTAAGACCCAAATTTCAATTTAGAGCAAAAAGCTAACCTACCACTCTACAGCTACTGAACTAAGCAGTGAAGTAAATGAATAAGCAGAGATGAGCACCAAATAAGTAGCAATATTAAGTAAAAAAAAACAGATAAGCAGTTGTACATAAGCAGGCTATTGATAAGCATTTAAGAACACAATAAGCTGATTCAATGGCAATCCATTAATAAGGCCAGCTATACTCCCTAATAAACATACAAGGCTCTCTTGATTACTAAATAGGCATAAAACAAAATCAAATAAGCAGTGAGATAAAATTTTAAGCAAAAAGGTAAAAACTGCAAGGTGATGAAAGAAAACTTCTATTAGCTTGAAATCCAAAGTACAACACTGAAAACTTAAACAATACACTACAACTTGAGCTAAAATTACATTAATTCTAAAATTAAACCTAATTACTACTACTAAATACTAAAACCTAATTGCCAAAAATTGGCTACAACATCTTCTATTTATACTGCCAGAATTAGGGTTCCACTTTTGGCTTCTTGTGCTCTTTTTCCTTTCTCTTTGAGGACCATTGGATGAGGGTGGGATGATCCTGACCTTTAATTTCTGTTTTGGCGGGAAGGGGGATATTATAACCATTTGGCAGACACAACTTGTAGCAGGAGGTGTAGGTTTTGGATTTAAGAGGAGGAAAGGTGAGAGTAGGATGTGGAGTGTGGAAGATAGGGATGATGATGGTGTTGGGTGTGGGGTGTTGCAGGTTTTGGCAGGCACGGGGGAGGGAAAAAAGTAACCAGGGTGTTTGTTTGACTAGGGTTTGACCATGGTGGAGTATTAAAATGGGATGGTGGGTTTAAGTTTGGGCCACAGGGTAATGGTGGGCTGGGGATAATGGGAGGGTTAGTTTTAGATTTGGTTTAGGTTTAATTTTTGGATTTAGGGAGTAATATTAGGTCTGGTTGGTTTGTAGATGTAATTTCACAAAGACCAATTTCGTACTTTGCTAAAACTTTGAGGGCTAAAAATGCAATTTTCCAAAAGTATCACAAGGACTATTCATGCCATATCATAATTCCATAAGCCCTTATTTAATTTATTTTTCAATTTTTGAAAACCCAGGGACTATAATTGCCAAATTGCAAAGTACAGGGACCAAACATGTCATTTTCTCAAACTTTTCACCCAAGGACTTGTTTTGACAATTTTTGAATTCCAAAGGACTTGGGTTGACTTTTCTTTTATTTCAAACCTCCAAGGACTAGTTTTGTCAATTTTTGAAACTTGAGGGACTGAAACTGCCAATTATGCAAACTTTGTTCGTTTTTCATTTGTTTTTAAACATCTTGCATCAGAAACATATAAAACACACTTTTGGGATAAATTCTGTATTTTGATGCGTATTTGAGTGTTTTTGGATGTTTTGGCAGTTCAGATACGATAAAAATGATAAGTATTTACACACTCATCAATCCCCCACACTAAACTATTGCTAGTCCCTAGCAATCATTTGAGAAAAACTTAATGGATTTTAAACTCTTTACCAAAAGCCATCACTTCTGGAGTAGCCAGGTGTAAGAACTGTGGCACACCTGATAACCGTGTGATTTTGAGCAAACCACCAGCTGTCAACAGATTTGATTAGTCTTTACCAAAAGCCGTTTGCTTCTAAACTAGCCAACTCTTGATGGAATAGTCAACATCTTGGTGAGCTGATTACCAATTATGGATTTTCCACTGCCTTTACCACGAGCCGTAATCTTGCGGGCTAGCCAACTCATTTGTTTTTGGGGAGTTGAGGAACCATACAATTTTGGGCAAATTGCAAGCCGTAAACGGATTTGAGATGTCTTTACCAAGAGCCGTTTGCTCCTGGACTAGCCAATCCCTTTTGTCGGTTAGACAAGGCGGACTGATTACCACAAAAATTTTGAAGCACCAGTGAAAAAATTTTAAAATTTTTGAAATTTTGGCTAAAATGAGGGTATTATATAGTAAAATGTGATAAAATTCGCTAGAATAGCGAATAACCCCCCACACTTAGAATGAATATTGTCCTCAATATTCAAAATCCCGGCTATTATGCCGACATTTTGAACGTAAAAGGGCAACATTACAAGCTAAGCGTGGAAAACACCATTTTGTTTTTCACTCTTGTAACCATAGCATGGGGGACTCCCCCACACTTAGGGTGAAAACCCTATAAGCATGCTACTTTTTTTGTTTACCGAGTCGCTAGCTTGACTCGACCCCGAATTCATTTGTCCTTGGGGAAGCATGATGTGGAAGAAACAATCTCCATCGGACTTTCATTCAAGATGTTTGGACAAACATTTGAAGCACGTAAAAGTTCCACACTGATGAGATAAGTATCCGGCTCAAGATAGTATAAACTATAAGCGGTGATGCCGGAGTCAAAGATAATGTCTTCATTCCCGAAGGAGTGAAGAACAGGAGAAGTCACCCTGTAGGTGAAGAAAAGGAAGAAAACCATGATGAAAATCTGTATAAGATTTTCTTCCTCGAGATCAGGCTCCGTAGCCTGAGTTTGGATTTCAAGGGTTAAGCTCGTAAATATCCCGGGAGGGTGGGTGGGAATTTGCAAATTCACATGATTGAGTGCATCTCCCCCCCCCCCCCCCCCCGGGCTATCAAACTCCGGAGGAGTCATGATATGAGTGAGTTCACCGGAGAACTCCTCAAAGGTGAATGAATCATATTCGGGGAGAGAAATTTGAGAATGAGAAGTGGTACTGCCACTAATCTTCTCTCCCATATGATCAAAAGTAAAGGCTTCAAACTCCGGAATAGGATCATCGGAGAAAATGTCACTATCCTTAATGGGGATAGAAGATGAAATAGGTTTCTCTTTGAAAGCCTCGATTTTTGCAATGAGGGGACTGACATTCAATAATGTTGCACGAAGTGCTTCATCATTGATTTCAGTGTCAGTCTCATCATTCACTTCTTCTAAGCTAACTAGCTTAGAAGGTAATCCTTCCACATGACTGATGTCTCCAGAAGATAAAGAATTTTCATCAGCATGTGAAGTACTAAGCTCGATGTTGGGATTAGAGCTTAAAAGATTTTCAGTTTCTCCCATATCGGCTTCAAAATCAAGGAGACCATCATCACTTCCCAATGGAAGTGGATTGATGTGAGTAAGTTCATTTGTGAACTCCTCAATAAGAGGGTCAACATCCGAATGAGGCAATGGTGCCTCTTCATACTCAACTTCTCCATAAGATGCACAATCATCATTAAAATCGGAGAAAGTCTCAAAATGATCTTTTGGATTTTCAGGGTGATAAGGTAAGTCACACACATGATCAAAAGTTCCCTGTGACTCTCCTGGGATTGGGACAAGGATCTCAACACTAGACTTTATGAATTCGTCCGATTCCTTTTGAGGAAGAGTGCTAAGATGCTCATCCCCCATATTCGGAGAGTGAGTGTGAACTTTGGGTGTGATATCAATAGACTGAGGGAGTTTAGAAGTATTAGCAGTTATGGAATTTTCAAGTTCCATTTGATCAACGGCTAGTGAATTCGTCACATTATTTTCTCCCTGATTCTCCATGGAAGGAATCACAACTGACGAATCGTTTTGAATAATGACAATGTTATCTTCATCATCATCACTGTCATCATCGTCATCATATAGAGCAGCATAGCGAAGATTTGCACGTATTTTAGCGGCTCTTTGCTCAGCAAGTAATTCTTCCATGCTCAATTCGTTTCTAGCATCTCGTTCTTCAGCAAGTAATTCTGCCATTGATTTCTCACGAGATTCTTGAAACGATGTAGTAGCTAACCCCTCCTTAAATTTTTTAAATGCATCAAGAGCCTCATTACAAAGGTCTTGCGGGAATTGAGGAGTTGCTTGGGTCAATTGGTGCTGTGGAGGTTGGTCTTGAAACGAATAGTCGTAATTGTTGCAGGGAAATGGATTTCCTGTTTGACAATCCGAGCTAAAGTGAGGACCACCACAATATTCACAACAGTAAGACTGATGTGGCTGTGGGTCGTATGTGCTAGAGTCATAATTGTTATCAGGAAACTGCTCATAGACAAGCGTGTTCCCCGATTGACAATCAGAACTGTAGTGTGGGCCATCACAGTACTCACAACAGTTAAACTGTTGAGTCAGGTTTGGTGAATCATATGGGTATTGGTCATAACCAAAGTTTTGACTATTTTGACAATCAAAACCTTGGTGAGGATCTCCACAATATTCACACGAAAAGTTTGGTGTATTATGATACGAAGCATCATTGTGATTTGGATAATATGATTCTTGCTCGTATGAATGTGATGGGTAATTGGAAAAATTTGGGGAGTCGTTGAATGAGTTCTGATTAGGATCATAAGCAAATGAATTCCTCGAACCACAAAACAAACAACTCCCGTTTTGAATATCATTACCACATTGTACACATGTACACCAACGACATGGTAAACCAAAGAGCGGCTCACCACAACCAACACAAGGAATAAAATCCGGAGGTGGGACAAGTGGTATGCTCTGAGAGCTAGCAATTTCCACCACTTCCGTTATGGTCTCGGGTTTTGGTTCATGATGAACGTGAAGATTGGGCAAGTCGTTCTTTTCAGTCACTGCCCTAAGCTCAGTACATTTGCTTGATGACCTTATAACCTTATATCGTGAAACATCAGGATTGATTGTGAGCTTAGGTTTTTGGACAACCGTGGGTTGGACGTATTTAGCACTTTCATGGTTAGAGGAAAGTACAGGGTCCTTTGTCACCTCGGTTTCATGATCTCTTTCCCTCACCGGAGAGGGAATAGGAATCGAAGGTCTATCGTAATCAACACGACATCTCGATATCTTTGACAAGGCCATAAGTTTTTCAACTTTGCTTTTAAAGGCCCTTTGTTCAAAGAAATCGTCATCGAGAGATGCCATTAGAATCAATTACGGGACAAGTGGAAGAAGGTAGGATCAAAAGGATAGAGGGTAAAGGGATGAAGAATCAAATATGTGAGAGGGTGAAGGTGAATATTTTTGGTATTTTTGATAAAGATTTTATAAGAAAGATTTTTTTTTTTTTTTTTTTTTTTTTTTTTTTTTTTTTTTTGTTCGTTGAAAACTGATTTTAAAAGTTTTCAGGAACAGTTTTGTTTTTGATAATAAGATAATATGAACAAAGGTGGATAAATATACAAATGGATGAATTCCAAAATCACTAATACGCAAAACCGTTTAAAATACGCGCACAACCTCCCCGGCAGCGGCGCCAAAATTTGATTGGTGCTAAACCGTCAGATAATTATTGGTCAACCACTTGTGAATGGTCAACTATAATAGTCAAACAGCTTAAACCAATTCTCTGCGGAAGTATAGTGTTTCCCCGGGTCGTTATGTCCCGACGAGGTGTGGATGGTATTAAAACGGGTTTGTGATCGGGTGAAATTGGACGAAAATGGGTATAAGTGAGTTGTGATGATTACACTAAGGAAATACGAATGAGAACGATGTAAACAAACTATATTAACAATAACGCGAAACCAAATTAACCTAAAACGTAATCTAAGAATTTAAAATCAGAATTTGCTTATACGTAAGCAGAAAAATAAGCCAAACGGCTTAAATAGAAGCTATCACTTTATTTATGTTTTTGTTTTTTCTTTGTTTTACAAACTACTTTTAATAACGTAACCTAAAAATAAAACGCGAGTTGCAGATAACGTACAAAAAGTAAAATTAACGCAATTAAAACATGAATTCGAACAAGGAATGAAAATTAAAACTCAAAGACCACTTAAAAGTCTACGGGAATGATAATAGTAAGTTAGGGAACCCTAAAACGTAAACTAAAATTAAAAACGCGAAAGTTAATTAAATAAAACGCGAGTGCGCAAAATAAAACGTGAATTTTAAGCTACGCTAATCCTACGGATATGAAAATAATTTTCCTAAGTTAAAAATGATAAAAGAAAATTTTGAGAAAAAGAAAAATATTTTTTTGACTTTTTATTTAATTATTATGAATTAAAAACTATTTTATCTAATTAAAAATTAAAAGAAAATGAAAATAAAGAGAGAAAAATACAAAATTAATTTTGAAAATTCTAAAATAACTAAAAACTTTTTTCTAAAATATTTTTGGATTTTTTAGGGCTTTTTCTGATTTTTTTGGAATTTTTGGTAATTAAAAACTAATAAAAATTGATTAAAAACTAAAATTAAATAAGAAAAATAGCAAATGAACTCAGAAAAATATGAAAAATTCAGGGAAATTCTAAAATAATATTATAAACCTAGGAAAAAATTAAAAGTTAGAAAATAAGCTCTGGAAAAGCAACTTGCTTTGAAAACAGCTTATAAGTAAGTGCTTATTAATAAGCACTTTGACCAAATTGACCCAACACTAAAAACAGATGTATAATTTGCTCAAATGAACTTCATGAAACAGTAATAAGACCAATAAGCATTCATAAAATCAGAAATAAGCCAACTCAGATTCAAATAAGCAAAAATGACTAAGCAAATAGGCAAACAGATAAAGCAATGGATCCCAAACAGTGAAATAAGCAACTAAGGCTACAAGAGAACTGAAATGAATGACAATACTCAGGTTTGAAACAATTGAATACACTTGCAGCTCTAAACTTTGAAAACAGATACTTGTTTGAACAACTCAACTAAACAAACCAAATAAGCAGTTACAATAAGCTGAGAATGAGAACTAAGTACATGAACAATAAGCCAGCCATGAGGGCTTTCAGAAACAACAACAAGCTCTCAAGGAGCTTCACTAAAGAACTTATTGTGAGCTTATGAACCAGGTCTGCTACCCTGTGTGCAGGGTATGCTTCAGTGGACTAGGCTAAAAGGCAAGCCTAAATAAGCTAACAACAAGACACTAAGAGCTACTCTGGGGGGGGGGGGGGAAACATGCAAAAAGGCAGCTATGGGATCTTAAACAAGCACTATGGATCAGAAAATAAGTAGATGAATAAGCTTAAAAGAACTAAATTTTTCTAAACCTAAAACTGCTACTAGGAAAAAATGGACTGACAGGGGTAAATCAAGGACCTAAATTAAGCTACTAGGGGATGAGCAAAAACCAAAATAAGTACATACATGTAACCTTAAGCTAAGGAATTATTAATAAAAAGAACAAAATACAACACTTGAGCTCATAAGCAGCTTAATAAACTAGACAAGCTTATACAACAGATAGATAACAACAATAATAACAACAAGAGCATAGCAGGAGTGATCAAAAACTAACTAATTACCATCATTTAACAAGCAATGATCAAACAGAAGCAAAGATTAAACAACTCCACTTCTGCTGATGCGTACTCAGCAGAATGGGTGTGAGTGGGCAACTAAAGGACTAAATAAGCCACTCTAATTAAGCTCTACAAGGAAAATAAGCTATACATACAACAAGACAGCCTAAGTGGCTTTCTAAAACACTAAGGATCAAGCTAAATGCTCAGGAAATGAGCATGATATGCTTATTTGAAAAACGGGCCAAAACTGAAAAACCTGGGTGCAGGGTATACCTTTGTCACTGAGGTTAGTTCGAAGGCGATTATGGGCAAGCAAATGGATACCAAGTAGAAATCTTCTTCTTGGTTGAGATAAACTAGCTACCAAATGTTGCAAAACAACAAAAATCTTTCCATTCCACCCAGTACACAACTCCACATATGCTTTTGAAATCTGGTCATTTCACACAGACATGAAAAATTTTGACTTTTTAAATGCTCAAGTACTTTGACCAAGTTCAATTTCTACTGATCAATTCTGAACCTACATGTAATACTAAGGTGTGATAACACTTAATTAACCTAAATGTACCCTAGATCCAACAACTAGCTGAGTCACAGATCCAAAGAGACATGTATGAGCATAGTTAATAGTGATATTGACTTGTTGCTTTATTCTTACCAATTTCTAGCCTCTACTATTCTAGTTATACCTATACTAAACTAATTATGCAGAAAACACAGAACAAGAACAACCAGAACACATAAGGGAACACAGTTCCAAACACCCCTTAAGTTGGTACCTGATGAGATTTTAAAAGCGAAAACAGATTCCATGCTAGAGCTTGGAAAACAAAGGACATAATATACTATATTGAGAGTGAATAAGCAAAAATAAACAATAAATAAACAGTTCTAATAAGCAATCCTCAATCAACTGTTAAGACCCAAATTTCAATTTAGAGCAAAAAGCTAACCTACCACTCTACAGCTACTGAACTAAGCAGTGAAGTAAATGAATAAGCAGAGATGAGCACCAAATAAGTAGCAATATTAAGTAAAAAAAACAGATAAGCAGTTGTACATAAGCAGGCTATTGATAAGCATTTAAGAACACAATAAGCTGATTCAATGGCAATCCATTAATAAGGCCAGCTATACTCCCTAATAAACATACAAGGCTCTCTTGATTACTAAATAGGCATAAAACAAAATCAAATAAGCAGTGAGATAAAATTTTAAGCAAAAAGGTAAAAACTGCAAGGTGATGAAAGAAAACTTCTGTTAGCTTGAAATCCAAAGTACAACACTGAAAACTTAAACAATACACTACAACTTGAGCTAAAATTACATTAATTCTAAAATTAAACCTAATTACTACTACTAAATACTAAAACCTAATTGCCAAAAATTGGCTACAACATCTTCTATTTATACTGCCAGAATTAGGGTTCCACTTTTGGCTTCTTGTGCTCTTTTTCCTTTCTCTTTGAGGACCATTGGATGAGGGTGGGATGATCCTGACCTTTAATTTCTGTTTTGGCGGGAAGGGGGATATTATAACCATTTGGCAGACACAACTTGTAGCAGGAGGTGTAGGTTTTGGATTTAAGTGGAGGAAAGGTGAGAGTAGGATGTGGAGTGTGGAAGATAGGGATGATGATGGTGTTGGGTGTGGGGTGTTGCAGGTTTTGGCAGGCACGGGGGAGGGAAAAAAGTAACCAGGGTGTTTGTTTGACTAGGGTTTGACCATGGTGGAGTATTAAAATGGGATGGTGGGTTTAAGTTTGGGCCACAGGGTAATGGTGGGCTGGGGATAATGGGAGGGTTAGTTTTAGATTTGGTTTGGGTTTAATTTTTGGATTTAGGGAGTAATATTAGGTCCGGTTGGTTTGTAGATGTAATTTCACAAAGACCAATTTCGTACTTTGCTAAAACTTTGAGGGCTAAAAATGCAATTTTCCAAAAGTATCACAAGGACTATTCATGCCATATCATAATTCCATAAGCCCTTATTTAATTTATTTTTCAATTTTTGAAAACCCAGGGACTATAATTGCCAAATTGCAAAGTACAGGGACCAAACATGTCATTTTCTCAAACTTTTCACGCAAGGACTTGTTTTGACAATTTTTGAATTCCAAAGGACTTGGGTTGACTTTTCTTTTATTTCAAACCTCCAGGGACTAGTTTTGTCAATTTTTGAAACTTGAGGGACTGAAACTGCCAATTATGCAAACTTTGTTCGTTTTTCATTTGTTTTTAAACATTTTGCATCAGAAACATATAAAACACACTTTTGGGATAAATTCTGTATTTTGATGCGTATTTGAGTGTTTTTGGATGTTTTGGCAGTTCAGATACGATAAAAATGATGAGTATTTACACACTCATCAATCCCCCACACTAAACTATTGCTAGTCTATAGCAATCTTTTGAGAAAAACTTAATGGATTTTAAACTCTTTACCAAAAGCCATCACTTCTGGAGTAGCCAGGTGTAAGAACTGTGGCACACCTGATAACCGTGTGATTTTGAGCAAACCACCAGCTGTCAACGGATTTGATTAGTCTTTACCAAAAGCCGTTTGCTTCTAGACTAGCCAACTCTTGATGGAATAGTCAACATCTTGGTGAGCTGATTACCAATTATGGATTTTCCACTGCCTTTACCACAAGCCATAATCTTGCGGGCTAGCCAACTCATTTGTTTTTGGGGAGTTGAGGAACCATACAATTTTGGGCAAATTGCAAGCCGTAAACGGATTTGAGATGTCTTTACCAAGAGCCGTCTGCTCCTGGACTAGCCAATCCCTTTTGTCGGTTAGACAAGGCGGACTGATTACCACAAAAATTTTGAAGCACCAGTGAAAAAATTTTAAAATTTTTGAAATTTTGGCTAAAATGGGGGTATTATATAGTAAAATGTGATAAAATTCGCTAGAATAGCGAATACCCCCCCACACTTAGAATGAATATTGTACTCAATATTCAAAATCCCGGCTATTATGCCGACATTTTGAATATAAAAGGGCAACATTACAAGCTAAGCGTGGAAAACACCATTTTGTTTTTCATTCTTGTAACCATAGCATGAGGGACTCCCCCACACTTAGGGTGAAAACTCTATAAGCATGCTACTATTTTTGTTTACCGAGTCGCTAGCTTGACTCGACCCCGAATTCATTTGTCCTTGGGGAAGCATGATGTGGAAGAAACAATCTCCATCGGACTTTCATTCAAGATGTTTGGACAAACATTTGAGGCACGTGAAAGTTCCACACCGATGAGATAAGTATCTGGCTCAAGATAGTATAAACTATAAGCGGTGATGCCGGGGTCAAAGATAATGTCTTCATTCCCGAAGGAGTGAAGAACAGGAGAAGTCACCCTGTAGGTGAAGAAAAGGAAGAAAACCATGATGAAAATCTGTATAAGATTTTCTTCCTCGAGATCAGGCTCCGTAGCCTGAGTTTGGATTTCAAGGGTTAAGCTCGTAAATATCCCGGGAGGGTGGGTGGGAATTTGCAAATTCACATGATTGAGTGCATCTCCCCCCGGGCTATCAAACTCCGGAGGAGTCATGATATGAGTGAGTTCACCGGAGAACTCCTCAAAGGTGAATGAATCATATTCGGGGAGAGAAATTTGAGAATGAGAAGTGGTACTGCCACTAATCTTCTCTCCCATATGATCAAAAGTAAAGGCTTCAAACTCCGGAATAGGATCAACGGAGAAAATGTCACTATCCTTAATGGGGATAGGAGATGAAATAAGTTTCTCTTTGAAAGCCTCGATTTTTGCAATGAGGAGACTGACATTCAATAATGTTGCACGAAGTGCTTCATCATTGATTTCAGTGTCAGTCTCATCATTGACATTCAATAAGGTTTCTCTTTGAAAGCCTCGATTTTTGCAATGAAAAGGAATAGGATTGTGTCTCACTCTTCCTTCATAGAAAGGAGACTTCTTTTGTCTTTTAAGTAAATATTTCTTAATCAAACATTTGTTTGAAAACAGAACTAGATCAATTTACCAAAGCCCAAAATACGTTTACGGTTTGAACGTTGCATTAATACATTAAAATGAATTACAAAATTCAATTTCAGTATTTTGCAATGAGGAGACTGACATTCAATAATGTTGCACGAAGTGCTTCATCATTGATTTCAATGTCAGTCTCATCATTGACATTCAATAAGGTTTCTCTTTGAAAGCCTCGATTTTTGCAATGAAAAGGAATAGGATTGTGTCTCAGTCTTCCTTCATAGAAAGGAGACTTCTTTTGTCTTTTAAGTAAATATTTCTTAATCAAACATTTGTTTGAAAACAGAACTAGATCAATTTACCAAAGCCCAAAATACGTTTACGGTTTGAACGTTGCATTAATACATTAAAACGAATTACAAAATTCAATTTCAGTATTTTGCAATGAGGAGACTGACATTCAATAATGTTGCACGAAGTGCTTCATCATTGATTTCAGTGTCAGTCTCATCATTGACATTCAATAAGGTTTCTCTTTGAAAGCCTCGATTTTTGCAATGAAAAGGAATAGGATTGTGTCTCACTCTTCCTTCATAGAAAGGAGACTTCTTTTGTCTTTTAAGTAAATATTTCTTAATCAAACATTTGTTTGAAAACAGAACTAGATCAATTTACCAAAGCCCAAAATACGTTTACGGTTTGAACGTTGCATTAATACATTAAAACGAATTACAAAATTCAATTTCAGTATTTTTGATAATTAGATCTTTAAGAAAATAAAATACCCATTGGTAAATATTCATATAAACCATAGTATTTTCTTAAAGCTAGGATCCAAATTGACATAGTACCATTACATCAGTTGATCTGCTAGCAATGATAGTATTCAACAAGGTAATTGTCGAACAATAATTGCCAATTTCATATTGCAATTTCTAGATTTATGGGATTTACAATCACAAAACTTTTGTATTGTAAGCATGTTTGATCCCCATCTTAATGCCTTGAGTCCAAGATCTCACTTCCTTCTCAATTTAAGTCGTCTAACTTAAAAAACTGCAAACTCACAAATCCATCACATCAGTTGATCTGCTAGCAATGAATTTATGAAATTTACCTCTCCATTGCAATCTCGCCAAGTTCTCACATGACGTAAATTACAATTTCAAGTGTTCTTAATTAGATGGCATTCAACTTAATTTTATAAGGGTATTAAATTTTGACGTGTAATCAAAATAATGTATGAAGAAGCATGCATACAACTTCATAACATTGGTTTTACAAAACATTTTTATTACCAATTTGCTAAGAATAAAATAACAAAGTTTTGATTGAGGTATCGGGTTCACCAATTAAAGAATTACCATCAATTATCGTCCACTATATCGTACTTTTGCATAAGCCCGAAAGCTTAGTGTTTCGGATAATCATTGTGGAATTGTGGTTAATTCACCCTTAAAATGATAGTGTACATGTAATGGTTGTTCGGTAAGTCTAATTTACACACAAACGAGCGTTAAGACAGAATGTTGTCTCTCTAAAGCCACAATTTAATGCGAAGCCATCCTTATACCCATCTTATAGTGTGTAAACTTCGGTCGGGCCTAGTTAACCATTACGTACAAAAACATCAATCAACCAATTCCTTGAAATTTAAACTCTTAAAAACCAAAACAATTTCGCCATTATTTAGTCCGCATTATTTTTCTATTCAAAATTACCCTTTTCGTTTATAAACATGTCTAACACAATTAATAAACAAAACAAGTAATGTACAATAAAAAATAAAACAACTAAATAATCAAATATACATAATCATAACAATTAAATATGTATAAAACATGTAGCCACATGCAAATCTTATTCAATAGTCCTATTAATAATCAAATCTAGGTGTATAACGTATTAATTCAATTAAGGCTTTCTTCTTCTAGGAAAAAGAGCCACATACATCGATAAATCGATTGCGTAAGCCAAAACTAAACAAATACCACATAGCACATAATTGATTACTTAATAATGGAGTCTTCCCCAATTCGACATCTATTAATAAATTTACATGTTCCGATATAACTTAACAATTAATATATATATCCAATTTAAACCATTTAAATTATCACACAATATAAAATCCATGCAAATATGCACTTTTTCATGGATTATGCTAAACAATTAACATATTGCACCAAGATCGTTTACTAAAACGCATAACCAATTACATGACATCCTAGGGTTTCTAATCATATTAAAAAATCAAAACCAAAACCCTAAAAGGTCTAAATCGACCCAATTAAAAAAATTAGGGTTAGGAATCAAAAAACCCTAAAAACATGTAACTAAACGAATCAAGATCCAATTTTTATGCATTTCGATAATTAATTACACATTATAACGGCTCTCTGATACCACTGTTGGAATTATGATATCATGACATTCATATAAAATAAACCAAACACATCAAGTGAGCATAGCGGAAGCAATTATAACAAGATCATATAACATGTAATTAATTAATCAATATTAAATAGTAAGCGTACCTTTGTGATTCTAGCCCGAACAAGAATCAAATTGCAATCTTCAATCAAGAACCCTAATTAGGGTTTATGTGGATTACAAGAATTACCCCTTACCTCTTTTGTAATTCAATCCAAGAATCAAACAATAGTGTGTTTGATTCACGTTCTTGTACACACGTACTAATTCAAGAAAAAGTTTATGCAAGTAATTAAACACAAAACTTTGTTCAAATCAAGAAAATCAAAACCCTTATGGGTTTGTTTTATGGATCGACTAGAACAAGAAAGAGGAAAGAAAAACACCAAGATGTGTGTGTACAAGTTATGAGAAAACATGTATCTTGGGTTTGCTTATATACTAATCAATACTTGGAGCACAAGGCACAAAGGAGGTGTATCCCCCCCCCCCTTATGGCCCATCGGTTTGGAGTCCCTCCAAGGGATTCCGGAACCTTCTCTTGTTTCCAAAATTTCCTTAGTATTACTTTCCTAATCTTCATTTAATAGGTCATTTGTCATTTATCATTAAATACTAATTACTATTATTTATTTTGTGTTTATTAATAATTACTTATAACATTTTATAAATAATTATTTCTTTTTCTCTTCATACGTATTGTGTGCAATCCCGTGATCTCGAGTTCGATCCTAACATACGACTACTAGAATAATGTCCATAATCTAACACTTGGTACTTTGTTGTTCATGTTCACGAAACATTTAGTACATGCTTTGAGTAGTTTTTTTAAATGTACATATTCTTTTTTCAGGTCTGTTTATATAAGAATGTCACTTAACTATGTGCATGCCTGCTCCTATGGCTACAAGTTCATGTGTTAGTAGCGATGATCGGTTGGTCACGCGCGACAGCATTTTTCAGGGTGGACCTGCTATTATGGATACCTCATAAGCTGTTCTGGCTACTGCTGATTTGAACAACAGATATGCCTGTCCTGTTACTCAAGGTAATGTATTTATTTTATTTCTGCGATTCAAAATTACTATCTATGTAACGCGGGTGCCCGTCCAACAGGTAAGCGAATGTGCAATATGATCAGTTTTTGTTGAATTAATACCTACTGATTATAGGTATGAGCGAACATGTAGGGGAAAATTGTTACGCGTCGCGTCAGAACAACAAACGCATATGTGTGACCTCACAAGGTTGTTGGACTCCTGAATATTACAACCTTTTTGCTTTTTAAACATAATTTATTTTTTGGACTACCTAATAATAATTAATCATTAATTGCTACCATTGTAGGTATGAGCGAACAAGAAGAAGCAATTTCTTCGACGTCTTAGCAGAACATCAAACGCATAGAAAACATACATGGGTTGTTCGACTACTCATTTGTAACATGTTTCAGATGAACTTGCAAAATCTGATTTAGCATCCTGCAAAACCTATTATAGTAGCCAAAATAATGTTACTAACACAATTGTGTTCACCTTCTGGTAACGGACCCGAACCTTAAACCCCAGGAATTATAACTACCATTGCATACGCTACCACTTTTAATGCATATGACACTGATGCAGGTACTTGGATCATCTGGGAATATCCTCTGTTTTTTAGACAAGCATATTGTAGACAAACTTGGAAAGGAGGAACTATGACTTACTTAATACCACTACTTTTGAGTCTAATTCGGACTACTACAGGTTCACAGCTAAAGTTTGACTTTGAATTTTGTGCTAAGATTTTTTTGAAGGTAATAACTAATTGATGCGTAGGAATTGCACCAGGTTTTACCTCTCGGGGGATCTCGAGAAGCTTACAACCCCCACCAGGCAGTGTACCTGATCGATGTAGTATAGTATAATGACAAGTACCGGGGGATTGATCGTTCAGCTAGGAATAGTGTCGCTAGGATTAGAAAACCTAAAGACTAGGTCTAGAGATGAGGGATGATTCTTTTGTATTTTTATATTTTTATGAAAGCAAGTAAAATTCTCGGGTTTTAAGGAGTTGGGCGGAATTAGTTGCTAGTCAACTAACCCAATACTAAAATGCAATCAAAATAAAATACTAAAAATGAAATTAAACTAAATTATACTAAAGTTGTGAGCAATATGTGGGAGAATTGTGTTTACTTACACTTCACTACTCCCTAGATATCTTTTACACGTTAATTACTTGTTATAGTTGCGTGGATGATGGATTGTATTCCTTAATACCATTCATGGGGTGGCGTACTTACTTCCTCAATCCTATGAGCGCCTACTTCACTCCTATGTCGAGCCGGCTAAGAAGCTCCTAACATGGGATCATTAGAATTTACTCATGCATTAAATACAACCAATAAAACCTAGTACACATCGGTTCATGTTTCCTAAGATGTTCAAGCATGTTACACAATGGAGATCTGCCAGTTTTCTTAAGCCTAACATTGAAATCATTCATCCAATACAACCATAAACAGGTAATCAACACATAATTAACATCTAGGTTTCATTATATCTAAGCAAACACAAGATAGATCTAGCCTAGCATGTTGAAATCAAGACAAGCACAAGATATAATCAACCAACACATAGACATATTGATTGAATTAAGAGAAGACTTATCTCAATAGAACATGAAAGGATTCAAGGGATGAAAACCCTTGAAAGTACTGTAAAATATGACCTAGGGTTTACAAAGTTCGGCCCTAGTTTTCTCCACACAAGTTCCTCCTTTTTATGAATGAAAAATAGAAAACTATATATAGAGTTTGATAGGTGACGGCGTCAAGAACAAATGTCTGACGCCATCATCTCGCCGCCAAATAGTTCCTCGGACTGCCTAGATCTGGGTCTGACGCCGTCATGTATTCCCCTTGTGCAGGCCGTCACCAAATTAACTCTTGACGCCCTTGTTGTGACGCCGTCAGGTTTGCACTGGGTCGTCACCACTTTTACTCTTGACGCCGTCAGGATCTTCCTCTTGACGCCGTCAGGTACTGTTCTCAGCATGGAAAATTAAGTCTTTGCCGTTTTCTTCACTTTTATGATCCAAAAACGTCCGAATTGCTTCCTTTTCCAGATTTCACTCCCAAAGTACCTAAAATCACAAAAGGAACGATTTAGGGTAATATTTGATCAAATAAATTCAATTCCGGGATTAAATGACCCCCTAAAAGTGGTTCATTTTTCGCCTCATCATATACACTTACACTTTAGATTTGCTTGTCCTCAAGAAAATGCGCTTTTATTCTAGTCAAAATACAAGTTAGGGGTCATTTAACACTAATATAAAAGTAATTACAACAAATAATCATTCCACTAATGACCAAAGACAAGTACGGAGGTCATATATTAGCACCTCACAAATAGTGTTTAGATACTGACATCTCTCGGGTGTAATAAAGTAATATCACAATATGAAAACGGAAAATATCTCTCACTACCTGTCATAGCAAAATAGATTACCATAGGCTTGGGAAAGGATCAAACCTCCACCACATGGCGTAAGCACCTAGGATAAACTATCAAAGAGGTCTTTTAAAGGGTTGTAACGTTAGGTGTAGGGGTATGGAATACACGGTTTTGTTGGATATAGGCAGTCTTTACTGGTGGCGAGTTAACAATCTTAGTTAATTACATGTACAATATGGCGTTGCTAAGCCAAGACTAGACTCGACTTAAGCTAATAAATCAAAAATAACAAAAACATAAAATGAACATAGAATGAAAAGGGATGGTAGTCCGTATATTTTTTCTCTTTTTTTTTTTTTTCCTGATTTTTCGATTTTTTTTTTTTTTTTTTTTTTGCGTACACTCTTACCCTACCATCCAAAATAATACATCATAGGGAATGTAAATTCCCCTTACACTTGAATTTTTACATACTTTACAATAAACTAGTCTAATGACTCGAATTAAGAAAATCAAAACACTTGGAGTACTTTTAAGATTAACGCACATACGGGGGTAATAATATGATGTTCTTCCCCATTACTCCATAAGATAAGTACTTTACCCATGAGTCCCAATCGTCTCAAAACAATATGTACAAGGATATGACTCGACTTAGCAACCATGTAATCAATTAGATAATTAACTTAGGGTTTAACAAATAACAATAATTCACTAAAAATGAGTGCATACACGGAAGGCTAAGGCGATTTGGGTGTACATTTAAGTGGGGTGTAACAAATTCTTCCTTTAAGTAAAATGCTTAAACTTAGAAACGAAAAGATAGGCTCGGAGGGGTGTACTAGGGGTTTCGTGTACTAAAAATGAATACAACGCTAAGGTGTGGGAAAAATTAATTGACTTAACTAGCCAAGTAATATGACTTAAATGGTCAAGTAATTATGATACGGGTTTAACACAAGGGTGATCCTAATGCCTCTTATTATGTAGTAAATCCTACTACACGAATGTAGTCTCACTAGCGGTCTCGGGATGCATCACTAACGCAAGTTCTAGAATCTAAATGCTACCGGTACACTCATAAGCACTAATAGTAAATGCTTTTCCTATCAAATCTAAAGGCGAACCTCAGATATTTGGGTGGAAAATTTTTCTGAATAGTATGGTTTTGTGCTAGTCATACAATCTCCTATCCATGAGACGCTTGCTATGGCTAAAGTTTCACTCCTAAATGTTGTAAAAAAAATTAAATTTGGCGCTAAAATTGCACTAACAAGTATTTCTCATAGTTTTATTACACATCTACTATCAAACAAACAAACTCAAGCGAAAGTGTATCTGTAAGGTATCATCATTTTACCCTCCCCTTACACTTAGGATGAACATTGTCCCCAATGTTCAAGTAAAGAATGTAAAAGTGAAATAAGTAAAACAAATGAAATCAAATACTCCCCTGATTCGCTCGGTATGGATAATAAGGTGGCCAGGTTAGATCTTCCTCCAAGAAAATGAACAATCAAAGCTTCCCTTCTAGAAAAATAAATCATCTTCTTGTCATACATAACCTGTAAATCCTGAGAAAACAGACAAAGCAACCTCGCATAAAATCGGCGGCAATCTACATATGCTAATAAATCCTAGAAAACAAAATAAGATATAATGCTTGTGGAATGATGTTTGCAGATTTCCTGGAGATTATAAAACTAATAATTCAACATAAACTTTAAGACTCCGTTAGAAAAACAAAACTGGTAAAATTTCCAGGTTTTTACACGTGACGCCGTCAAGAGTAAACTCGTGACGCCGTCAGAATTGACCTGCAGAAATTCTTATGTTAAGTTTCCGGAAAATTTCTGGAAAAACTTGGTCCTACTTCCTAGAAAATCCTGCAAACCTTCATTATGACTCGATACAAGCATTTGACTCTTAACAAATACGAATATACATGTTCACTTAATATTGTGGAGAATCATGATCGGTTTTGTTCTTAAAAACATATTTGGGGTTTCCCCTTACACTTATCTTTTGCAAAAATACCTTTGGATGAAGTTAAGACTAGGCTAAACAACAAAGTAAAGTATTTTTACCATTTAGTTTTGAAACATGATCTACCAACAACAAAAATAAAGTATACATACGGAAGCAAATAACAAACAAACAAAAATAAAAATCACACAAAACATGGGTTGCCTCCCAAGAAGCGCTTTTCTTTATTTACGAGTCTTGTAGCTAGAATCAAGGTCATGGGTTACTACGTGACCTCATTGTTGGTTTCACTTTCTGATTGTAAATGTTCTTTGTAGAAACCAATCACCTTTTTCTCAATCGCTCCTATGATCCTATGGGCAAATTCCTTATCGACTTTATACTTTGGTCCTAGAGTCAAGCAATCTTTGTAGAAAAGACTCATTTTTTCCCATACATAATCCATGCCCTTTTTCTTATCCTCTTCATTGATGTCCTCAAAACCACCAATGTTATCCATGTCAAATCGGGGTATAAAGCGAAATTCTTTCATTTTATTAGGCATCCTATAAGTGATCCTATCGGTGTTACTTGCAAATCGGATTGTCCCTTCTATCTCATCATATTCTAACTTGGACTCCTCAACAAACGGTTTACCAAACACAACATTGGATAATCGACAATCAATAACATTAGCAAGATCTTCCACAATCATAAAGTCGGTGATATAAGTGAAATTCCCAACAAAGACATGTAGACCTTTAATTCTCCCGACAAAGTTACAAACTCCATCAGGGTATTTGGAATCTCTTCTAGGTTCAAGTCTTGTTTTCACTATATCATTATAAACACTTGAGGACATAATGTTGATCGGGGATTTAAAGTCAATGTAAGCATTGTCAACGTGTCTATACCCAATCATACATGGTATCTTAGCATTTTTAGGATCGCCTCTTTTTATCTTAGGTTCGATTCTAGTAAAAGGAGATCGAGGGTTATCAATAAGATTATCATAGTACGCAATCTCCTCCTTAGTGGGGTATAGATTAAAATAATCATCTAACTTTAGATCAATCTCCCCTTCTTCAAGTTCCTTAACAACATTCACAAAATCATTAGGCCCTAGGTCCTCATTTGAATACAAGGCGGTCGCTAGGTCACTAAATGCATGGTCGAGCTCAACCTTAATCAACCTATTAAGCTCCCTAAGTTCCCTAATCTCACTCTCAATTTGTTCACATAACACAGCCACTTCTCTAGGGGAAAGGGGTGGATTCGCGTTTTCCATAATGGTCAACGGAATAGTCAATGAATTTAATTCACTAACAAAGGCACGAAGAAAAAGATAGACTAAAGAGAACCTAGAAAATAAAAATAAAATCTTACTAGAAAGGAATCTAGCAAGTAGACCTAATAAAAAGAGATTCTAACCTAGACAATAACTATTCCCCGGGCTGCGGCGCCAAAAACTTAATGCGTAGGAATTGCACCAGGTTTTACCTCTCGAGGGATCTCGAGAAGCTTACAACCCCCACCAGGCAGTGTACCTGATCGATGTAGTATAGTATAATGACAAGTACCGGGGGATTGATCGTTCAGCTAGGAATAGTGTCGCTAGGATTAGAAAACCTAAAGACTAGGTCTAGAGATGAGGGATGATTCTTTTTGTATTTTTATATTTTTATGAAAGCAAGTAAAATTCTCAGGTTTTAAGGAGTTGGGCGGAATTAGTTGCTAGTCAACTAACCCAATACTAAAATGCAATCAAAATAAAATACTAAAAATGAAATTAAACTAAATTATACTAAAGTTGTGAGCAATATGTGGGAGAATTGTGTTTACTTACACTTCACTACTCCCTAGATATCTTTTACACGTTAATTACTTGTTATAGTTGCGTGGATGACGGATTGTATTCCTTAATACCATTCATGGGGTGGCGTACTTACTTCCCCAATTTTATGAGAGCCTACTTCACTCCTATGTCGAGCCGGCTAAGAAGCTCCTAACATGGGATCATTAGAATTTACTCATGCATTAAATACAACCAATAAAACCTAGTACACATCGGTTCATGTTTCCTAAGACGTTCAAGCATGTTACACAATGGAGATCTGCCAGTTTTCTTAAGCCTAACATTGAAATCATTCATCCAATACAACCATAAACAAGTAATCAACACATAATTAACATCTAGGTTTCATTAGATCTAAGCAAACACAAGATAGATCTAGCCTATCATGTTGAAATCAAGACAAGCACAAGATATAATCAACCAACACATAGACATATTGATTGAATTAAGAGCAGACTTATCTGAATAGAACATGAAAGGATTCAAGGGATGAAAACCCTTGAAAGTACTGTAAAATATGACCTAGGGTTTACAAAGTTCAGCCCTAGTTTTCTCTACACAAGTTCCTCCTTTTTATGAATGAAAAATAGAAAACTATATATAGAGTTTGATAGGTGACGGCGTCAAGAACAAATGTCTGACGCCGCCATCTCGCCGCCAAATAGTTCCTCGGACTGCCTAGATCTGGGTCTGACGCCGTCATGTATTTCCCTTGTGCAGGCCGTCACCAATTTAACTCTTGACGCCCTTGTTGTGACGCTGTCAGGTTTGCACTGGGTCGTCACCACTTTTACTCTTGACGCCGTCAGGATCTTCCTCTTGACGCCGTCAGGTACTGTTCTCAGCATGGAAAATTAAGTCTTTGCCGTTTTCTTCACTTTTATGCTCCAAAAACGTCCGAATTGCTTCCTTTTCCAGATTTCACTCCCAAAGTACCTAAAATCACAAAAGGAACGATTTAGGGTAATATTTGATCAAATAAATTCAATTCCGGGCTTAAATGACCCCCTAAAAGTGGTTCATTTTTCGCCTCATCACTAATGGGATTATGTTTGTTTCTTAGCAGTGCGATTACTTGGCACCGATTAATGGCGACAACGAGGTTCTATCTACACGCTTTATGGGTACCAAGAAAACATGTGCTTATTCACATTGTGCCAAAAAATCAATAAGTTTGCTACGTATTATTGGCAATTTTGCCCGTAGACTTAGAAATTCGGTTACCTATAAATTTTCTTTTTCTCATAATCTTTTTGTGGGAAGGGAATAGCTATTTAAGAGAGATTGAAATGTCAGCTCGTGTACTTTTAAATAGGTCGGTTTTTGGTTGTGTTTTATTACTGACGGGTTAAATAGCCCCTTAAACGAGTCAAATGGGTCAAAATTTTAGTCGGCAATAAGTTAAGGGGATATAATTTGGTTCGAATTCAATTAAGCATAATTTTGCTTTTTAAATGCCGATAAAATCAAATGCTATTACTGATAGATATACATGAGCTATATGTAGGTACTAACAGTTTTCAATCTTTGATTTTCTCATGGTGCCTTTTAATATGAATGCTTATAAGTTATACTTATATCATGTCTTTGTTGACTTATTTATTTTTTTTTGCTATGTTGGCTTTTAATATGAATGCTTATAAGTTATTCTGTGTCTTTTTTAATGTGATTCAGTTTCTGCAATCCCAAAAAATCTTTTATCGCAAGTGTTGTACTGATTATGGTCAAGAGAGATGTTTTGTGTTCCCTCTTTCAATAATATCCAACCTTACCAGGAAGCCTACCAGTAACAAGATTTGAGTCTAAGCAACAAGTAATTATCTTTTTGTATAGTTTAAAGTGTTTTGACCTATTAACACTATGTTGGAAAAATGGGCATGTCTAAACAAGTTCGAGTAAAACACAAAATTTCACTACATGTCAAAATTTTTGGGAAGGGTGAACACAAACACAAATCCGACAATTTCTTAGTTTTATAAATAAGTAGTGCTAAATATATAGAACAATATTGATACAATATTATCATTTTTAAATAGAAATTTTTTTAATACACTATCCTCAGTCCAATGGATTATTTTTAGTTGAGTGGGTTATGTAAACTTTTTTTTAACCTAATATATTAGCTTATTTCTAAGTGACGACATTTGATGAGCTATGCGGTAACTTTACTGAAGCCAAAGTCACAATTACATCATTTTACATGAAGACTTCTATTGAACTACATGTATGTTAAATTGGCCGTTTTTAAATATGGCATGTCGTCTTGCAAAGTATTGACAGTTTTGTTGTTGCATTGAACAGTAAAACAGAACATCAACTCTCGAATTCCATATTATGATGCTGGCATCCGATCTTGACTGTTGAAGAAGTTGATGGATTGAACCCGACGTGACAAATGTGCGCTTGAATATTCATGTGTTTATTAATATGTTTATTATTAGCCAAATAATTGGCGCCAACTATTTGAATAGTAAACAAGTAATGAAAAGGATGAAACACATTGCAATATCACTAAGTAACTAAACAAAGTTCAATTTCTGAATTGTATTCATCGTACAATACAAGCCAACAATATTAGATGATAATTCAACTTCAAACCAATCGTCATAACAGAAAAATGATGTTGTGGCAATACTCTTAACATGATGGATGATGTAATGTGTTGCTGACTTTCCTTTTCTTATGATTTTGCAGCATGATGCATCTTTTAGTCAACACAATTTGAGTATGAGAAATTTTGTGATTGCCACCACAAAAATCGTTGGAGTCAGTTATGGACAACTCAAGTGTTTGATGGAATGAAGATGAACTACTCAAGTGTTTGATGTTGACCACATACAATTTGCTATTCAAGATTAACTACGAGTTGGTAGGAGAAGATGATACATGCACATTTTTTTTAATATTACAAACAACATTATTTATTGTATCAATCATATATTCCTTATTATTTTTTCAGAAAATAATAGAGCTTCTCCATTTCATAATGGAAACGTATGTGTATAAGAAACAGTATATTGATAAAAAATTTTCCAAAATCAAAAGAGCGATTTTATATACTTTCGTTTGTTGTTTGTTGTATGTTAATTTTTTCACACATGTAACTGTCTCTCATCATAAATTATCTACATGGTTTAGACTTAGGTCAAGACCGGTAAATGAGTAACTATAACTTCTCATAGACTTATAGTACCTGGTCTTGCTTTAATTTGTTGGCGTATGTTGAATTTATGTACAACAAGTCAAATAAACCATATATAAATGAAAAAAAAAGGTATTTAAAAATTTCGTAGTTTTTCATTGCTAATATATTCATAAATAATTGGTTGTTATGTACATGCAGTAAGAAAAGATTTGATTCAGTGACAAAGCACTTGAAAGTTACAACGACATTCTCATCAATGGTGAGGAACTTGAAATGATTGGAACTAACACATCCAAAAAAGGTGATACTGTAGACGCCTTTACGAAGGTAACGGGGGCCATGGCTCATTGTGATAGATGCCCGATGCTCCTCTTCATGGGTGGTGGCGTGGGTGTCGGAAAGAGTATTGTTCTAAAAGAAATCCATAAAGGGTATGATACAAAACTACTTAAGAGTTATAATCAGATTATGAACGGTTGTACATCTCTTTAACCATGGAAGAGAAGGGTGTCTATGACACCATAATGAACTTCGCTGAGACAGGAAAAGGGGATACGTATTTTGTTTACGGTACGGAGGTACCAGGAAGACCTTATGGAAAACACTTGCTGCCGGTATTAGAAGAAAATGTAATATAGTCTTAAATGGACATTTACTATTCAAGACCATCACATTTGGAGACGAAAATGCATGAACGTTGATTATTTTAATTGTTACAAACTCAATTGATTATCGACTAATTACGTATTATCTCATTATTTATTTCATATATTAATTGAACATGTTTATGTTCATTGTTTTCTTATTATCTCATTTTCATATCGAATAATTAGTTGTTTATTAATGGAAATTGTTTATTTTGAATGTTAATGTGACAAGTTTACATTTCTTGGTTCATTAATATTTTATTAGTTGTTTCCTTACTATTTCATTTACATTTACAGTAATTTGGTAAACATGAACTTGATTATACTATTCATATGCTCCATAAGATACTAATTAGATGCATCACATAACTTAAAATTTGTGTCATATGGTCATCTCACAATTCCACACCAATTAAACCAATAAAAGATTAAAATTTTATCATATACATAGGAAAAAGTCTACATGTAGAGAAATACTTGAAGGTCTATCATCATCGCAAGGATTAGGTTTTGAATCGATATGCGCTCACACACATCATTTTATGTTCGAGTCAATCTATTTTAGATTCGCCAACGCTATGGTTGTAAATCGATAGGCGCTCACACACATATTTTGCTACTCAACACAATAAATTTTAGAGACCCCAAGATTGGATGTTTGTTAGTGTAATTGTAACATAAGCAATTTCTTATCTTATAATGGACGCATTGTCTCATTCTTTGTTTCATATTTTAAATGGAATAAATTTACATTATTACTTTTCTTATCATCTCATTTATCTAATTCTTTAAAAAAATTACCCGGTGTCAACGGGTCTATAAGCTAGTTGCTTATATAACAAGCTAAAAAACTGCAAAGTTATTTATTAACTTCTATAAAACTTTAAACAACAATAAGTTAATCCTCCTAAACTTTTGATAATCATAATTTAAGCCAAAATTTCTACGAAACATAATATAATATTGCGTTTGTTATATAAGGCTACGTGTAAGAGCACCCACGCGTTGTGAGGGCTTCAATGCATCAACTCTTATAAACCTCTCTACGCGTAGATGGTGAGAAAAAAATAACTCGGTTTGTGCATCGACCGACTTGTGGAATGTGAAACCAAACCCAACGGTTAATTTTATAGCCGTTGGTTGCTTTATTATGCAAAAAATTTTATTTAATTTCAAATAATTTTATACACCTATAAAACTTAAATGTCATTTCATTTTTTTTTCTTTCATACTTTCAGAACACAATTTCTTTACAATCTTGTACTCTTAACTCAGAAAATGACTCAAAAAACACCCAAGCCCAAAACACCGAAAGCACGTCGCAAACAAAAATTCCAACACCAAATTCCAATTTTCGTATGGGTCACACACCAACCATTCATTTTCAACCAGCATAACTTGTTTACGACACATAATCACTACCGCAACAACAACCTACTTACCCAAACAATTCGTTCATACCTCTCTATAACCCACAAATGTACCCACAACAATAAAAATAACATACTTTGTATCATCCACAAATGTGTACTTTGTCATCACCACCCATGTGCTACAATTCATCGTCACCACCAACGAAACAATCTTAACTTTGTTTTCTCCGGTTGCACCTTTAACGTTGATGACATGGAAGATTTGGATCCATTTTTTCGTTCTCAACGTTATTATGTGACTCAAGCTTCAGGTGGTCCCTCCCAACCCGTTGAAGAAGACTCTCCCGTCGAAGAGGTTTATCCAGTAAAAAAGCTCTCAAAAGACGTCTACAAAAGATGACGATGAAAAATCTATGGACTCGGCAAAAGAAATAACGTTGTGTAAAGTTTGAGTCAAAACGTCCAAAAATAGCGGAAAGGAGGAAGATCGTGACTCCTTTTAAGTGTAAAATGGAGATGCAAGAAAAGAAGTATGCACAAAAGCAACTAAAAATGGACAACGATGACAATGTTCTTGTTTCAACAAGAAAAACAACGAAAAAAAGACATATTGTTCTATACAAGTCCCGATGAGCATTTGAACAGAAGCACAACACGAAGCGCGTACATGGGAAAGAACAAAAGCACCACGCGCCAGCTAAAACAAACCCACCACCAACCAAATCTCTAACAATCCGAGTACCAATAAAGAAAGTCCTTCATTTTCTACAAATGTTTTTTTTATGAAAATGATTTGTGATGTTAGTGTATGTGTTTTTTAGGCTAAAGTGGCTTTGAAAATGGAGGGATCTGGGAAGAAGAAGACTAAAATAATCAGATAGGGTGCATTTGTCTTGAGTTGGTTGTTTACATAATAAAATCAAGTTGGCCACTTCACCTGGAGCGCAATGGGTCCATTGTCGTAACCCAAGGGTTGGTTCAGTTTCGTAAATAGAATGGGTTATCCGTTCAATTTTGTAATTACTTTATATTACAATACTTATTAAAAAAAATTTACGTTATAGTAGGGTCTCAAAATTTCGATCTAATTTTACGATCTAAATTTTGCAAAAATGAAAACGGTTTGAAATAGAATGTTGATCTTGAAAACCACTTGGATTATATATATATATATATATATATATATATATATATATATATATATATATATATATATATATATATATATATATATATATATATATATATCAAGTAAGAAGAATAATTAAAATAAGAAGGGTAAGAAGTAATTCTAGCCACATATTTCAAATTAGGATGTAAATTTTGAAGAAAGATGCATCCACTTTTGTAGGTGCATTTGAAATGTGTAGTTGTGGTTTCTTCTTATCATTCATATTTTAATTATTCTTCTTATTTGATCCTAACTCTCTCTCTCTCTATATATATATATATATATATATATATTTCTAAATCCGAATACATTACACATACAAAACTATATAATTCGTACTAAACAGTGCCCTAAAGTATGAATGGTTATTAGAGCATCAGCAATGCACGGAAAGCTTTTCTTTAAAATCTCCGCTAATGCTAAAAAGTCTTGCAATAGCTTTTTTGTGTACCTCATTTATGTACTTTAAGTATTTAATTAATGAAAATGGCTTTGTAAGTTTCATGTCAAACGCTTGATATGCACTAAGTCATTTTCCAACAAGTCTTTGGTAAAGCTACAATGCACAAAGTCATTAAAAAAACTTTACAAATAGTGAAAAGTCTTTTGTAAACCGGGGAATTGTTGCTTTTAGGATTTCAATCAGATAATTTTATGTAACTGACTTTTCAATATTTATGACTAAAATATTTTTTGAAACCTTATATATCAAAGGTACAAATTTTAATCATTGTTGGTTTGAAATATATTCAATGGACCCAAAAAAGATTTTAGGTTGGTTGGGTAGGTGAAACAAGGATATCATATCTTTATGCATAGTCTTTGAAGAAACATAGAAATGAAAAATGAATTGCATTCTGTGGCAAAGATTCGAACAAACCCCATAACCCCTCCTATTTGATGGGGAGGAGTCTATTTCATGTTACAGGATTCCTCTGTCGTTATTCGTAATTTGTATGTTTATCAAAATAGTTTTAGATTCTCGTGTGCACACTGGATTTTTGGTTTTATTTTTGTTAGTTTATTTATTACAGTAATATTATGTGGCTTTGGCTTAAATTTTGTAGATAAATAATTATCAAAAGTAAATATAATAACATTGATAAATGGGTATTTTTGAGAATATTGAGTTGACACCCATCACAAATTAAACAATAAATATATAGACTCAATTATGACAACTATCGATAGCGAATTTTTACCACCTATCATAAATTGAAGTCATTTAAATTTACCTTCAACATCCACATTTAGGCCGATTAGATTCAACATGTTGAAGCGATTGTTTATCTCCCACCTTCTCCTTTGAAATCTAGTTCTGTCAGTAAGATCTTGTTTCATTCTACTTAACGTTTACAGGCACCAAAGAGATGAGTAGATGACTAACAAGAAGGTTCATTTGTTTAAGACTCGATGTCAAGTAGATAGAGTTTTATGTTATCTATGTTCGCAAACGCTTTGATTACACTAACCGGCAAAATTGATCGATTTACATGTCATATTTCAAGAGAAATTTAAGATTATTGATTGTAAATATATGGTAAGGCTTTATAACGCGGTTACACCTCTCAGTCACTCTTGACTCGTTGATTTTCTTATAAGACATGCCTGACAAAGCAAATTAAAGCTAAAGTTTATGAGTTCTAGAGTTGAAGCTTTTACTTCATTTGTCAAAATTGTTATAGCGAAAGTTTATAATTGAAAATGCCACATAGACAAACAAAATATTCTCCATAAGCTTTAATTTAAGAGCTTAACATTTTTAATATCTCAAAGTTTTTACATGAGCTAATCCATAAGCTTTAATTTAAGAGCTTACTAGAGATTGTGCTTATAGCTCTCATACCCTCTCCGTTGTAACAAATGTTTTACTGTACCTTGTAGAGGCTTTGTTTGCTCAACTTTTTAAATCAACGAGCGGGGTAGCCCGCGCGTTGCTGCGGGAGCGCTTTGTTGACGTTATATGTTTCTTTATCATGTTTATATTATTTTGTACATATTTGTTTCTGTATACTTTGGTTTAGAGCAATAAGGTGGGTAGCCCTCGCGTTGCAAAAGAATAGTAGCCTGCTACACATAGATGTTTTGACATATATTTGTGCAGGGTTGGTTACTACTAATTAGATATTAAATTGGTATAGCTAAATCTAGATAAGATGGTGTAAATTTTAATATCGTAACAAATCAGATACGTATTGACATCAGTTTTTTACGACCATGTTGTCCAAAAAAAATGTAGCAATACAAAGTATTCATTTAAGAAAATGGCATATAATAGTAGCCAAAATACATTAGAAAACTTATCAATACTGGCGCCATTCAATTGTATACATCGTTGAACTTTTAAACTTTTCTTGCCTAAGAAGCTTGCAGTGCCCCATTGCTTTGTAGCGCTCTTGTTTATGCTTTTTGTTTGAGTTCCCAAAACAAAACAGAATAGCATAAAGTTGGGGTATATCACATTGGAAATGAACAAACTTATTACCAACGTTAGCCGATAAACCCCATAACCATATACTATGTATAATCCGTGTCTATATACTGCCCTCTTTAACGACTCCCTTTAACCCATGTTTCGACACCATACATGTCAAAGGTTCATCTGTAAAAAAAAATCCCAACATCAATTATATAACAGATTCCCTAAATATATATGAAGCTATATATATACATAAGTGCGAAGGTTATAGTTAGCGTCTTTCAAAATATTTAAAGTTTCAACATCTATTACAAAAGACATATAAGTCAAAAGAGATAGGCTGCCATCTTTTTTCAAAGTCTATTAGCATAATCACTACTCTTATTTTATGTTGTAAACTTCTTTGTTCCACCCTCTTTGTTGATTTGCCATTGTAAATCCACTTTTTAAAAAAATATGTGTATATAACAATCAAACAATTCTAATAAATTGCTCTAGCAACTAAGTTCGAGCATTCTAAAAACAATTAGATAGTATAATACTAAAGAACTCTGTTGTTGACTATTTATAATCTTCCAAACAATATATTAAGGGCAAGTCCAACTTCCAACTGATACATATTGTCTAAAATAATAGTTTTTCAGCCACTAAATAATGGATTATCGAAAGTGCTTATTAGTTACACCGCAAATCCACACTTGAACGGCCTTGACAGTACCTGATTATGCTAGAAAAAATGTACCAAATAACAGGGGGCATAGTACACACATGTCTTAATCCGACTCTTTTTAAGGCAAGGAAAAAGTTGTTTAATCAAGTGTGCCTGATTTATCAACGGCGTAACCAAATGATCAACACGAAATACATCCTGAAACTCAGTTACAAAATAACGTAAACAATCAAAATCACACAACACTAACCAAACACACATCGAAACCGATAATCCTACGAATCCAACATACCTTGGATCGGCAGAAATGGCGTTTTATCTAATTCAAGAACTATAAGAGTGACATTCAAATATCTACTAAGCGCAACCATACCACATATCTGCATAGCAAACACATTTTTTTTGGCACAATAAGCAAGTTCGTTCGTATCAACAAATGTTACAATTATTCACTAATGAAGTACATAGCACATATCGAATTAAAACATATCATATAATCAACATCAAATAAACAGCATGGAATAAATTCATAGCTCACCAATAGGATTAGTCGAGGCACCATAGCCATGAATTCTCAGCATATCTCTAAAACGCCAAAGACGCATCTGTTGGCATACCATACCACGTTCCAACAGCAAACTACAACGAATAAAAGAATGAATGTACATACATGGTTATGTATTAAGGGGCGTTTGTATGTGCTTTTAGAGTTTAAAGTTGGATGGCAATGCAAATCTGCTAAGTTAATGATTATTGAGAAGGATATTATGTTGCTAACTTAAAGTTTAAAGTTTAAAGTCTGCAAAATCTGCTATTTCAAAGTTTAAAGTTTAAAGTCTAAAGGGCTACTATGTTTGGTGAAGCTTATTGAGGGGGAAAAAAGGAAGTTATAGGTTAATTGTTTGATGACGATACTGGAGATCACGACCGCAGCTGTATGCATTCCTGATATTAAAAGACCGGCGTTAGAATAAGATACCTGGTGGCTTATCTTTAGGACATAAAACACCGTTTTCTTATATTATGGTATACGCTAAATAGCATGAAATCTATTGATAACTAATGACAATGCTATTATGTTCAGTATTTGACTTTGACTATTGCTATTACGATACTTGGCCAAAATTATTACAGACACTATCCGATCTAGAGGCAGTAGTTGTACACGATTGCTATTATAACATTAAAAAGGAAACATGACAAACCTTTTTTGGCTCCTGTTCTGGAGCAGTAGAAATGTTCTGCACCTAGTAGCTGCAAATGGTGACTGCATTAAATAAAATACCGTCATTATTTCAGTATCACAAATGAACAATTGCTGAAATTCATTAGCATATGCAATTACAAAGAAAACAGTAAAGATCATTAGTAAACTAAACCATACCTTCGAACCATTTTTTTTTAATCTTTTTCAGAGTAACAAACCAAGGCCCCTTTTTTCTCATCGTTTTATCTATTATCATCCAGAAATCTGGTTTCATTGTCTTTCCTGTAACAAAAGAAAACACCCACACTCTTATACTTTGTCATTAGTTATTTTGTCAAACTATAGCTCTAATTCTTCAAACAAACCTATATCTAAATCATCAAAATATTCAACAACTCCAAAAGAGCTAAACAACCGAAACAACTAATTTCAAAAACAAAAATATAACAAATCAACATTTATGTTTATATGCAACGAAAAATCTTACCTTTAATTAAACACGGATTGAGCATAAACAAAAACAATCTTCCGGGACAAAAAAGGCCAAAACAGGCACCCATCTTGCGTCTCCAAAAAACTAAAAGCACAAAAACGTTTTGTGTCTGTGTGTTAACCGACTGTATGCCATCAAGGACGAAAACCAAAATCATAAAAAGAAAACTGAAAATACAATTAAATCAAGCCATAAAAAAATATATATAAACCTCAATCATTACCAACCGTGACTCGAGGGTAAAGCTAATATTCTCTAGGATCGTGTTGCCCATTTGTTTTGTGTGGTGGTTGTGGAAGAATCTGGATCGGGGTTTCTTTTCTTTTTTTTTTAATCAAATATTTGGGTTGCCAAATTCTTGTTAGTTGGAGAGAGGATTAATGGTAGGTGTGTGTTTTTGAGTATTTTTTTTAGATGGAAGAAGCTTCATGAGTATATAAAACAGAAATCTGGGAAGGGATGTGGGTTCGTGAATGGGGAAGAAGGTTCTAGGTTGTGTTGTGGAATGTGGAGATGGGGGAAATATCAAGGGGATGTGGTGTGGTACAATCGCTTGCAGCGTTGGTACTGTTCATTCAACTGTTGGACACAACATTTTGAAGCACGCACCCGCTACAGGAAAATCCCGGGTTTTTAATATATTGATAAGATAATGAGAAACAAATGGGCCATTTTAGTTTTGTAATTAGAATCGGTCCTCCTTCCTCTGGACCCAGCCCTAAAAGATGGGGATCAATGCTACTGAGCTACTTAAACCGGTTATGGGCTGTGGGCTTTAACTTGTCTTAAGCGCTGAAAGCCTGAGACGCTGAGTTTCTTGCTACAAAATTGGGTAGCTCGTTTAAGTTTTCCTTGACAACGGTATCTCTTATTCAGTTATTCTTATGCATGTTGATTTCTGCATATAATGTGATTATCGACTTTGTGTTTGGCAAACTTTTAGTTACTTTTCAACCATTAAAAGAGAACAGTGCAAATATACGCACTCTAACTTCAACATTGATGTCGTTGAAATTTTAATCTAATACAGTGCATAATCAATCATCCGATTTACATAATGATCTGCACAATGTCTAAGTTTTATCTCACTTTTACAATGTGTAAAAGTGTAGGCTTACATCAACATGCAAACAACCAGTCAACCACGAGTTGATGCGAACAACCATGAACTCAACAGCATGACTCCACAAGACCACAACCTATAGTCAAAAACATAAATGACATACCGTGCAAATGTTGAATAACCAAAAAAACAAACTAACGAACAATAAATTGAATCAGTGAACAGTTGGATATATATTAATGATGCCAATCCGCATATACATTTTGTCTTGTTTGTAAGTCTACACTTATACGCCTTATAAGTAAAAATGTATAGCCATGAAACGTGTTAAAGTATGTCGTTGTTCTATAGAGTTAATAGCAAAAGTTTATTTCGTTATTTACTAATGGGAATAAATGAATTGTTACGCCTTTGCGTATTGATTTATACGTAGTGAAGCAGGCCTACAGAGTTTATTCTTTCTTCTTAAGACGGTTACACATTTAAGTATTTTTGTTTTGTCTTTACAACACGTGTGAACAAATAGTAAACGATAAATATTACGTAGTTAACACGGGAACTGATTTTGCAACATCAAATATTGATAAACGAGAGTGAAACCTTCAAAGAATAAAACACTAACAAGAGATAAACTCTTAAAATACGTAGTTTATTAATAATCAAGATCAAAAATTACAAAACCATAAACCATATATTTATAAGGGAAAGTTATTTATCAAAAAACATAACTAATTAAGTAAATAACAAAATTAAAAATAAATAAATTTTCCTAAATAACAAAATAATAACAATCTGGACTTTCTGTGAAACAACTCAAATCTTATCCTCATTATTCTCCATCACTTGAAAAGAACTTGCCTCGAGTTCTCATGTGTAATTTTGCTCGTGGAATGGACATTTGGTTCTTGATTAACGCCTTTGATCTTGACTTGTTTATTAAACTCCCACAAGTCTACACTTAAACTCAATTTTCAATTAGTTAGTCCAAAATAATCTTTCTTCTTCAAAATAAAAATCGTATTCGAGCTCTTGGGGTAGATAGTCTTATTTGATGAATAACTGTAAACTTTGGGATTCTTCAAATATATAACCTTATCCCGTTTCTCTTCATTAAGGTCCATACTAAAGTCTTGGTTGCGAGCACAAATCTTCCAACCATCAAGACATTCTTCATCTTTTAAACTAAAAGTATTGTCTTCACAATTCTTCAAAACCACAACTTCTTTTGTTATTTCCACTAAGGAAGAAGTTTTGTCTTCATGTTGCTCAAAAACTTGTAGTTCTTGAATTTTCTCAACGTGTTCTTCAACAAACTCGGTTTTCAACATCTTTTCCTCAATCTTAACCTGGACCTTTGGTACATATACTTGCTCGTATGATGGAATCATCGCAATTCTCTATAATTCCCATAAGAAAAGGTAGAGATTGCGCTTTAAATCATAGGAACCTTGAACTTCACATGGCCATGATTTTCCAAACCGAATATGACAATTATCCATGTCCTCCAATTCACAAAACACTTCACATTTGTAAGACCTACCAATAGATATTAGAATCTAACAAACTTGTGTTATTCTAATTGGACAAATCGCTATTGGTAAATAAAAATAACTAACCAATTTTCTCGACACCAAATTCCTAGCACCATAATAATCAATAACTAAAAAAAATACCTTATTATTATTCAAAACTTTTGAATGAAATAATATGACTATCTTCATTATTTTCTTTCATTCATCATCCTTCCTATTGTGAACGGGGATTGGTTGCACCTACGATCACGAAACATAATTCTTCTAGCATATTGTAACTCCTATAAAGTTCTCTCATGGATTTGCTTAAACCATGATTTATGTACTCTCCAGTCCATACCCCACAAACAATATAGGATTTTGAATCTTCTACACCATCTACCATTCAGGATACTAATAAACTCTAGATGCCAACTGATGCAGTATGTGGAAGTGAATTTTGTTAACCTTAATCCAAGGATTGATGAATGAGGAGCACCTCAAGTGATAAAAACCCAACTGACGCAGGATGCGAAAGCGAATTTTATAAAACCCTAATCCAAGAGAATGAGGATGAAACCTTAAAAGGGAATATAATCCCTAATGAAAGACGCATTTTTATTCAACAATCATTGATCTAGATGTAACACCATGATTTTTATAAGTTTTAGTAATAAACTATATTATTATTAGAATATTATAAAAGTCTTTTCGTTAGTTTTTATTAAAAATAAGGACCTTCAATGTAAAAAGTTAACGGAAAATTACTAACAGTGCAAAATATTTAAAGGCCAAGACTAACGGTGCAAAATATACTTTTAGGCAGAATTACCAAATTGCCCTTATGGGCTTATAAGCTTAATAATTCGGCATTTAGCCACAAAAACACAAGTGTATGTTTGTTTTGGGGACGTGGCTCTCATAAGACAATTAGGAGGGAACTTTGATGATCCTCTCATTATCAAGATTATTAAAAAGAAGGCGTTCAAGATTAAGTTATGGAATTTCAAGTGCTCACATGAGCGTTTTAATGATAGAAACCTAACTCACCAAAAGGTAAGTTATGATTATGTCAAGGTTATGAATTGATCATGAACTAAACTAGAATGATTTGTGGAGTATGATTAGTTATGATTTTGAATTAGTAAGAGTTTATGTCTAGAAAAATTAGCTAGTTCATTGTTTAAGATGAATATGATGCTTAATAATAGTTTATAAAAGGTGTTTGACACAAGCATAAATAATGCTTAAACTAGTGAATTTGCTTGTAGGCCTTATGAAAAATGATCTTAAGATGCTTAATAAGTTGAGGTATGAGTATGTATGTGATTAGAATAGTTTTATCTTGGGTTTTGGGTCGTTTTGGAAAAATATGGAAACGAGACAACAAGGTTTGTAGAATTTTGTGATGTGTTTGAAAGATCGTATAAAATCAACTGTTTATCGTATTAAGTTGATGTCAAATCCAAAATTGTAGTCCTCTGAGTCTACTTTCTGATGCAATTAGTTTCAAGGTCTAATTCCAAGTTTAACTGGGTCAAATCTGCAATTCACAGTAGACTGTTCACAAATCAGCAAACAGCCCTTTTCTAAAAAGTTTTTAAAATGTTGACTTAGCACCATATATGATCATATTTAGTAGTTTAGATGCAAGTACATGTTAGATAAGTGAACTTGTAAGTTCTTACCGTATTAGTATGATTATTATACGTTTAGGTGCTCTCGGCAAGTCAACAAAAGGCCTAAACAAGTCTTTAAGGCGAGTAACGAATTTTAGCTTCATGTTTTTAGAATGGACATTATATTAGAATATATCTATAGATTCGGATATAGCCGGAAACAAGTCACGTATAGGATGCTCACAAAAAGCATCTTTTGTCAAGTCACGTATAGGTGTGGATGTGCCTTTGTCCTTCTTTGATTTCTTTGCGAAGACACTTATCCTCCATGAGGGTTTATAATCAGGGGAAGAAACGTGTACATCGGGGATGCATTTTTGTTAATTTGGTGTTATCATTTCAACTTCCGCGAGTTGTTTTGTGTGAAGTAGCCTACATACGTGAGAATATCTTGTTGATTTTTTGCTTGTTCCCTCGAATTGATTATCTACACTTCATTGAGTATACTTAATATCTTTGAGTCGAGCTGGAGGAGGTTGTATGTCTCAAGATATGTGCTTTGAACGTTCATCATTCTCAATGAAGAAGTTAGATTTACTTGGTGTGGTTTACTGTTTCATCTACAAATTCAGTTGCGCGCTTAAACTTCAAATAATTAGAAGATATGTCAACTACATCAAAGTTTGAAATCTGCTAAATATGGTTGTCAGTTTGTGGGGAAGCCGATTCAGAAAGTTCGCCAAAAAAATTGTGTGAAGAAGCTGCTAAAGATATGCAATATAAATTGGGGGAAGTTAATCTAGCTCATAGAGTATAAATTGGAGGGAAGTTAATTCAATTCATACATATTACATCATTTGCTTACAAGTGAAGAAATGTTCTCATGCCCGTACAAGAAGAAGATAAAGAGCGTCAACTGTGGTCATCCTCAGCATTGAAGAACTTGTGAAGACTTTTCTTTATTTGTATTTGTACTGCTAGAAAATGTTGTAAGTAATCCCGTATGTCGACACACTGGGGGAAGATTGTTGAGATCGCTCCTAAACTGTGAATGTGATGACATTACGAGAATTACATTAGTTTTACTATAAGTCACATACAACAGGGATTAGAGTTGTAATTGGCCTAAAGTTATGTATGTTGGCCTATATAAAGTGATAAACCCTCCTAGACTTCACTAGGAGGGTGAAGCTTCTGGTGTGTTGTATTGTAATCTTCTAATATTATTCAATAACACACATCTTTCCTTTCTTTCTCTACTCTCTCACTATAATGGCTATCTCTTACTTTGAGCTTCCCCGACCTCCCGAATACACATAATCGACCAAAACATCGATCCCACAGGAAGTATAACCGAGATCTATGAATCTCGATTAAGGTTTGTTTGTATTTGTCGATACTAGCTAGGGAGGAGAGGAGGGAGAGCCGAAAGTTTGTAGCTTCAGTTAGGGTTGTTTGTGTGAGGTTCAACCAAACAATGAACACCCGACTACCCAAGGGGTGTTTATATCCCCACTCAACTTGTCCAGCAAGTCTTGTCTTCCACCTCCTCTACTTGCATGAAAACGACACAAAGGCCACTCCTATAACCTTCCCATAATCCACCACATTGATAGGGAGGACAAGGGTTTCGTTTTCCGACACTAAGTCCCTCTTTTTCATATTTAATGTATATTAAGTTAGTTAAACGTATAACGAATAAACTAAGTTAATCGTATAACGAATAAACTAACGACAATTAAATATATTCATGAAACATATTGTATATTTAATAATGATATATAATGCATAATGTATAATAAACGTGTTCTTCGTATACGTGTTCTTAGCCATATAAATGATTACGTAAGGATCGCAAACCAACATGACTATCACATCCTCATCAAATAACTCGAATGTCTCTTACATGATTCTCAAATTGTAATCATTGTAGTCTTGATACATTACCAGAAAGCTCACTTTTGACAAACATTTTTAATATGCAATCATCTTTCTATACTTTTTCCTTCCTTGTTCTCTCAAAGCTCGAAAGTCTTAGCCAACAAATATAGACTTTTCAGGTATCACATTTTACTAAGAAATTAATAATCATTACCTCGCTACACATGATGAATGAAACTAGCAACCAATATGAACATGTAACTATAAAAGGTATAGCTTTTTTTTCTTTCCAATGGACCAAGCCAAATGGTATTTGTGGCCGGATTTTGACCAAATATTTTGCCAACACGATTCGACTAATTTGTACACCTGTGAGGCTGTAATCTTCTTTGTCTACATGGCATACAATTATTGGTCAAAATGTCGTAGTCAACAAAAGTATGTAAAGTTCTTATTTCAAGAGCGTGGTCACATTGCTATCCTCACAGACATACGTGGTAAATTGTTATTCGTCTGTGAGATATATTTATGGTGATGATACGTTAGTTTGTGAAGGGATCTTTGGACCTTTATATGCGTTCACACAGCCACCAAGGCTTAAATAATCCTTAAAGCCTCAACGTTGAAATATAATTTGACATGTTTAGCATTTAGAGCGCAAGGAGAGGTAACATATTAACACCGGGTTTTTTTTTGTCACGTTAGTGTCATATCATTTTAGCACAAAAAAATTACCCGATATTATAACACCAAATAACATCACCTTTTTAGAACCCACATTTTAAAAAATTACAATTTACAAATTAACCCCTTAACTAATATTTCATTCATTAAAAACACTTAACTAATATCTCATTCATTAAATTAATATACAAATAACATTTTTATAAATACTACTACTACTAATAATAATAATAATAATAACAACAACAATAAAAATGATCTTTATAATAATTAAAAAAAAACAATAATAATAATAATTACAAAACTATTAAAACAAAAGTTAAAATGTTTTTGGGTCTAATAATTTTCAGCCTAGCCCAAACCTCTACTACAGTATTAAATGTTAGACTAAAAAAAAAAAAAAAAAACAAACTCGTCTTCTTCATTTTGTACCTGCACACACACACAAACGCAAACCCACACACACTACACAAAAACGCAAACCTTCAAACTCAAACTCAAACGCAAACCCAAGGGGTGTGTTCGTAAAATTTTGTTTGTCTTCACTTGCGTTACAAATGACGTTGTTGTAGCAACGTAAATCTCAACGCAACCATAACGCGGGGGAGGACGGAGTGGACGTAACGCCATAACAGTGTTAATAAGTTACCAGCTAGGACGATTTTGCGTTGGGGTGTTATTACTCCCTTCGCTCTTAGTTAAAGGGTAATTGCGCGTTGGGCGACAGTTATCCATGTAACTAAATTCTCGACGAGCAAATATATATGCTTTCAAGCATCAATAATTTGATCATTTTTAAATAATTATTTTTAGACTTAAAAGAATATAGCATAGTATCATATAGTTTAAAACGATTTTTTTTTTTTTTTTTTTAGATGAATGAAAGTTTTCGATAATTGTCAACTATTTTCGATAGTGGTGTAAAAGATTGAGAAACTTGGACATGAAAGAAATGTGAAAAATGTGATTTCACGTATTTTGAAAGAGAATTGGTAGCTTTTCATTTTACCGTGCTATACATTTTTTTAATATGAAGCATTAAGTTAACATAAATTTACTTTAGTACAAACGAGTGGGTTTACCCGCGCGTTGCTGCGGGAATGTTTTGTTTAATCTAAACTCGAAATTAAACGGTTGTATAAAAAAAATTGTTATTAAGGACTAAATATGCAAAAGGTTGATAACCGTAAGTACTATTTTCGTAAAGTGTTTCTGAAAATAGTATTTTTTTTTACGGCCTGAGATTGTCGGTATGTTGCAAAGTTAGTATTTAGGGACTAACTTTGAAATTAAAAGTTAATATGAGGGTCTTCTTCTGTACAATATTAACGGCCGGATTAACTTTGCAATAGATCCATAACCTCATGCTCTAAAACGAAGATTTAATTAGAGGGCGGTGCATCTCTTTTATATTTAAAAAAAAAAAAAAAAAAAAAAAAAAAAAAAAAAAAAAAAAAAACTGTTTTGCACTGTAGCAAAAAAAAAGTGGGGGCACTGTGCTGCACTGTTCTGCACTGTAGCATGAACAGTGCATCACACTCACATACACCTAATCACTTTTAGAATATATATATAATTTATAACTCTAAAAAGTTATATGACCTTGATTATGAGTAATTTAATGACCAAATTAATAATGTAGGAATACAAATTTAGAACTTATAAGATAGTAAACTTATGGGTAATTCAATGAACTTGATTATAAAATTGACTCATGATTAATTTGATAGTTATAAATTGAATATTTCTTCAATATTAAAATGAATGTTACAAATTTATAGTTTTTTCAACAATATTAAGATCATGTCATAAATAGTGAGTGTGTAATTTTTATTTTATTTTTTTTTCACTACTATAAAAATAAGATCCCAAATGATTGATACTAATGTAACTTAAGATGTATCACAGTTTCTGAATTAGAATATGCTAAAATAACGTAAAAACCATAATTGTTATACTAAACATGTTTATGGTGTTAAGTTCAATTCCAAGTACAGTATAAATCTTATAGAAATAGCATTAAGATGTCACATCAATCATACAAATTTTATTAACTCAAAGTCTAACATTGTTCCATGCTCTTAAAAGTTCATTGATTCATACACATACTTTAGGCTTGTTTGGTGTAAAGTTTAGAATGAAGTAATGGAATGACCCTCATAAATATTTGTTTGGTATGTCATTATTGGAATCAAACAGTCATAGCATTGCCATTACCTCATTCCACACTAAAAGGGACGGTTTCAATTTTATTTGCACATTTTTCTAGTGCCAAAAAATAATGCTCGTACGCTACTTGGTTTTCATCCATTCATTTTAGTCAACTTCATATTTTCACGACACTTTATGTTATCGTTAACTTAGTGCAAATAAATTAATATAAAATCTTCAAATCATACCTACATCTAATTTACAAACAAACATAAATTTTGATACATTCATACTCATTTATATTCCACCCTTATATCAAACATATATCTATTGTGATTTCGGGTTACAAACCAAACGCCTCCTAAGTACTAACTATAAAAATTTCTTCCAAAAACATCAATGCATTTCTATTGTGTTCTGAAAATAAACTAGACCTATAAACTCATGGTCTCTAGTTTGAGCTGCCCTAAGCACATAACTAAAAACATACGCTACTTTACATCTCTAACAATATTGTTTTATCGAACAATTAATATTAACAATGCAATAACCGACTTGTAAATTTGGTCTATTCCAAATGATCCAGAAAAATCACTGAGAAATAAAATAAGTTTCTTTAAAAGTTCAAGTTCTTATAAGTTTTCTTCAAAACCTACCCTCATATGAATCGAAAAGCTTGTCAACAATGACTACAATGTAGTGTTGGGTTTCACACTTTGATTAAGCTCAAGTGACTTACTTGAAGAGGAAGTGATTGACACACTTATAAATTTGATTGTGGCACTTAATGTACAAATAATTAAAGTAATTTATATTTACAGTACAACTATTTAATGCACGTTTTGGAGTGTACCAATCAAATATGAAAGTGTGCAAATCACCTCCCTACTTGAAGAGCTCAACTTATAATTAAGAAAATATGAAATGAACTAATCAAGAATTATTATTAAGAACCTATTATGACCATGAATAATAGACAAATATGCTAGGTGATATTAACATTAGGTGTTTACTATGTATTTACTATTTCTATCTCCCCATCTCATCTACATAAATGTTTCTTTTTAAATTGCGCAAAATTTTTTAAAAAAAAAAAATTGTAATTACTACACTTTCTATCAATCATTTATCATTTCTAATTGTTAAATATTTTTTGATTGGTTGAAAATCAAAATAAACATTGATTTTAAAACAACCTAAAATAACAATGTGAAACTAATTTTTGAACACAAGAAGTAATATATGATTACTCTCCCCGTCCTAAAATTATTGTCCCCTTTTAATTTTTTCGGTATTCCTTTCTCAACTATGACTGTAAATATTTTTGTTTGTGTTATACAATTTTTGATAAAAATTATAGCAATGAAAATACATTTAAAACTCAACTCGTTCATATATTTTGTACCAAGTATTATGTAATATAAACAAAAATACTTAAGATCAAAGTTGAAAAGTAAAGACCGAAAAAATTAAAAGAGGACAATAATTTTGGGACGGAAGGAATAATATATAATAAACTGAAAATAGAAAGTGAACAAAAAGTTAAGCATAAATTAAGTAGGTTTTTGCTTTTTGTAGCTTTAAGTGTAGTTTTTAATAGTTAAAATATATTTCGTTGGTTGAGAATAGTCATTTGAAATGTACAAATAATTTATGGATGTCAGCATTTTGTAAAGAATATGTTTACAATTGTTCAATTAAGTAAGTGTGTTTGGTATGTTATAAAGAATCACAATCGACAACGGTATGTTATAGGGTGAAATGAGAATAAAGATATCATTGTCAATATTGTTATTTAATACTCCGTATAATAATATGGTATTGGTATTAGATTTCAAAAGATGGGATGGTTACCTTTTTTTTAAATATAATAAATGAATTTTAAACATAATTATATTTATCATTTTCTTTTTCTTGTGGTGAAAATTGAAGATACCAAAAGGGATTCAACACGAGATCTGGTGAGAAGAAAAACTAAAATTAAAAAAACTTGTAAACCACCAAATTTTCAATAAAAAGCATCCATAATGCATCAAGTCTTTAAAGACTTTTATGCATAACTTTTTAATGTGGTTGCATCTAATGCATTTAATACTAACTTATTTAACAACTAATTTGAATTTCTTTTTGTAAAAGCTTGAAGTAGGCGAAGTCCTTTCTAAAAAGCTTTTGTAAAATCTTATACTATAATGCAAAAAAGATTTTGCAAAAGCTTTATAGAATGGTAAAAAGCTTTTGATAGTTCGAGCATTGCGAATGTTCTAAGAGCATCTATAATGGAAAAATCAAATAAAGATTTTTTACTATTATAAAAAGCTTTTTTGATATAGTTTTTGCATTGCATGACTAGTTTTTTTGTAAACTCTTTCAAGTCTTTAATAGAAGTCTTGGTTATTAAATGAGATTTGAATTAAATGCATTAAATGTGTCAAGTCTTTAAGACTTGATGCATTGTAGCTGCTCTAAGAAAATCAACAAACTATTATCATTAAATGAGTTGTGCATTAATTGTGCAACCAAAAAAATGATTAAAAAATGGTTTTGCTAAACATTGCCCACTGGGCAATGTTTAAGCCACATTAAACAATCTATTCTTTCTATATTTAAAGTAACTAGCTTATAGACCCGTGAAATTCACATGATTTTAGAGGGTTTTTTTATTAAAAAAAAATAAGTACGCGAATAAAGTAAGAAAGAACAACGAACGTAAATGCTATAAAATTTTCTTGTAACGGAATAATAAGTTATAAGTGACTGATAGTAAAAAATACAATGCTTGTAAATATCTGTGTAATAAACGTTTATTGCCTCGTGATCTCCAATATGTTTGTCTTCAGAAGCAAATGTATGCAGTGACCATTCTAACATTTCAACAAAAGGTCCATTACGTGAACACCTAATAAGTTTAAAAAATATGTAAGTAAAAGAAGTTTGGGATTAATTTATAATAAGTGTAAATAAGAAAAATACCACAAAACATGTAATATGTATACTGTACATACCTATTGACTGTTTGATCATAGACCTTGAAGATTTCTTTATATACCACATTTATAGTAGTTTTTTATAGGTTACCATCCGCATCTGAAACAACAACCCTCAAACCTTTTTTGCTTCTGACACGTGAAAGAGCCACATATAGCTGCTAGTACCTACACATAGCTCATGTACATCTATCAGTAATAGCACATCTGATTTTATCAGCATTTAAAAGGCGACATTATGATTAATTGAATTCCAACCAAATTATATCCCCTTAAACGACTTATTGCTGACTTAAATGACTTATTGCTGACTAAAATTTTCAGTCATTTACTTAAGGAAGGGTCAATTTGATTGGTCAACTTGCCGATTGGACATTTGTTCAAAATTTGTACTCATGTATTTGTATCAACTTGTGTCCTTAAGGCCATTAACATCAGCATCACCACCAAGGGAAGTTGTTATCTTAATTTTGCCACCTCAACCTTTAGCAACTCTTCCTTAAGTGAATTAAAGCTTACAATGGAGGTGGTCGACTTTTACTATGTGGCAAGGGCTTAGCCTTATTTGCATACTACTTCATAAGGCCTATGCATACTTAGTAAGCTCAAGACTAATTTGCATGATAACTTTCTTGTTTTCTGTTTATTATTGGTAAAAAAAAATAAAAGATAACGTGTATAACAAAAGCATCACATACCATAAGGTAAAACATAATCAAACATGAAAAAACACTTTTTATAATACAAGAATGCTTCTTAGCGGTTTGAATAGCTCTATTTACTTTACCTATTCTCTTCAATCTAATAAAAGGAACCATAAAAATAATGAGAAGTAGTAAGAATGATATTATAACTAAATACCACAAACTTGCTTGTTCCACTACTGATACTACAGTGTTTATGTTGTTTCTGAGATTAAAAAGATAACAAAAAACTTTACTCGTGTTATGACCCGTGCAACGCAAGTTACAAACAGCTCATAAAACAAAATACTTCGAGCTGGAATATATGGAACTTTCATTACCTCAAAAAAAACTATTGCAAATTATTACGACATACATCACTAACTTGAATTTTTATTAAACTTTACCAAGATCATTTTTATAACCATGCCAACATAAAAGGAAAAGATCTTAAACCGTGTAAAGAGACTTCTATAATGAAAACGCACAAATGCATACATAGAGGGAATTAATGTGGTTAGCTTAGTTTGTCTTTCTTATCAAAAGTATACATTAGTAGATGCCTTTGAAAGCATGTCACAATATTAGGAGTCACATAGCATGCCATAGTGTAAAAACATACATGATATAGCAAAGAAATAGTAAACTTAGTTATTTATCTACTACACATGAGTCTAAGGACACCCCATCCAACATAATAGCATGCAATATATTAGGAGTCACATAGCATGCCATAGTGTAAAGAAGCACATACCTGATATAACAAAGAAATAGTAAACTTAGTTATTTATCTACTGCACATGAGCCTAAGGACTCCCCATCCAACATAATAACATGTAATATATTTAGATAGCACATGAGCCTAAGCACATACCTGATATAAGTTCATCAACAAATTGAGATAGCATATGAAAAGTCAAAAGAAGATATGACCCATTTGACAAATACCAAATCCGAGGTAAAAGAAAAACATTAACAAATTGAGATATTATATGAAAACTCATGAAAGATTATACGCACATAACACATACCCAACCCATAGAAGATACTTGTATGAACTATTGGAATTTCAAAAGAAGTGACACACTTGACAATTACAAATAACCTCCCATATCGACCCATACCTATTTTGACCCATTTCAAAAATGACTTAATATGCTATAATAAAAGATGAGTATAAAAGCATTGAGTTACTAAAATTCTTAATATAGAATTACTCTTTGCTTGTCCCAAATGGGTGACGAACGACTCATGAACTACCCTTTGCTTATCCAAGGTTTAAAAAAAGTGTTCACATTCATTATTTGTTATAAGTCATTCTTTTTGCGACAGCTAATAAAAACTATTTTTTATATATTAAATATGTTTACTTTTTGAAGTTATACCTGTAACTTATCTAAAACTCTTCATTTTCAAAACGCCGACCATCTTTCAACAATTTTACAACTCCATTATTCGTACTCAACTTTTCGTTATACTTAAATTGCACGTGCATTAATTGGTCATCTTGTATTTCTTATATTTTTGCAGGGTCGTGAAGTTTGAATAATATTTGTGGGCCATTGTAATCTCTAGGGCCGTGGTAGCTTTGGGTAAGGGTTATGATAGCTTTGGGGTCGAGATCGAAAATGATTGTGTTAGCTTGTAACTCCTAACTTCTTAATAAAATTTGTGGGCCATTGTAATCTCAAGACTTTCTTTAATTCCCTAATTAAGGATAATTTTTTTTTTAACATATCTTACCAAGCAATCCCAATCCCATCCCCATCTTCTAACCAAACTAACATGTATTAAAATACAAAAATAACATGAAACTTGAAATTAGAGAGCACATTTACCTTTCTAGATCAATCAAGATGTTGCTACAATTAAGATCTCTATGAATGACGCATGGCTCGTGGGTGTGCAAATAATCCAACCCTTTCAAAATTTGTCTTAACCATTTTTTATGACTTCAATTGACACACGCTTGTGTTTCTTCCTGTGATCTCTTAAATCTCCTGGTATGCATGCCTCAGTAATAAAGTTCAAGTGGTTGTTCTGAGTGCGGTTCTAGAAACCATAAAGAGCTACCAGGTTTTTGTTCTTTAAAGTTTTTAGCAGTTATATTTTTTTAATAGTCTCCTTTTAGCATACCCGTACTTAGAAAAATATCTCAGGTTGTTTCATGGTACATATACATCATTGATGCATGGGATTTGCACCAGGTTTTACCTCTCGAGGGATCTCGAGAAGCTTACAACCCCCACCAGGCAGTGTACCTGATCGTTGTAGTATAGTATAGTGACAAGTACCGGGGGATTGATCGTTCAACTCAGGAATAGTGTCGCTAGGATTAGAAAGTCTAAAAACTAGGTCTAGAGGTGAGGGATGGTTCTTTTTGTATTTTTATATTTTTATAAAAGCAAGTAAAAATCTCGGGTATTGAAAGAGTGGGCGGAATTAGTTGCTTTTCAACTAACCCAATAACGAAGATGCAATCAAAATAAAAATAACAAAAATAAAAATAAAACTAATTTAACTAGTGGTGTGAACAATAAATGGGAAAAATGTGTTTACTCAGATTTCATTACTTCCTAGATATCTTTTACAGGTTGATAGTTTGTTACAGTTGCGTGGATGACGGGTTATATTCCTTAATACCATTCGTTGGGTGGCGTACGTACTTCCCCAACTCTATAAGCTCCTACTTCACTCCTATGTCGAGCCTGCAAGAAGCTCCTAACATGGGATCACTAGTATTCGCTCATGCATTAAATACAACCATAAAAACCTTAGTACGCATTGGTTCATGTTTCTTAAGACGTTCAAGCAAGTTACACTATGGAAGTCTGCCAGTTTTCTTAAGCCTAACATCGAAATCATTCGTCCATTACAACTATAAACAAGCAATCAACCTATAATCAACATCTAGGTTTCATTACATCTAAGCAAACACACAAGAGATCTAGCCTAGCATGTTAAAATCAAGACAAGTGTAAGATATATTCAAACAACACATAGACATATTGAATGAATTGAAAGGATATTTATCTTAATTGAACATGAAGGGTTCCAAGGGGTGAAAAAACTTGAAAATACTGTAAAAGTCGAGCCAGGGTTTATTCAAGTCGTCCCTAAAATTGTCCTCTTCTTTTGAATGAAAATTACAAATACTATATATAGATTTTCTATGGTGACGGCGTCAAGAAGAAACTTCTGACGCCGTCAACCCGCCGCCCAAAATAAAATCGGATTGCCTAGATCCAGATCTGACGCCGTCATGTGTATTGTTGTTATGGGCCGTCACCACTTTTACTCTTGACGGCCTTGATTTGACGTCGTCACATTTCTACTGGGCCGTCACCACTTTTGCTCTTGACGCCGTCAGGTACTGTTCTCAGCAAGGAAAATTAAGACTTTGCCGTTTACTTCACTTTTATGCTCCAAAAACGTCCAAAATGCTTCCTTTTCCAAAATTCACTCCAAAAGTACCTAAAATCACAAAAGGAACGATTTAGGGCATTATTTGATCAAATAAATTCGAATTCCAACTTAAATGACCCCCTAAAAACGGATCATTTTTCGCCTCATCATATACACTTACACTTGAGATTTGCTTGTCCTCATGCAAATGCGCTTTTATTATAATCAAAATACAAGTTATGGGTCATTTAACGCTAATATAAAAGTAATTACAACAAATAATCGTTCCACTAAAGACCAAAGACAAGCACGGAGGTCATACACTAGCACCTCACAAATAGTGTTTAGATACTCACATCTCTCGGGTGTAATAAAGTATATATCACAATATGGAAATGGAAAATATCTCTCACTACCTGTCATAGCAAAATAGATTACCATAGACTTGGGAAAAGATCAAACCTCCACCACATAGCGTAAGCACCTAGGATAAACTATCAAACAGGTTTTTTAAAGGGATGTAACGTTAGGTGTAGGGATATGGAATACACGGTTTTGTTGGATATAGGCAATCTTTACTGGTGGCGAGTTAATCATCTTGGTTAATTACGTGTACAATATGGCGTTGCTAAGTCAAGACTAGACTCGACTTAAACTAATAAATAAAAAACAACAAAAACATAAAATAAACATAGAATGAAACGGAATGGTAGTCTTTTTTTTTTTTTTTTTTTTTTTTTTTTTTTTTTTTTTTTTGTGCATACACTCTTACCCTACCATCCAAAATAATACATCATAGGGAATGAATATTCCCCTTACACTTGAATTTTTACATACTTTACAATAAACTACTCTAATGACTCGAATTAAGATAATCAAAACACTTGGAGTACTTTTAAGATTAACGCACGTATGGGGGTAATAATATGATGCTCTTCCCCATTACTCCATAACACAAGTAATTTACCCACGAGTCCCAATCGTCCCAAAACAATATGTACAAGGAAATGACTCGACTTAGCAACCATGTAATCAATTAGATAATTAACTAAGGGTTTAAACAAATAATAATAATGCACTAAAGATGAGTGCATACACGGAAGACTAAGGCGATTTGGGTGTACATTTAAATGGGGTGTAACAAATTCTTCCTTTAAGAAAGATGCTTAAAGTTAGAAACGAAAAGATAGGCTCAGAGGGGTGTACTAGGGGTTTCACGTACTAAAAATGACAACGCTAAGGTGTGGGAAAAATTAATTGACTTTACTAGCCAAGTAATATGACTTAAATGGTCAAGTAATTATGATACTAGTTTAACACAAGGGTGATCATAATGCCTCTTATCATGTAGTGAATCCTACCACACGAATGTAGTCTCACTAGCGGTCTCGGGATGCATCACTAACGCAAGTTCTAGAATCTAAATGATACCGATACACTCATAAGCACTAATAATGAATATTTTTCCTATCAAATCTAAAGGCGAACCTCACATATTTGGGTGAAAATTTTTTCTGAATGGTACGGTTTTGTGCTAGTCATACAATCTCCTATCCATGAGACGCTTGCTAAGGCTAAAGTTTCACTCCTAAATGTTGTAAAAAAATTTAACTTTGGCGCTAAAATTACACTAACAAGTATTTCTCTTAGTTTTATTACACATCTACCATCAAACAAACAAACTCAAGTGAAAGTGTATACTATAAGGTATCATCATTTTACCCTCCCCTTACACTTAGGATGAACATTGTACCCAATGTTCAATTAAAGAATATAAAAGTGAAATAGTAAAAGAATGAAATCAAATACTCCCCTGATTCGTTCGGTGTGGATAGTATGGTAACAAGGTTAGATCTTCCTCCAAGAAAATGAACCATCAAAGATTTCCTTCCAGAATATAAATCATCTTCTTGTCATACATAACCTGTTAAACCTGAGAAAACAAACAAGGCAACCTCGCGTAAAATCGGCGGCAATCTATATATACTAATAAATCCTAGAAAATAAAGTAAGATATAATGCTTGTGGAATGATGTTTGCAGATTTCCTGGAGTTTATAAAACTAAAGATTCAACACAAACTTTGAGACTCCGTTAGAAAAACAAAACTGGCAAAATTTCCAGAATTTTACACATGACGCCGTCAGCAATTTCTTCCTGACGCCGTCAGAAGTGACCTGCAGAAATCCTTACGTTAAGTTTCCGGAAAATTTTTGAAAAACTTATGTCTTACTTCCTGGAAAATCCTGCAAAACATCATTATGACTCGATACAAGCATTTGACTCTAACAAATACGAATATACATGTCCAATTAATATTGTGGAGAATCATGATCAATTTTGTTTCTTAAAAACATATTTGGGGTTTCCCCTTACACTTATCTTTTGCGAAATACCTTTGGATGAAGTTAAGACTAAGTCAAACGACAAAATAAAGTATTTTCACCATTTTAGTTTTGAAACATGATCTACCAACAATAAAAATAAAGCATGCATACGGAAACAAATAACAATCAAACAAATAAAAGTCACACAAAACATGGGTTGCCTCACAAGAAGCGCTTTTCTTTATTTACGAGTCTTGTAGCTAGACTCAAGGTCATGGGTTACTATGTGACCTCATCTCTCGAGATGATGTAACCCATATAATTGCGATCATTACTATCGTGGTGGTGGTGTTTCAATCGATCGATATTTGCAATCACCTCTCCTCCTCATTTACTGCTCAAGTTAGCTATCCCATCTTGGCTTATGCCTTCAATTGTAAAGGGCCCATACCACCAGGGACTCGGTTTATCGGGAGGTATTGTTACCTCTGAGTGTCTTAAGAGTACTATGTCCCCTTTTGCGAATGGTGCATGATTCTTTGTTGGTTGACTATGTTCAAAATCGACATGAACCTTGTTGCTTTTGCTTTTTCTTTCTTCATGTTTAGTTTCTTTGTAACTTTTGATTCTTGCCTCCCATGTAAGAATCTTTTCCTGAACACGAATAGGCGATGTGTCAATGTTGTTTTTGAGCTTTCTCCCCATCAAGATTTCTTGCGTATATCGCGAGGTCATAGGAAAGCTAATCTTCCTTTTTCTAGATTTAAGCTCAATTTTCTTATTTTCATACCTAATGACAGCTCTTGCGGTGGTAAGGAATGGTGCCCCAAGGATTATTGGCATGCATCCACCTCCTTTATCATCGATGATCATGAAATCAACGGGATACATGAATCCTGCGACATTGACCAGCACATCTTCTGCGATTCCCTGGGGGTACACATAAGAGTGTCCAGCAAAGGATAGCCTAACACGAGTGGTGGCTAGCATTTTTGACGTTAGTTGGGTGTAGATAGTTAGGGGCATAAGATTTACTTCCGATCCTTAGTCGGCGAAAGTGTTTAGACATTTCAAATTCCCGATGTTGGCTGGTATCTCAAAGTTCCCACACGCCATCTGCTTAGTAGCCACTTTTTGTACCAGTAGTTTCTCAAATATCGGTCCCCCAGGTAATGTGTCATACTCATCCTTTCCCTCTTCCTTCTTCTCTGAACCCTGTTTGAAGGATCGGTTACGCCCGTCACCCTTTATCCAATTTGTTATGGTGTTTTCGTTTATATCATGTTTCAGGTAGTAACTTAAGGATTGGGATTTTGGCGGTTCTTCAGTGGTTTGTTCACTAGGGTTCTCTACTTTCTCATCATCTGTGCGGACAATTGTGATGGAGTTAACAAACTGGGTAGTGGGGGTGGCGCTTTCCTTCCTCAGTAGCATCCTTTCAGGGGTTTTTCTGGTTTGCATACTCCTCCACTAGGTTCATCATCTCCTTCATTTTCTCTTGCATCTCATCCTTTTTCTTATAGACTGCTTCCTCGAATCTAGCAAGCCGCTCAGAATGAGTTGCCATATATTCTCTCATCCGAGCTTTAAATTCCGGGCTAAGCTTTTCAGGAGGAGAATAAGGTGGGGCATAATTTTGAAAGGTTTCAACATTCTCTCGAGAAGGTGACTCTGATAACGGCGTTGAAGCCATTTTTGATACAGAATTGACAGCAGCCCGTCTAGGACTTAAAGGTCTCTTTTGCCTTTCCTCGAAATAGTCAACTTTTGCCTCAAGTTTGCAAAGGAGTTCATCGGAGATTTGAGTAGTCCCTCCAGGTGTCAAGATTGCGTTGAAGGCCGCTTCTATAGTGTGATTAAACTCCCATAATTCTTGATTATCGGCGGCAAGTTCTTCAATAATTGCCTAAGATTCCTCGGCATTCCTATCACGCAATCTACCTCCGGCGGCTCGATCGATGGTACGTTTGGTGGGATAATCGACATGGTCATAGAAGATCTGGACTAACAACCAAAGATTTATACCATGATGAGGGTGGAGTAGACCCTTGAAACGAGCCCATGCTTCGTAGAAATTTTCACCCTGATGTTGTTGGAACATCAAGATATCATTTCTAAGCATCGCAGTTTTCCCCTTAGAAAAAATTGAGCAAGGAAACGAGTGGTGAGATCATCCCATGAGGTGATGGATCTCGCGGGTAAACGTTCAAGCCATTGACTAGCTTGATCACGTAGAGAGAATTGAAATTGGCGTAATCGGGTCGACTCTCTAGTTGTAACATCAAGGTCTATAGAATCTACGATTTTAAGGAAGTCCTTGAGATGTTGATTAGGATCTTCGGAATGAAGTCCATGGAATGCACATCTGTTTTGCACCAACCGGATGATGTCGGATCGCAAGGGAGACACATTGGCTCCTTGGGTGAGCTCAATAGTGTTTCGATAACCTTGGTGGCTAGGTCGGGAATACTCTCCTAGGGTTCGGGGCCTAAGAGGTTGGTTTGCTAGTGGTGGGTTTTGTGGGTGGTCTTGTTGTGGTGGGTTGATGGGTTCAAAGATGTTACCACCTTCCATGATGTCGGATGGTAAAGGTTACGAACAAAGACACAAAGAAATAAGATAGACTAAAGAAAATCTAAAAATAAAAATAAAATCTTACTAGAAAGGAATCTAGCAAGTAGACCTAATAAAAAGAAATTCTAACCTAGACAATAACTATTCCCCGGCAACGGCGCCAAAAACTTGATGCGTGGGAATTGCACCAGGTTTTACCTCTCGAGGGATCTCGAGAAGCTTACAACCCCCACCAGGCAGTGTACCTGATCGTTGTAGTATAGTATAGTGACAAGTACCGGGGGATTGATTGTTCAACTCAGGAATAGTGTCGCTAGGATTAGAAAGTCTAAAAACTAGGTCTAGAGGTGAGGGATGATTCTTTTTGTATTTTTATATTTTTATAAAAGCAAGTAAAAATCTCGGGTATTGGAAGAGTGGGTGGAATTTGTTGCTATTCAACTAACCCAATAACGAAGATGCAATCAAAATAAAATAACAAAAATGAAAATAAAACTAATTTAACTAGTGGTGTGAACAATAAATGGGAAAAATGTGTTTACTTAGATTTTATTACTCCCTAGATATCTTTTACAGGTTGATAGTTTGTTACAGTTGCGTGGATGACAGGTTATATTCCTTAATACCATTCGTGGGGTGGCGTACGTACTTCCCCAACTCTATAAGCTCCTACTTCACTCCTATGTCAAGCCTGCAAGAAGCTCCTAACATGGGATTACTAGAATTCGCTCATGCATTAAATACAACCATAAAAACCTTAGTACGCATTGGTTCATGTTTCTTAAGACGTTCAAGCAAGTTACACTATGGAAGTCTGCCAGTTTTCTTAAGTCTAACATCGAAATCATTCATCCATTACAACTATAAACAAGCAATCAACCTATAATCAACATCTAGGTTTCATTACATCTAAGCAAACACACAAGAGATCTAGCCTAGCATGTTAAAATCAAGACAAGCGTAAGATATATTCAAACAACACATAGACATATTGAATGAATTGAAAGTACTTATCTTAATTGAACAAGTAGGGTTCCAAGGGGTGAAAACCCTTGAAAATACTGTAAAAGTCGAGCCAGGGTTTATTCAAGTCGTCCCTAAAATTGTCCTCTTCTTTTGAATGAAAATTACAAAGACTATATATAGATTTTCCATGGTGACGGCGTCAAGAAGAAACTTCTGACGCCGTCAACCCGCCGCCCAAAATAAAATCGGATTGCCTAGATCCAGATCTGACGCTGTCATATGTATTGTTGTTCTGGGCCGTCACCACTTTTACTCTTGACGGCCTTGATTTGACGCCGTCACATTTCTACTGGGCCGTCACCACTTTTGCTCTTGACGCCGTCATAAAGTTGCTCTTGACGCCGTCAGGTACTATTCCCAGCAAGGAAAATTAAGACTTTGCCGTTTTCTTCACTTTTATGCTCCAAAAACGTCCAAAATGCTTCCTTTTCCAAAATTCACTCCAAAAGTACCTAAAATCACAAAAGGAATGATTTAGGGCATTATTTGATCAAATAAATTCGAATTTCGGCTTAAATAACCCTCTAAAAACGGATCATTTTTCGCCTCATCAATCATAATAATAAAGAAAGCTCGTATCAAGCATAAACACAAAGGTTTTTTTTATCAAGTTCTTTCCTACAAAAATTTAACTTTAATTATTTCAAACAATAAATTGATATTAACAATAATACTTGCTTTTTGAATGTTGCTATCAATAGCGTGACATGCAACCCTAAAAGTTAAACCACCAAGACTTATCCTAAAAATTAAAACTAAAAAACCTCTAAATTGATTTTTCATTAAATTGATATATAATCCGTTTATTGGTACTTAGATGACTTCAAAGTCCCACAGGCAAATTAATGATTGTTAATATGATTTACTATACTTTTAGTTCAACATAGTAAAAAATTAATTAGATCCCTTTATATATCATAATAAGCGTACCTGGAAGTTCCATGACATTTAGAGGTTTCCTTTGAGAAACCACTACCTTTTCTGCAATGATCATGAAGAAAAAAAGAAATAACTAAGCAGGAACAAATAGCGGTGCACATGCAAGCATTAGTTGCATTCCATACCTACTGAGTGATGCAAGGTAATCATCTCTCGACAGATTTTGCATCTCTTCAAGGTCTCTTGCATAGTCTGTGATCTGCCACCAACAATATATACTGAATAAAGAGAGATAACAGAAAACAAACACAAATATGACACACGATTTGAGTAATATTAAACAACAATAGACGATGATGCAATAGATGGAATCAAAATCTATTGTTATTAGCCTATTAGGGAACTTTATGATCATACATCAGTTAATATAGTACCTAAGTATTAACTATTAAGCTGTATTGAGTAATAAAAATTCCACAAGGAAAATGCTCTTTGAAAATTTATTAGTGTCCCAGGCCCCAATACTTCAAGGTAGCAAGATCATATGCTCTAGCAGCAGCTTCCTCATCATCATATGCACTAATGCACCTAAAGATATGTTTTATTTGCCCCTTAAAAAAAGGAATGTAGATATTTAACAGAATAGGGCTTTAGAGGGATATTCAATCAATATGCTTACGTAAGTAAACTATTGAAAAGAAGTCAAATATATGCCAAAAAATACCTATAAACTTATTCAGTCATCCCACTTTACATGTAATACTTCTTTTTTACATCTAAGTTATTAGAATATGTCTTAGTGTCCCATTAGGGTCATTTTTTATATAAAAAGTATCAAATTTGAAAGCCGGTTTAAGGGTTTGTGGCTACATGATGACTTAAACGGGAAAGATAGTCGTCTTTTCAATTGACATAGATGTACAAACAATAGTATACTGACTAAAAAGAAGATTTGAATTCTATGCAAATAACCTTTCTAAGAAATATATTTGTGGATAAGTTTTGATTGTTGGCACTTGGGAGTCGGTCTCACCATTTGCATCAGAAGAAGAATTACCATTCTTTGTGATTCCCGGCATCTCTTCAGATGTCCCCAATATACTAACGTCAGAGGAGACTGTTATATCAAGTTCGGCAGATATACCATTTTCCTTGGTACCATTCCAAAGAAGCTATTGATGAAGCCACTGAAGAAGCCACTGAATCAAAAAAAAAAGAAATTAAATGTTGGTCTTATTTAAAAACTAAAAGGAAGTATCCCACCAGTAGCTTGCTTTACATTTTATGCAAGTTCTTATTGTGTCTCATAAACATCACTGTCATACCTTAATTTTAGCAGAAAGAGTCACTGTACATGCTCTACACTTGTTGGCAGATAATCAAACTGGATCTCGGACGGGAGTTGAGGGGCTGATCATTATCTGTATGGACTGGTAGAAGGAAACTCTGCATTCTTATAAGGTAAGGCGAGTGAGGTGGTTGCACTCTCAGATCGCGAGACGTTGAAATGCTTGAATGGACAGGATTAACCGGGTAGGCAGATAAGCCATTCAAGTCAACATAAGGGAACATAGAAACAAATTCAAAATACCTGATTTCACATACCCACTTACCAATTTACTATAAAAAAATTATCACAAAAGCCAAACATACATACCAAATCTTTTAATTCAATATCTTAATCTTTAACCAAACCAGGAATGTCACCTAACATGTTTTTCAATCAATTTAGTCAACTTCGATGAGCACTTTTTTTTCTTTCCATGTCACCTACATTGAATACAAAGAAGCGTAAGTTTTGACTAACATATATGCTAAAATGACATTATCAAGAAGTACTGGTTAAGTTTAATCAAAATTTACCTTTCTTCGTGAACTTTTTGCTAAAAACTCTCATGAATCATATCTTTAAGCTTTTTTTGCTCTTCGCGGGTCGGTCTAGTAAATAGATTACTCCGCTTTATCAACGTCTTATTGGTAAGATCAGTATCACCGAACTCAATCAATTGGTGCAATAAATGGTTGGAGCACTAAGAGGGTGTTTGGCATTGCTTATGAAAACCAAGTATCTGATTTTTAGTATATTTTCCATAGTAAAAGTCTGCAATACAGTAGCATTATGTTGCAGGTCTGACCATGTTCTTGTTATCTTGCCATACTATAACTAATATGTCATTTATATTAGAAAAGTAGCCAAAAGACTTACATTAAACGTAGCCGACCAAGTTATCATCGTTTTGACCCATTAGTTAACCGAACCTGCAATTTTGCCATGGTATCCTTTCGCCTTCTGGTAAGGCCACCAAACTGGCCCGTTTTGGCTGTGTTAAGAATCACCCCTTTTGAAACATTATACATCCTTCTTTTTGTCACCTGTACATATATATTTTAGCATTAATTTTTTTGAAATGCGACGTTAAAGGACGGTTTTGTGGTTCACATTGGTCATTACGTAATCTGATCAAGTAACACATAACCAAGCACAAAGGCTCACACATGGAAAATATGAAAGTAATATGAGATTTTGTCAACACTCTTAAGGGATAAATGGTGTAACTGTCACAACTCACCATTTCACGTCATTTACCATTTCAGGTCATTTTCCCAAACTTCGACTTTTTACAATTCATAAATCACTATTCATCGTTTTACTATTCATCGTTTTCGAGGTCAGTTTGATGTTCTGAGAAACTTTTTGGAAATTTACTATTCACCGAACACTATTCATTTCCGGAAAAGTTTTCATCATTCACTTGCATTACTCATTTCATCGTAAATTTAGTTTACGGGTATTCAAATTCGCGTAACCGGATGGGTTTAGGTGCGAATTCATTTCATTAGTGCTAAGGACACTGCATACGGACTGGGGATAGTCTGCATATCATCATAACAGCATTTTCATGTTATACCACTCTCAGGATTTTCAAATTACTATATTTAGAACATTTAACGTTTTTACGTATAAGTAATTATAGTAAACGTTAACACCTGGTTTATACACGACGAATATATCTAAATATTCCCACAATGGTCCCGACATATTTTTATATCCATTTTAACATCATAAAACTTATAACAATCAGTTACCCAGTATTTTGGAAATTTATTTTATTTATAACGTACGCGTATGAATATAACGACGGTTTTCGTGAAAACTAAACAATAATCACCCGATCACTCAGTAAATGTACCCAACATATTTTTAATATGTTTTCAACATTATTATAACTTTATTTCATCCCGGTTAACTTTGTGAACGTTTATTGCTATTAAACCCGGTACCCGATTTTAACGAATAACGCGTAATAACACTTAACGCTACACTATATTTTCTAAGTGATCAAAACCGTTTTGGCTACTCCTTTTCACACCATAACCAGCCCAAGACCACCCCTTTTTAACCTTGTGCATTGATTATTAGTATTTAACTAATAAACACTTAATAACATAACTTTACCAAATCATAAAATCATAATTCATACTTTTAGTAAGATCAAAATTTGCTCATCCTCTCCATTCCCTCTTCATAAACCACGACCCTTTATTGATCTCCATGATCAAGTGATCATTTTCCATAAAGTAAAACACCAAAGTTGTTCATTTTACAAGCCTAATCAAGAATCAAGCAACAAAAACACAAGAACATCAAGCATAATCATCCAATAATCATCTCATTTGGTCAAGTAAGTTTTCATCTTTATTTTTTCATGGATCATCCTATTTTTACATGTATTACATAAGTATCATGCTAAAAACCATGTACAACTAGCTATACCACACTTTATTTTGGCTAAAATGAAACATACAAACCCTAACTTTCTTGTTATGAATCCCCTAGCTCTAATAACTTGGTTAGGAGTCCATGGCACCCTAAGAAGGTGTATGGTAAGATTAGATTAGCCATGTGGTGATTACAAGAGGTTTGGTGATGGTAGAAATTGATTTTTAACCTTGGAAACTTGATTTGGAACCTATTTTAGACATGCTGTCCCGTTTTGTAAAAATCTGGAAAATCAGTAAACACCAAGGAAACTTTGGCAAAATTTTTAGAAAATACATTCAAAAACGAATCCGTAGGCGAAAGAACGGATTAAAAAGAGCTTATAACGAAGAAGTTATGATTTTTGCAAGATTGTTGACGAAAAGTATTTTTCTGAAAATAGTTGCTGTTGGACGTTTTTCGTCGGTCAAAAAGAGGCTTTAGACTTAACCCGGAGGAGCCGAGCTTTCCAAAATATATTACTACATACTAAGACGTATCCGTGGATATAAAGAACAAGTAAAACGGACAAGTAACGACAAAGATATACTCGTTTGAATATCGGCTAAAACCCTTTTATATTTGACAGCTTTTATATAAATTTGGCGCAAAAACTACGAAGTGCATTTTTAAGCTAAACATGATATCAAGTACCGAGCTTTATAACTAACGTAGTATTAGTTATTATGAGTATGTTTTCATCATTTCAAGGATTACAACCCGAGTATTTCAACGTCAACATGAGAACTTACGTTATATATATATAAGTATATATATTATAACTAGCTATTTATATTTTCTAATAGCAATATTTTCCAAATTCTTGGATTTTATATTTTTGATAATACAAGTGTTTTTCCAAAGACTAGAGTGGTATAGAAACATGAGCATGGACATTCATAAACATCATTTGGTGATCTTAACGAGATCATGCATCATTCATATTAGGTTGCGGTTAGAGATCGAACCTCATTTCTGTGTACACTTTTGTCATCGTAGCTGTTGCATCAGGTGAGTCATAGCCCCTACTCTTTTAAATTGTTTTATCAACTTTTGGGGGAGAATACATGCTCGTTTTTACTTGAACTATTACTTGACTCTTTAAACATAGTTTTGACTTGAACTTTATTATGAACTTTTTGACTTGTCTTGACATTAACTTGTCTGAACTATTGAACCTTTTGACTTGAACTTTTGGACTTATTGTACTGTACGTTCTAAGACTTAAAGTCTCCCTTGTTCGGAGCAACGTTATAAAGTCTCTCATGTTCAGAGCATCCTTAATAAATCTCGCCATGGTGGAGTGACTAATAAATCTTTGCCAAGTCGGTAAAGTGACTAATAAATCTCGCCTAGGTGGTGGAGTGACTTAAAGTCTCCCTTGTTCGGAGCAACGTTATAAAGTCTCCCTTGTTCGGAGCGGCCTTGACTTATTATTGACCACGGGTGTTTGACTACTAGACTTAAACTATTTTAGCAGTGGGTTGTGAACACACAGGTTACAAGTCTCTTATGGCGGGACTTGTAACTGAGTGGATTTACGATGCCTTTGCTGTGTGAACACTTTCTATAAACTTTATTTGTTAAACAAACTCTATGAACTCACCAACCTCGTGTTGACACTTTAGCATGTATTTTCAGGTATTAACCAATGGCACGCTACAGGAGGTTTTGGCAGGGCATGGCATGGTCATAGAAGACTCTGATTATTCATTTGGGGACCGTTTTTAACTATTTTAATGGCCTACTTCCGCACTACTTTTAACGATGTAAAATCAATATTTTTGAATTAACCATTTTATTCTAAATGATTGAAGTGAAAACCATTTTTGAACTTGTGTTGTAATACTAATTGAGTTACACCCCAGCTACACGTATGCTTCCGCTGGACCCGATTTTGGGGGTGTGACAGTAAGCTTATTTGAATCCACTTATTAAAAAAGCATTTTCCAGCCAGCTTTTTAGTGAATTAAATATGAACCTTAAAAAACACAATGATCAACTTTTATCCAAATAATGCAAACGGCTTAGATGTTGTCTAGGATTACATATGATAAGTGCTTATTGGCCAATTCCACTCTATACAATAAATATGCATTTTTTAAATGTTCAGATTACTAACTACCAATTTGTTTATTGGCTTATTTTAATCACTTTTATAAAAGTGCAATTGTAGGTGCTCATAAGCTAAATGCATACAATCCCAGAGACCCCGTTGAGGCCTTTTAGTTTTGTGAACCCTTCAACCCGATAAGGGACTAAAAAAAGTTTACGCCATCCATTATTTCATATAGATATACCTTTAACCCCTCAAATAATTTGATATCGAATATACCCCCGAAGACACTAAAACTATGCGCCTATGCGGTACATGTTTATACTAATTTCTAGCAACAAATCAGAATTTGAAGATCTGGTGCAACAACATATATATATATATATATATATATATATATACTAATTTGCATTATGAATTTATGATTGATTTTTATCAGGTCAAATACCGTAAACCAATTACAAAAAGGAATTATAGAAATGGGAAAAAAGCGTTAGCGGGTCACTTGGTTTAGCCCGCCCCATTTCAGCTCAATTACAGTCACTCAGTGTGCTCCGAAATTTGTCTTGACCCACTACCGTTTCATTACATATTCTATATGTGGTTTTTGTATTAAAAAAATATAGACGTACCAACATTCGATTCTTTATGCATTAGACACCATATGTGCAAGTATTTCCGCATTGATAGGCATAAAGGCTTTAACAACTTGATTGACACAATACTTTTGATGCCCTAGAAGCCTATTAAAGGCATAATAATTTATCTTTAGAGATACAAAATTAGCCCACTCGGCTCATTCATACCTGATAATATCTTGCTACCATGGTACCGAATCTAAATCCAAACAACCCCGCTATAGGTTTCCACCTACACATCAACAATGGTAAACTTAAAAAGGTATTTATATATACTCAACAAATGTATAAATATCATAAGCATTATAGTTTCATAGTGCAAATTAAAAGAAAATCTGATTTTAGTACCCCCACAATCACCAACCTTTTGATTTTAACTTGATATCCACATGACCAAACATTTAATCGAATACTCAATCTTCATATGCAATTACAGTTACAGACCAATCCAAATTGCAATCAAAATACAAAAATCACAATTAAAGAACATGTAATTAAAATGAAATCAAATAACAATAACAACAAATTGTATACACAAATATCACGAAGCTCATCGGGGTCAGCCAAAGAGTGTCATCTGAAACACAATTATATTGATGATTAAAAAAACAACACATCAAAATAATTGTAATTTACAAAACATAATTCGAAACCCTAAATATTAAAATTAAATTGATATTTACCAATTCGTCCATGAACGGTATAAAAAAAATGATTTGAAGGAGCAATTGATTTGAATTCTTTGATTGGTAATTCAAAACTGCAAAGTATAAGGTTAAAATCAGGAGCTTATCGAAGAAGGTATTGAGTTTTCAGGGTTGATGATAATTCTTTAATCAAAGATATATAGACCAATTTGTAGGTTTTTTTGAATATTTTTTTGAATGCATTGAATTTAATTGGTGAATTGAAACTGAAAATTGAATACCAATTTATAACAAAGGAGCGTATAGAGGAAGATTTTGAATTGGTGACAATTGGTGATTGATTAAAGTGATTAATCAAGCGTATAGAGGAGCGTAGCATTCATTACTTTACAAAAATAATACAAAGAGGAGCGGTCAAGAGTTTTGTCCTAGCGTTTTCATTGAATGGTAAAAGTTGAAAAGGCAATTGCATTACCAACTTGTACGCATTAAACATTCGACCAATCATAGAAGAGACACATCAGCGCATTAATGAATTGGACTGCTTCAAAGACTTGTAAATTATTCTGGTTTATTAGTATAGATAGATTATGCATTTAATGCACAATAAATGAACATAAAAATTAACTTAAATATACACCATTTTTGATTTAATAAAGTCCAAATTTTCTTTTTTATTGATATTAAACATTGCCCAGTGGGCATTGTTTAGCAAAACCCTTAAAAAAATTATGCATTAAATGCATCAAGTCTAGACTTGATGCATTGTAGATGCTTTTACTAAAACTAGAACGGTACCCACGCAATGCGACGGTGGGTACCTATGACTATATTTTGCGTTATTTTGTTACACATTTAGTTGTTTTTATGCTTTATAAGTAGAGATGATTAAGTCAAATAATTTTAGTTTGAACAACCAACCTGCTTCCTAACAAACTTCCTAAACAACTTGCTTCCTAACCAATTAATTTTGAAATCATTCCATAATAAGCAAGTAAAAGTTTAAATTTAAAGCATTTCTAATTATAGAATAGTACCAAATGCATTATATAGTAGTATAGATGAAGCTATGAGTATAAACCTATAAACTAGGGGTGACAATCGAGTCGTGTTCATGTTAACCTATTCGAGTTCAGTGTGTTGGCAGGTTAGTATAACCTTTACCCAAATACGACACATTTATTAATCGTGTCAAGAAACTCAACTCTAACCCAGACCTGCGTAACACGTGTAACCCGTTTAAGTAAATAGGTCAAACAGTGAATAAGGTTAGTGATTTGTTGATTTAACTAGTTCAAATACAGAAATGATATAAGGATCTAAAATATGATAAAAATAGCATACAGATAATTATACGACCATTTTATGACATTAATTTCAATGATATTTGAAGTATAATCGTAATTCACCCATATTAAGTATATAACAAAATACATTTAATACAAATCGAACATAAAAATGAGGTTATATATTTATTTTTAGAGTTTTATATACTTAAATGGGTTTACGAGTTGACCTGTTTAATACTTACTCAACCCAAACACGACCCGTTTATTAAACGGGTTATACGGGTTAACCTGTTTTTGACCCAAACCTGTTTATCCTCAATTCAAACTTGTTTAACTTCGTATCGGGTTCGTGTCGTTTATCATGTCGTGTCAATAATTGACACCCCTACTACAAACTCATAAAATTATTATACTAGTAGCTAACCAGACAGTTGCCACTGACTATCATCATCACATCATTTCGATCAAGGTTTTCAAGATCAGGATCTTATCTAGGATCGTTTTCGTCTTTGCAAGATCGCGATCGTAAAATCGCGATCGTAAGATCGGATCGGGATCCTAAAATCCTACCATAATGCTATTTTTAATGATCTTTGTATTATTCAAATATACAAATTATTAGTATATATTATAAACATGAAATTATAAGAATACTTTATGAAAATGTTGTTCTAAATTATGAATATGAAATGTTTAAGAAAAATCACATGTTGTTTTTTAAATTATATAAAATCATAAACTATAAATTTGTAGTTTGGGGTTCGAGAAAAGTAAGATCGGATCGTAGTAGATCTTAAAATCCTATGGTCAAAATCGGGATCTTATAAAATCTTAAGCTTGTTAAGATCCTACAAAAAATCTGGATCGCTTTTGCTTCGTAGAATCGTAAGATCGTATAATCGGGATCTTAACGATTTTGATAACCATAAACCAAACACGCCATTAACGAACTTGTTAAAAAAAATAATACTATGCATGTTTCCGCACGGCCATTAGGTGCACCTCACGACGCCCATTAAATTAAAAAATCACACCCATACCATTAATACAAACTACGTTACTTTTTCCATCAATAATATTAATTTCATTTCCAATTATTCCACCAAACCCAATCGCAAAATCCAAACAAATCTCATCCGTTAAAAAATACCATCGGCCAATCCAACGGTTGAGAAAAAAGATACTAGAAAGTTCGCTTTATATCATCCAACGAGTGGGCTTATAAATTTATAGTGCTTGTGGCTACCCCGTGCTCATTCATTCATTCATCACTCTCTCTTCCTCCTAGGGTTTCTCACATATTTTTCATCTAAAAAAGGTCAGTTAGTTCAATCACACTTTGATCTATCGTTTATTAAGTAATTGATGGTCTGTTACAGTTTTTAGTTTATCTGTGTTTATTAATTTTGTTAAGATTTGGATGTATAGTGTATGTATGTGTTGACTTTTTGACTTAGTGTTATTTTGATTTTGATTGTTTTTTGGATTATAATTGAATGTGATTTGATTTCTGTTGATGATCGGTTAATTTTTGGGGGCTTTTGTGGTAGTGTATGCATGCGTTGACTTTTTGACTTCGGATTTATATATTTGTTTAGAGTGATTGTTAACTTTATAAAAGTTTTTATTATGTAGAAGTGATATAATTTCATTTATTAGGATGATCGGTTAGTTTTGGGGAGGTTTTTGTGGTGGTTTAAGCAAGGGTTGACTATTTGACTTTTTCAAGTATGGATTTATTGACTGATGATTTTTTTAATTTTTGTCTTTTGGGGTCTGATATATGTCAAAAGGATGATTGGATATATGTAGATTATTGCTTTGGATTGGTTTTGTAGTTTTGTGCATCTGTTTGCTGGCTAAGTGATTTTTTTCGCGTACGAAAGTTTAAATACTTGGGGGTGTTTGGCTATGCCTATATGATGGGCTTATGAGCTTATTAGCTTATATGTGTTAAATAAGCTTAAACTAAGTGTTTGTCTAAGCTTATATATAAGGGGGTTTTGATAAGCCCAAATTTTGTGGCTTATTTGAGGAGGGGTGAGCTTATATAAGAATATTTTATAAAAAGACTTTTATACCCTCGTTTAATAATTACACCCATTTAATGTTCATGAACTGTTTTGTCAATTTACCTTTTAAATTAGTGTAAGTTAAACCAAACACTTACCAAGGGCTTATGAGCTTATGATGTATAAGCCATAAGCTGCTTATATAACATAAGCATAAGCTTAGCCAAATACCCCCTTGGAAATGTTTTTGGGGGTGTTTGTTTGAGCTTATATATGGGCTTATGAGCTTATTTGATTTCGGCTTATATTTCCTAAGCTCCAATTTTCCGGCAAGTCTCAAAATAAGCCGGAAGAGGCTTATGAAATATGAGCCGAAAAACAAATTAGCTCATAAGCCACATATAAGCTTAAACAAACACCCCCTTTATTTGTATGCCTAGATACAGATACTGATAGTTTTATTTAAAGTTATTTAGTAAAGAGTTTTGTGAATAGGTTGATTGATTTGTGATTGATTGTATTTATTATGGTTGGATTATTTAATTAATTACCATATGGAACTTATTTTTATATTGAATGTTGTTTCAGCTTTTGATACTATGGGAAAGTGCTACCCAACCGTTAGTGACGAGTACGCCAAGGCTGTTGACAAAGCCAAGAGGAAGCTCAGAGGATTCATTGCTGACAAGAAATGTGCTCCTTTGATGCTCCGTCTAGCGTAAGACTTGATATCCTTCACCTTTGCATGATTCAGTATCATTTATATGTAAACACTTTGCTGTTTTAGTATTAGATTAAGTGTTTTTGAATAATTGTACATCACAGATTTCTTTTCTACAGTAACTGTATGATGGTCAAATTGAGATTTTGTTGATTTTAATCAGTTTCGTAATTTTTGGGAGGGCTGTACTACATGTTTTTTGATTTTGTAATGTAACGAGGGAAATCAGTTTTGTCTTAAATTGGAAAAAAAAAAATAATAATAAATAAATAAAGTCGTCTAACTTTCCAAGTATAATTGGCTATGGTCTTAATTCGGACTAATTGTTTCTGTGACTATTTATTAAAAATAGTTGGTATCACTGACCCCTTGTTCTGAATCATAATTATATTTTTGAGTTTCTCGAACAATTTTTGAATATCTAACTCTGTGCACATGTACTGAAGTTTAATTGATATATCTTGTGTTATAGATGGCACTCTGCTGGTACCTATGATGTGAAAACCAAAACTGGTGGACCTTTCGGTACCATGAGGCACAAGGCTGAGCTAAGCCATGGTGCCAACAACGGTCTTGACATTGCTGTCAGACTATTGGAACCTATCAAGGAACAATTCCCCATCCTCTCATACGGTGACTTCTATCAGGTATGATGATAATGTTGCGTGTTTGTATAAGTGTTTTATATCTTTTTAAGTTCGGGGCTGATATGTTTACATCTTTGTTGTAGTTGGCTGGTGTCGTTGCTGTTGAAGTCACTGGAGGACCTGATGTTCCATTCCACCCTGGAAGGGAGGTTAGTCTTACATACTAGAAACTGTTAATATGTTCTGTTCAAGAACTGAAATGTTTAACGCTTGTTTTTATTTGTAAAATTGTTTTATGTTTGCTTCCTTTGTATAAGGACATGTGTTACTATGTTTTGATTTTGCATCTTCTATACCTAATTGGTAAACTGTACATTGTCTCAGGACAAAGAAGAGCCACCAGTTGAAGGCCGTCTTCCTGACGCAACTAAGGGTTAGATTTTTAACTTTTGGATACTTATGACGTCTTTGCATGTTTTAATGTATTGAATTCATTAACAGACATGTTACTAAACCGTCTTGTTTTATTTACTTTAGGAAACGACCATCTGAGAGAGGTTTTTGTTCACACCATGGGTCTTGAGGACATTGACATCGTAACCCTATCTGGTGGCCACACTTTGGTTAGTGTCATTGCGTTCATTATTTTTGTTTTTTAATTTCTTGTTTGACAACCAGATTTTTTTAGTTAATTGGGAATTTGATTGTTATTATTTTGTCATGTTTATAGGGAGCTGCCCACAAGGAGAGATCTGGATTTGAAGGCCCATGGACTCCCAACCCTCTAATCTTCGACAACAGCTACTTCACGTGAGATTTACATTTTTTCTGTATTTTTTTTAGTTTCTTTGTTTTAAATCTCCTTCTAACTATCCTTTGTTCATGTTTTCTTTTAACAGAGAACTTCTTGCCGGTGAGAAGGAGGGGCTCTTGAAACTGCCTACTGACAAGGCTCTTCTTGAAGACTCTGTATTCCGACCATTGGTTGAGAAATATGCTGCTGTGAGTACATTCAAACTACCTCTGTTTATAGATATCTGCCTGACAATTGTGTGCCTACATACTTGGATGCTTAGTTCTGGTTTTCTTTTGAAACAGGATGAGGATGCGTTTTTCGCTGACTATGCTGTGTCACACATGAAACTCTCTGAATTGGGGTAAACTTTTAAAACTTGTCCATAACATAGCGTTTTGTGCTCACATAGTAAGGGTGATTGATCTTGATATTTATCTGTAATGATTGTAGATTTGCTGAGGCTTAAGGATTGTGATGGGAGTGAAAAGGCCAAGGGAAGGATGACCTGATGGCTGCTGCATCTTCTTTTGTTTTTAAACTTTTAGTGGTTTTTGTTTTGTTTTCAAGAGATTTATGGGTTAAAAAAACACATTGTGGTGCAAGGAAACCCCTCTTGAGGAGTGGGTGTATTGATGCAGTTTTATTAATATGATCTCATCCTGCTTTTGTTAGATTTGTTCCATTACTTGGTGTGCCTTATATCTGTTTGTTTTTGAACTTGTTTGGCCACTTTGCAATTGTCGTGATTGCAAACAGGACTTTTGGGGATTGCTGGTAAAGCTGTGCATATATTTGCCCATTTTAGCATTTCCAGTTGGACAACGTATAAAATTTACTGTCTAAACCCCTGTGCATATAAGTTCCATGACCGAGTAACTTTTTGGTGCTATATATGGATAGACAATCTGAATGAAGAATAATCAAGACAAGGTATTAGACAACATAAGAGTGATGGTATATTTTTCCAGTTTTTATTCCAGAATCGTTACCAAGAGTCTGAGACCAGTTTATTCTATAGCGACCATTTAGAGGTTTTATAGACTATAGAGGTGATCTAACCTTCATTCTAACTAAATCACGTTAGATATTATTGTTCAACTTTTAGTTCTTCCATGACTTGTATGTGTACATTGAATTGAACTCGAGCTTAATTTCCGTGGTTTTCAAGTTTTTAACAATATTCGAATTGCGATATGTTGCATTTGAAATGAAATGGATTGTCGATGATATATTGTTAGCGGATGGGGAGACTTGGGGTATGCTTTGTTGTTGTCGGACAATATTAACCGTAATTGTTATTCATTCTCTTCAACTAAATGATATAATTCAATAAGGGAGGGGTTATAAAGACCGGGGTCTTTTTTTTAGATGCACCGGGTCTAGGCTAGTGGGTGGGTCCATGGTCCTTTTTGGTTTTTTTTTTGTTTTTTCCCTATTTTGTCGTTTTGTGCATTTTTTATTTATTTATTTATTTTTTTTTTTATTTTTTTTTTTGTTTTTGTATAGTTTGTGTAATGTTTTGTGTAATATTTTTTTTTGTATTTTGTTTGTGTTTGTATTTTGTTTGTGTAATGTTTTTTTTTTGTGTTTATTTGTATTGTTTCACGGTAAACGTTACCACATTAAACGACTATAATAACAAATGTTATCATTCAATTAAACAACAACGTTAACACATTATTTAAAAAAACAACAACATCACGAACAAACAACGTTAACACATTATTTAAAAACAACAACATCTACGAACAACATTTACGACATATGAAGATTATTCATATCATTTAAAAGATCATGTAGCCTTGCACCCGACTGACAAGCGTGATCCTCAGGATTCCTTGCCAATTTTAACTCCATCTCCAGCGTCTTTATTCTTGTCTTCAACAGCTTGATCTCATTATCTTTAGCAACGCACTCATTATCTTTAGCAACGCAGTTTGAGCACTGCGTTGAAGATGAGGCTCGACTAAAGTACCGTCTTTCAAATACATCTTTCCAACTGAAGTATCGACACCCATAATCAGTTGTACCTGCCTGTTACATGTTAAGAAAATAATAAGAAATGTATTTTTATCACACAAATTAATTACATAATACCCCTAAGCAAACGTATAATTATTTACCACTGAAAGAGGACATGCATAATACAGTCGGCCCCGACTACCTTCTTTCGTGGATTTCCGTTCTATAATATATCCTCTATTACATCGACACCAGAAAGGATTTCCTTGGCCCACCTGACAAAAGAATTTGCATAAATCAGTAATCAATCATTTACAACATAAAACACGTATCATTTACAATGTTATTATTAATTTAAATATAAACAGTAATCAATCATTTACAACATAAATCAGTAATCAATCACTATGTTTATAATTATTTACAACATGAATCGTTAATCAATTATTTACAACATGAATCATTCACTATGTTTATAATTATTTACAACATTAATCATTTACAATGTTTTGTATGTATATATTATTTACTAATTTGGTAGTCGATGCATATATAATGATTCCCACTCGGATGCAGCTTCGGATCTGTTCCTCCTCCATTGTGGGTGGAGATACGGAAGTGGAGAATGTTTATCTAGCGTCAAAACAATGAAATGACCTACTTCGTCCCCCACACGGGCTATCACAAGGGGGTCAGTTCTTTGTGACGGATCTGGACCACTGAGAAGCGGAAAAGACGTATTCCAACCCCGCAAAGATATAAATGCAACGGGTCGTCTAATCAGTTCTGCAATAACCAACCCCGTGCTGGGCATTTCCATGTAGCGATTAGGCGGTGCATTTCCATCTCCGAACCAGTCTATTGTACGGCGAAGATCGTTAAAACCATCTTCCCCCCACAAACCCATGTAAACCTGCCAATTTAGGTCCATCTGTTCCAATAACATCTGCCTAACTTGGCGCCAATAATGTTGTTGTTCCCAAACATCATGGGCAACGCACCGAAACCCACAATTTCCGTCACCCACCACATTATATATACTGGTTATGTATGGATGCCAAAGGACTGGAAGCATACCCATAAGCATTTCGCTTACTGCATCTCCATCGTACAACCTGTGTCTTAATTTTTGTTGATCACTAGGACCCGTGAAAGAACTATGTCGGGCAGGTTCTTTGTTGAAGTTCGGGACTTTCGTAGATCTTGTAGCGGTGCTTCTTCGGTGATCTACAATTGGTACTTCATTCAAGTCCGGGAAATCATTCAAGTCCGGGACTTGTGAAGCCTTGCCCTTTTGGTCCTTTGCACTCGGACGTCCACGAGTATTTTTCTTGACAGCAGGTTCTTGTGTGCCAACAGATTCAGGGTGGGTCATCTCTTTCAACTTCGTTATCATATTTTTTCTGACAAACGGCGATGCTTTGCTAACCATATCCGTGAATTGTCGAATGTCATTTTGAAACGAAACATCATCATCATCATCATCATCTTCAGGCGGTGGCCTATTGTTAACAGGCCACGGAACAGACAGTGTTCTCCAGAAAATAGGAATTGATTCGAGTGGAATGGGGAGTTCTGAATTCAATAAAAGTGACTTATATAAGTTACTGTTATTAATAAGAAAATAGGAATTGATAGTTATAAATTTAATATACTTACCATGACATCTGTAGATATACATCATATGAAAGCATGGTAGTCCGTATATTGCATTCAACTTATGGCAACATTGGTCTGGGGTGATCCGTCGTTTGAGTTCTTTGAACATCAGATCACAAGCACGATGGGAAACTTTATACCGCAATTCTTGAAATAGTGGTATATCACATTTAAGTTGTAGCTCGTTGATGCTTCTGTTAAAACTCTCTTTTATCCCATTTTCTTGCGACATGAGAATCTTATCGACCATCATCAATAACCTATCTAATTTGGACTGTGTGCCGTCCAAATATGTTTTCAACAACGCGTGGTGAGCCTCAACTCTGCACGTTGTTGTTTGGCCGTATGAGCGATAATGGTCGATAATATACGAGAGAAACTTGTTTCCGTAACTCTGCAACCAGTTATCCAGATACCCTTTTATATCTGAAAAAACAATGAATTAATAAAAGGCCATTCGGGTGCTTATTAATTAAAAAACAATGAGAAAATTACTAAGTACCCGCATGGTCAACCAATCGTTGTTGTAGGCGGTTATAACGTTCCTCGAACATTTCCCGTGTCGGAGCTTTAACCATCCAATCCCAGGCGCCCTTAATGGACTCATACTCATTGTCTCCACGACATCTGTTTTTGCAATACTGAAGCATATTTTGATTTATATGCCATCGACAGAGTAAGTGGTGAGCGTTAGGAAATTCTCGTTCTACTGCCCTAACCAACGCTAATTCTCTGTCAGTGACAATAACACGTGGGTAATATCTTTCGTCTATAACTTCCTTCACTTTTTCCAATACCCATGTATAATTCTTATTTTGTTCACAGCTTACAAAGCTATAGGCCATTGAAAATGTTTTATTTGTTGAAGTTACTCCAACAATTTCACACAACGGCAATTTGAACTTCGTGGTATTGTACGTGGAGTCCATCAGCATGATTTCTGGGAATGTACACCATAAAGCATACGAAGTGGGGTGCACAAAAAAAAGCTCTTCAAGCTCGTTGGTATGCTCATTTACCCTCGGGTACCATGTATACCCTGAATCCGTCAAATGCGAGTAAAGAACTTGAATTGGAGTTCTATCACCCACTCTGGCTCTCCGGAGCTTATCTTGTGCGTTATATATGGTTCTGAGGCTAGACACGTTATTTGGATTACGACTCTTTATTGTTGAAAGTATATTCATTGGTCATAGGTTACATTGTGTCAATTCGTCGACCAACCCCAACTCATCATTCTGTAGTCGCATTGCAAATGGAACACCATGCAACGACTCTAGCATATCATGATTATGCGTATCATTTTTCACCCTTAAAACCCAATAATTCGTTGTTCGATGATAACTCGCTACTAATCTGAATGGACATTCAGTTTTAACTGTTTTGGTTTTCCTCTTTCCTATACCTTGAGGTGTATACTTCCCACCCTTTGTACACCTGTAATTGATCTCGTTCATCTGACCGAACAGTGATCTGGTTCTATTTTTAACAACTACAAAACCGAGCCCCCGGGCTATATTTTGCACCCACTCAGTCATTTGCTCGTGAGAATCGAAAACCTGAAAATACATAATATATTTTCTAACATATATATATACATATTTTTAACATTTTTACATATTTACATAATTTTTTACAACTTTTACATTTTTACATTTAAAACTTTTATTTACAAATTACTTTTACATTTACAAACTTTATTTTTACAAACTTTTTACAAACTTTATTTTTACAAACTTTTTACAAACATTTTACATTTACAAACTTTTTATTTAAAACATTTATACATTTACAAACATTTATACATTTACAAACATTACAACATTTTATACATTTACAACATTTAAAAAAAAAAAAAAAAAAAAAAGGTTACACACGCTTATCACACACACACCACCCATCCAAAACACACACACGCTATCTGTTTCTCTCTCTCTATCCCCGCCCCCCCTATTCTCTCTGTTTCTCTCTCTATTTTTAGATCTAAAAACATTTTAGATCTAAAAACCACAATCAACAGCTTGATTCTGGTTTGAGAAACGTTATGAGATAGAAAGATAGCGTGTGTGTGTGAGATACGTGATTCTGGGTTTGAAAAATTAGGGTTTCATAAAAAATTGGGGGTTTTGAAGGTGATGTGGTATGTGATGGATTTTATGGTAAGTGATACTTGTTATCTGATTCCGGGTTTCAAAAATTAGGGTTTCATAAAAAAATTGGGGGTTTTTCAAAAATTGTTTGTTATATTTCAATTAACGTTTGTTAATTGAAAGTTTTGTGGTTAAATTTAACAGATATATGTAGATTTTATCAAACGCCTAATTTTTATAAATTAGGGTTTTGAAAAAAATTGGGGGTTTTTCAAAAATTGATTGTTATATTTCAATTAACGTTTGTTAATTGAAAGTCTTGTGGTTAAATTTAACAGATCTATGTAAATTTTTTGGTTTCGTAAAAAAATTAGGGGTTTTAAAAATTAGCGCGTAATCTTTCAATTAACGTTTGTTAATTGAAAGATTTACTGATTAATTTAAAAAACCCCCAATTTTTTACGAAACCCTAATTAGATATAAAAATTTAGGGTTTGGTAATTTTGGGGTTTTTTTTTAAATTAACTTGAAATCTTTCAATTAACCTATGTTAATTGAAAGATTTACTAATTAATTTAAAAAATCTCCAATTTTTATGAAACCCTAATTGATATGGATATGTTATGATGTAGGTGGTTCTGTGGTGATGGTTGGTGGTCCTTTTGTGGTTCTTTTGAGTGGTATGAAAACCTGTGGCTGTGGGTAGGTTAACTCCTTGATCTGCCACCTTTGAGTGGTATGAAAATCTGCTCTGGCCTACCCCCACAGTCCACAGGTATGTGATGTTATAAAGACCGGGGGTCTTTTTTTAGTTGCACCGGGTCTAGGCTAGTGGCAGTGGTCCTTTTGTGGTTCTAATATGCTTGATAAGCAGTTTGTGATGAAACTGCTTATAAAACTACTTATGTGCTTGATAAGCAGTTTGTTATTTCAAACTTGGTTTAAGCTGTTTGCTTATGAAATTTGATAAGCAGTTTGATTTAACCAGTTTGTTTTTAAAAAAACTGATATAAGGCGATGATGATTTAAAAAAAAATGTTTTGATTTTGGCGTGGTATTACCGAATGGACGGCAAAAAAGTAAAAAATTATTTTTTGCAACCTTTGAAGTTGCAGCCAAATATGATAAACTTGCTTATGTTGCACTAATATATATCTGAGCCTAATGTTACCTCTTCTGTGTAAAATGGTGAATTTGACATTTCGGCAGCATAAGATCTTTGTTGTGTTCACTTGTGTGCAATCTGCAGCCCCTGTTAATCTAACCAAATAGCCTCCGTCTTTATAACCCCACCATGCAATCTGCAAACCCTCCCTATATATAGACCTCACTTGTGTTCACTTGTGATATTGATTGAGAGCAAATAATTTGTCACACCCCCAAAATCGGGTCCAGCGGAAGCATACATTTAGCTGGGGTGTAACTCAATTGGTATTACAACACAAGTTCAAAATGGTTTTCACTTCATTCATTTAGAATAAAATAGTTAAGTCAAAAATATTGTATTTACATTGTTAAAAGTAGTGCGGAAGTAGGCCCTTAAAATAGTTTGAAACGGTCCCCAAATAAATAATCAGAGTCTTCTATGACCATGCCATGCCCTGCCAAAACCTCCTGTAGCGTGCCATAGGTTAAAACCTGAAAATACATGCTAAAGTGTCAACACGAGGTTGGTGAGTTCATAGAGTTTGTTTAACAAACAATGCCTATAGAGAAAAGATTGCCCAGCAAAGGCATCGTAAATCCACTCAGTTACAAGTCCCGCCATAAGAGACTTGTAACCTGTGTGTTTACAACCCACTGCCAAATGTGTTAAAGTCTACGTGAACATAAGTAATAATGGTATCCAAATTCCCAGATAAATATAGCAAAACGGCTATATAAAATGATTCAGTCAATGAGGTTATCTAAACAATACTGACAATGTCGCCAGATAAATAATGCTGACAATGTCGCCAGATAAATAATACTGACAATGTGGTCATGTAAACAAGGATAATCAATCCCATGAAATTCAAGAAAATCAAACATACCAATGAATGTAGGTGGTTAAATATACCAAAGAAATACCGGTAGTCAAGCACACTAATGAAGTGCAGGCGATCAAATGTATATTTAGATAAAGCTGGAAATATTTGAGTAATCAACCAGGTAAAGCAAGTAATGCGTTTTAAGTAAAACAAGCATGTATTCTCCCCCAAAGAGTTTGCAAAACAATCAAAATAGTAGGGGCTATGACTCACCTGGAGCGATAGCTATGATGACAAGAATGGATACACTGAAATGAGGCACGATCTCTAACCGCAACTTAATATGAGTAATAACGATCTACCTTAGATCATGACATAATGAAATGAATGCACGTGCACATGATGCCTATACCACTCGTAACTTGGAAACACTAGTTATTGTCAAAGTAAAATAGTTTCCATACTTAGGAAAAATAAGTCCCAATGGAGTTATAAAAACTTGTCGTAATATATCGTATAAAAATGTTAGCGTTCTATTCCTCGTATCGAAAACCTTAAAATAACGTCGTTAAGTCGTATGAATATTCCTTGGGTCATACGTTTTTCATTTGTTAAGAATATAGTCCTTAGTAACATTTCTAGAAAATATACCATTTAGTACGTAAGTTATTATTTTTATTTGTGACCAAATATATATATATAATTTTGACGATATTAAAACGTGTATAACTTGGTCGTTTAAGCTCATTTTCCTCGTTCTTTCGCCAAAAGTTTCGTTTTTGAAAGTATTTTCTAAATCTTGGGTCAAAAATTAACCTTGAGTTCCTGAGTTTCCCACGTTTTTAAAATAGTAACAGTAGGTATATGTATATTTTCAAAAATCATTTTCCTAGTTTCAAACTTCATCCAAACCACTTTCAATCACCACAAAACTAGTCTAATCCTACCATACACCTTCTTAGTGTGTCATGGGTTCCTAAACATCACAAACCAAGTGGATCTAACAAGGATCTAACTATATAATATATCTAAGGCTTGTAAGTTATAAAAAGTATATATAGAGTGGTATAAATCAACATATGCATATATATATCTTGAATAAACTTGAATGATCAATGGAACAACTTGAATAATTTATAAAAATAGGTCTTGATAACTTACTTGAAGATTAGTGGACTAGTGGAGATGAAAAACTTGCAAAACCTTGTGTTTAAACTTCAAAACCCTAACAAGAAGTACTAAATAACCTAGCTTATCACTTGATCTTGGAAAAATTATGGTTTCTTGCTCCTTGGTGCCTTGACCGATTATACATGAAGAGAAAAAGAGGAGAGAAATTTTTGTAGATAGTTTGTGTGTGAATAAAATGAGCAAAACAACATTAGGTGAAATGTATATCTATTCTAGTCAAGTAGTATATTTAATTTTAGGACAAGATCCACAAAATGTGGAATTAAGTGAGGGGGAAGGCGTGGGTTGTGTAAGAAAAAAAAATGAGTTGGTGACTTGTGAGATTTATGTAATATTATGCTAGATATTTTAGTTTTAAGGGATACCGGGTACCGAGTTAACTAAAAATAAATGTTACCGAGGTGAAATAAAATACGACGAAGTTGTAAAAGTTGTAAAATATTATTCCTGGTGAGAATCGAGTGTTAGAATAATTATCGGGTTGAAATATCGCAAACCGACTGGGTAATAAGCTTCGACCGTGAAATGTAGTCATTGATTTGAAAACACCGGGTAAATTAATAATATGATTTTTATATTATTATTATGAGTATAAAAATGTATTGGGATCATAGTCGGGAGTGTCGGACGCGTTAGCCACATTATTGGTCGCGTGTTAATGTTTATTTAGAAATAATTAAACGTAAAAGTTAATTGTACGAAAAGTACTAATTTAATTATCCTCCGAGTGGAATAGTATGCAAGTGCCATAATGATAATATGAAGACTATTTCTAGTCTGTATGAGATGTCCCAAATGATAAAGCATGAATTCGCTCCTGAACCAATACGGTTACGCGAATTTGAATACTCGTAAACTAAATTTACGATGACATGAGTAATGCACGTGAATAGTGGTTTTCTCTCGGAAATGAATAGTGTCAAGTGAATAGTAAAATTTCTGAATGTTTCTCGGAATGTCAAATTGACCTCAAAAATGATGAATAGTAACTTGTGAATAGTAATATGTCGATGTTTGGAAAATGACCGGAAATTACGAGTTGTGACAGTCTTCCCTTCTAACAGGAACTTCGTCCCGAAGTTCAGTTTGTGTTGGTCTCTAGAGAGGTATTGGTGAGAAGATGATGATATTTATTGTGTAAGCTACTGAGCTCTGTGGGAGTTCAAGTCTGTAGGCCACTAGGCCCATACTGTCGGAAATATTGAATGGTCCAATGTATCTCGGGTTTATCTTCCCAAATTTTTTTTAATGGTATCATGCCTTTCCTAGGCAGAACTTTCAACATAATCATGCCATTAACTTGAAGTTCTAAGGGTTTACAACTTATTGAACTTGTAACTGATTCTTGACTCGTAAGAAATTCCTGGTTATTTTATGAATGCTTATTGGACTAGTGAGTTAAGCTTTTTCCAAATTTCGATCCGTCAATGGATGTTGGCACTTCGACCATAGAGTGCGTCAAGTGGTGTAGTCTCTAAGCTCGCGCGATAACTATGGTTGCAACTGAATTTGATTTATGGTAACTGGTTAGTCCAACTATTTCTAAAGTCAATCACTTATGCTCTGAGCATATCTCCCTATGTTTGAATCGTTCTCTAATTCTGACCATTGGTCTGTAGATGATAGGTGGTGTAGTTCCAAAGGAATCTTAATGAAATCACTAGGAGCTTGTGGTGATAAAAGATAGAATATTCATTAGATCGGAATTCGTTAATAGTACATGAAACTTATACGATAGAACGTAGAATTAGACACAAAAGAAATACAACACAAAAGAGTTTAGGCTTTAGTTTATTTTTAAGGTAGAAGTTCTTGGTTCTTGAACATTGTTGTCGTCCTCAGCGTTGTTGATGTGTGGACCATTTCCTCCTCCGATGACCTAGGCTCTCCCACGAGCCCTTCCGCCTTGGTTCCCTTTCTCTTGGTTTCCTTGTTTTGGGCATTCATTCCTGTAATGCCCTATTTCTCCACAGCCAAAACATGTCACTGAGGGTTTCTGATCCCCGGTAATGATTGGAAATTTGCATTCCCAAGTCGCATGACCAACCTTCTTACAGTTGCCACATGGATTAAGACAAGGTCCATGGTTATGATGATTCTGACACTTGTTGCATTTGGGTAGGGTACCCTGGTAACCTTTCTTTTCACTTGGCTTCGCAACGTAGGCCCTAACCACTTCATGTTGTTTGTTTGGCTGCCATACTTGATCGTCTCCTTGGTTGTCATCCCTTTTCCTCTTATTTTCGTTGTTGTTGTTGACAGTAGTTTCTTGCTTCATCACTTGAGCCATAAGCTTTTGAGACATTCTGATAGGTTCCTCCAGTGTGTCTGATTTAGAAGCAATTACGTTCCCCCTGATGTTGCGCGGTAGTCCACCGATGAAATTTTCTAACAACTTTTCATTATCTGGAACCATAGTTGGACATAGCACAGCCAACTCCTGAAACCTTCGGATATATGCCTCGATATCATTACCTGCTGTCACTAGCTTATAAAACTCTGTTTCCAACTTCTGCACCTCAGTACGAGGGCAAAACTTATTAGTCATCAATTTCTTGAATTGCTCCCAGGTGAGCTTGTAGGCATTTTCCATACCAATCGGTTGAGCATGAGAATTCCACCATGATATAGCTTCATCCAAAAGCATACCAGTAGTGAATTTTACCTTGCTGACATCAGGACAGTTGCACATGAGGAACACATTCTCAGTCTTTTCGAACCAGCGAATCAAAGCAACCGCTCCTTCAGTGCCCTTAAACTTGATGGGATCACTAACCTTAAAATTCTTCCAAGTACATTCGCGCTTATTATCGGATTGTCCATCTGTCCCTGTCTGTAAAGCGGCCTCAGCAGCCCTTGCAGCTACCTCAGCTCTCTCGATCTCTAGAGCTTCAGCGATACTATCCTTAACCAATTTCCGAATAGCAGCAGGTGTCATAGTTGGAGTAGCTTTAGCTTTCCTTGGCGGCATAGCTCTTCAAAACGAGAAAAGAAGGGTGAGACATAATTAAGACGTTTCCTAGTAGTAGATGTTCGAGAGTGGTTTATCATAGAATGAAAGGTTGATGTCGCGATATGACGAGTTGACGTGGTTCGAGTGGTTTTGTGATATCCTGAGATTTCCGTTGAGTTTTAAATGGTCATAATGTACCTAGGGATCCTCCTTATATATGGTATGGGAAGTCTTTCCTAGGGAGGTCATTGATAATATCCACTTATCAATATTGGAAGTAATGAGTGATGAGTGACATCGGAATCTATAGAGTGTAAGCTAATTCCTTATATATATGGGGAAGAGGAATGATAATAATGGTGAGAAGGGAAAAGACTGTGACAACTGCGACATAATGAGATTGTGATGAAAGTAAGTACGCACACATGAATGAAACATTTGGAAATTGAGTAGAGGATTCAATCCAGACAAAATTTTATTATAACCATTCTCAGTGTTGCAAAATTTATCTCTGAGTCAGACATAGGTAGTCAGCCTATGTCCCACTATCCCGGGTTGAATATAGGTGACTAGTCTATATTCCACCGAGGTTCCATGAATTTTGAAATACTCAGCTCAGTTATACTAATACTATGTCCTTCACAAATACCAAGACGTTCAGAAAGACTAAGGCAGGTGACCAAACTCGAGGTCAAAGGATGAAACTATGCAAGGAGATACATACCAGGGTGACATATATTATACGTGAACATGCTTATATGAAAGACAATTATAGTAATCAACCATGATAAATGAATATAGTATATCAGATAATGAGACACAAATCTCATCACCTAAGTCAGCAACAAACCACAAATGACGCTTCAGCTTGGCAGGCAGGCACGTGACGGTCATACGGTTAAGTTTTTTTTTTTTTTTTTAAAAAGTAGCTATAGTCTAGGTTTTAAAAACACTTAGTTCGCTATAGCCAAAGCTCTGGTACCAATCTGTCACACCCCCAAAATCGGGTCCAGCGGAAGCATACATTTAGCTGGGGTGTAACTCAATTGGTATTACAACACAAGTTCAAAATGGTTTTCACTTCATTCATTTGGAATAAAATAGTTAAGTCAAAAATATTGTATTTACATTGTTAAAAGTAGTGCGGAAGTAGGCCCTTAAAATAGTTTGAAACGGTCCCCAAATAAATAATCAGAGTCTTCTATGACCATGCCATGCCCTGCCAAAACCTCCTGTAGCGTGCCATAGGTTAAAACCTGAAAATACATGCTAAAGTGTTAACACGAGGTTGGTGAGTTCATAGAGTTTGTTTAACAAACAATGCCTATAGAGAAAAGATTGCCCAACAAAGGCATCGTAAATCCACTCAGTTACAAGTCCCGCCATAAGAGACTTGTAACCTGTGTGTTTACAACCCACTGCCAAATGTGTTAAAGTCTACGTGAACATAAGTAATAATGGTATCCAAATTCCCAGATAAATATAGCAAAACGGCTATATAAAATGATTCAGTCAATGAGGTTATCTAAACAATACTGACAATGTCGCCAGATAAATAATAATGACAATGTGGTCATGTAAACAAGGATAATCAATCCCATGAAATTCAAGAAAATCAAACATACCAATGAATGTAGGTGGTAAAATATACCAAAGAAATACCGGTAGTCAAGCACACTAATGAAGTGCAGGTGATCAAATGTATATTTAGATAAAGCTGGAAATATTTGAGTAATCAACCAGGTAAAGCAAGTAATGCGTTTTAAGTAAAACAAGCATGTATTCTCCCCCAAAGAGTTTGCAAAACAATCAAAATAGTAGGGGCTATGACTCACCTGGAGCGATAGCTATGATGACAAGAATGGATACACTGAAATGAGGCACGATCTCTAACCGTAACCTAATATGAGTAATAACGATCTACCTTAGATCATGACATAATGAAATGAATGCACGTGCACATGATGCCTATACCACTCGTAACTTGGAAACACTAGTTATTTTCAAAGTAAAATAGTTTCCATACTTAGGAAAAATAAGTCCCAATGGAGTTATAAAAACTTGTCGTAATATATCGTATAAAAATGTTAGCGTTCTATTCCTCGTATCGAAAACCTTAAAATAACGTCGTTAAGTCGTATGAATATTCCTTGGGTCATACGTTTTTCATTTGTTAAGAATATAGTCCTTAGTAACATTTCTAGAAAATATACCATTTAGTACGTAAGTTATTATTTTTATTTGTGACCAAATATATATATATAGTTTTGACGATATTAAAACGTGTATAACTTGGTCGTTTTAAGCTTATTTTCCTCGTTCTTTCGCCAAAAGTTTCATTTTTGAAAGTATTTTCTAAATCTTGGGTCAAAAATTAACCTTGAGTTCCTGAGTTTCCCACGTTTTTAAAATAGTAACAGTAGGTATATGTATATTTTCAAAAATCATTTTCCTAGTTTCAAACTTCATCCAAACCACTTTCAATCACCACAAAACTAGTCTAATCCTACCATACACCTTCTTAGTGTGTCATGGGTTCCTAAACATCACAAACCAAGTGGATCTAACAAGGATCTAACTATATAATATATCTAAGGCTTGTAAGTTATAAAAAGTATATATAGAGTGGTATAAATCAACATATGCATATATATATCTTGAATAAACTTGAATGATCAATGGAACAACTTGAATAATTTATAAAAATAGGTCTTGATAACTTACTTGAAGATTAGTGGACTAGTGGAGATGAAAAACTTGCAAAACCTTGTGTTTAAACTTCAAAACCCTAACAAGAAGTACTAAATAACCTAGCTTATCACTTGATCTTGGAAAAATTATGGTTTCTTGCTCCTTGGTGCCTTGACCGATTATACATGAAGAGAAAAAGAGGAGAGAAATTTTTGTAGATAGTTTGTGTGTGAATAAAATGAGCAAAACAACATTAGGTGAAATGTATATCTATTCTAGTCAAGTAGTATATTTAATTTTAGGACAAGATCCACAAAATGTGGAATTAAGTGAGGGGGAAGGCGTGGGTTGTGTAAGAAAAAAAAATGAGTTGGTGACTTGTGAGATTTATGTAATATTATGCTAGATATTTTAGTTTTAAGGGATACCGGGTACCGAGTTAACTAAAAATAAATGTTACCGAGGTGAAATAAAATACGACAAAGTTGTAAAAGTTGTAAAATATTATTCCTGGTGAGAATCGAGTGTTAGAATAATTATCGGGTTGAAATATCGCAAACCGACTGGGTAATAAGCTTCGACCGTGAAATGTAGTCATTGATTTGAAAACACCGGGTAAATTAATAATATGATTTTTATATTATTATTATGAGTATAAAAATGTATTGGGATCATAGTCGGGAGTGTCGGACGCGTTAGCCACATTATTGGTCGCGTGTTAATGTTTATTTAGAAATAATTAAACGTAAAAGTTAATTGTACGAAAAGTACTAATTTAATTATCCTACGAGTGGAATATTATGCAAGTGCCATAATGATAATATGAAGACTATTTCTAGTCTGTATGAGATGTCCCAAATGATAAAGCATGAATTCGCTCCTGAACCAATACGGTTACGCGAATTTGAATACTCGTAAACTAAATTTACGATGACATGAGTAATGCACGTGAATAGTGGTTTTCTCTCGGAAATGAATAGTGTCAAGTGAATAGTAAAATTCCTGAATGTTTCTCGGAATGTCAAATTGACCTCAAAAATGATGAATAGTAAAATGATGAATAGTAACTTGTGAATAGTAATATGTCGAGGTTTGGAAAATGACCGGAAATTACGAGTTGTGACATAATTATTTGTGCTTTAACTTGTGCAATCTGCTTCTTTGTGATGCTTGTTTATAATGGAGCCTTATGGTGAGACTTGCTTTCTTGTGAGTTTCTGCAGTTTGTTCTTGTGGTGAGACTTGCTTTCTTGTGAGCCTTGTGGTGAGACTTGCTTTCTTGTGAGAACTTGCAGTGAATCTTAGTACTTGCAGAATCTTAGTACTTGCAGAATCTTAGTACTTGCATTGTGTAACATGTGTGGAATGTGAAACTTGTGTTTCACCTGGTTTGGGTGCAATCTGTTTCACTTGTGTGCACTTGGGAAAGAAAAATGACTTGGACGACTTGTGTACAATCTGTGCACTTGGGGGCAAATCTGTGCACTTGGGTGCAATCTGTTTCACTTATGTGCAATCTGATATGGCAATGATGATATAAATCTGAGCCTTTGTGCATGATTGTGTGCAATCTGCTTGTGTCCATGAATTTGTGCAATATGATATAGGTCTGAGCCTTTGTGCATGACTTTGTGCAATCTGATATAGCACTTGGGAAAGAAAAATGACTAGGACCTGGACATGGTTGTGTGCAAAAACTGCTTGTGTGCACTTGGAAAAAAAAAGGCGATGACGAATGGTTTTTAAAACCGAATGGCATGGCAAAGTGATATTTTTATCACTTTGCAACCTTCATATCCGAGCCTAACATTTTTTTTATCACTTGTGCAAATGGTTTTCTAAATCGGCAATGATGATATAAATCTGAGCCTTTGCAATCTACTTGTGTGCAAAAACTGGACCTGGACTTGTGCAAAAACTGCTTGTGAGACCTGGACTTGTGCACTTGTGTGCAATCTGATATCTAAACACCCCAAAAAAAAAAAGGACTAAAAACTTGAAAAAAAAAAAAAAAAACAGCAAAAGACAAAAAAGTAAAAAAAAAAAAAAAAAAAAAAAAGAGGAAGGGGACAAAAAAGCTGCAAAAACAGGGCTAGGGCTAGGGAGGGTTTGCCCCAGATCCCTTGCAAAGTACCCAAATATTGCAAAGGCTAAAAAGAAATTTGGTGCTGCCACGTGTCCTCCTTTTTATTTTATTTAAAAAATCTGGATAGAGGCAAAATAGTAAAATTACTCGTTTTTTCTTTTTCCACCTCAAATTTCAAACGCACATATCTTTTAAACGACAAACTTTTAGAAAAAACCGATTTCACCATAATTTTTAAAATTTAATCCTCTTTAATTTGGTATAAATTTTGTTAAAAATTTCGAAACTTTTTTTTTGCATACGAAATGGGTATTAATTTTCTTGATTTTTTGGGCATTTTCGACCTTATTTTGTACCATCATAAATGCCGAATCGTAAAAAATTTAAAACACGAAAGTTGTAGCTTCTTGGCCGTTCTTTACCCAGAAATTTGAATCACTCAAATCTAATATGATATGAGTGAGATATCGTATGTTAAAGATGACGTTTTACTCATATTTGTTGCACACAACATGTTTGATGAAATGTTTAGCTTAGATTTAGTCTTAAAATCGAGTTAAATTCACTAATTTTTGTACAACAATGCACCTTTAGTCATTTTATTAATGTAAGATTCAAAAAGGTTTTTTTTTTTTTTTTTTTTAACTGATGAACCTTATTAACTTCAGTTAATAAGGTTCATCAGTTAATATAGTTCAACCAGTTAATAAGGCTGATGAATCTTATTAACTGATGAACCTTATTAACTGGTTTAATAAGTTCATCAGTTAATAAGGCTCTTTAACTGATGAACATTATTAACTGATTTAATAAGTTCATCAGTTAATAAATTCATCAGTTAATATAATAATAAGGCTGATGAACCTTATTAACTGATGAACCTTATTAATTGATTTAATAAGTTCATCAGTTAATAAGGCTCTTTAACGCGCGATATGTCTTTTTTAAAAATCAGTTAATAAGGTTCATCAGTTAATAAAGTTCATCAGTTAATAAGTTCATCAGTTAATATAGTTCAACCAAAGTAACTGATGAACAAAATGTCTTTTTTAAAAATCAGTTAATAAGGTTCATCAGTTAATATGGTTCATCAGTTAAAAAAAAAAAACAAAAAAACAAGAAAAAACAAAACTTTTTGAATCTTACATTAGTAAAATAACTAAAGGTGCATTGTTGTACAAAAATTAGTGCATTTAACTCGATTTTAAGACTAAAAATCTAAGCTAAACATTTCATCAAACACGTTGTGTGCAACAAATATGAGTAAAATGTCATCTTTAACATACGATATCTCACTCATATCATATTGGATTTGAGTGATTCAAATTTCTGGGTAAAGAATGGCCAAGAAGCTACAAATTTCGTGTTTTAAGTTTTGCAAAATTCGGCCTTTAAACTAGACAAAATTAGAGCCGAAAATGCTAAAATTTTCAAGAAAATCATGACCCAATGAATATGTCAAAAAAAAAGTTTCGAAAAAATTAAAAAAAATTTATACCAAATTAAAGAGGATTAAATTTTAAAAATTATGGTGAAATCGGTTTTTTCTAAAAGTTTGTCGTTTGAAAGTTATTTGCATTTGAAATTTAAGGTGGAATTTAAAAAATGAGTCAAATGACCAAAATGCCTTTTAACCGAAAATATTAAAGAAAAAAGGGAGGAAGTGGGTGGGGGACACATGACACTAGCTTAGTGGCTAGAAACCTTTTTAGGCTTTTTAATTTTGATCACTTTTTAGGGGATCGCAACTCAAATAATTTTACATATGCTAATACCAATCTTTTATCAGTAGATCAGAACTTTTTATAACCTCAAATGTCTCTCGGAGCCAATGGTTCCTCAAGGGTAAAGCTACCGGTTTTAGACCCCCAAATATTTAAGGTCCTCGATTTTCTAAAGCCCTTTATATATGTTTAGTCCGCAACATATTTTCTTGAGGGTTGCTAAAGCCCCCGATTTTCACATATAAAGCCCCAGATTTTCTAAAGCCCTTTATATATTTTGTAAAATGTATGTGGATTTAGCAATCCTCTATTGTCTTAGGCATCATCTTGAGGTGTTGATATATTAAAGCCCCGGTTACTACAACGGCCAAAAACATGTACTAGAGATGTTTGCTTAAAATTTTGTTTATTTTTAGGTCCAAAAGACAAAGGCGTTATTGAGTTTAAGAAACATGAACTAGGTTCTTTTTTTATTATAACAAAATGACGGATTAAACTCAAATAATGCTTCAAATTCTAATTACTTTTAGCTAGCATTGTAAACAAATCAAACGTTTTTTAAGAATCATTTATGAATAAGCTATTTTTCAACGAACAAACATGAAAATGAATATCTATTCACTTAAGTGTTCGTATTAGTTTGTTTGTTTGGTTAAACCCAAACTAACGAAAACGAACAAGTAGCTTATATATATATATATATATATATATATATATATATATATATATATATATATATATATATATAGTATGAGAAGGGTTCTTAAAATGAGAAGGGTAGGAAGGATTGTGGGAGTGACATGTGTCACAAATTTTTTTTGGGCAAAATTTTTTTTCCCTCCAAAAATTTTCCCGCCAAAATTACTGCATCACGGTTATAAAGTTACTGCATCACATTTATAACTGTGATGCAGTAACTTTTTATACTGCATCACATTTATAAAGTTAATGCAACACATTTATGATGCAGTAACCGTGATGCAGTAACCGAGATGCAGTAAAATCATAAGTGTGATGCAGTAAAATCATAACTGTGATGCAGTAACAGTGAGGCAGGAAACGTGATGCAGTAACCGAGATGCAGTAAATTTTGGCGGGATTTTTTTTTGCCCAAATTTTTTTTTTGGCGGGATTTTTTTTTCTTTTTTCGGGGGGGGGGGGGGGGGGTAGGGGGGGGGGGGTGACACATGTCATATGATGTGGCATGAGGATGACATATGTCACTCCCACAATCCTTCCTACCTTTCTTATTTTAATCACCTTCTCATTCTATCCCTACCCTATACGTATATATGTATATATATGTATATATATGTATATATGTATATATGTATAATACTACTGCATATAGTTGCATCAAAATGTTTATAATACTACTGCATCACAGTGTTGCTATACTACATCATAATGTGCGAAAATGTGTTTGTATGCTCTATTGTATGAAAGATGTACCTGGCTTTAGATTGTGATGCAATAGCTGCTTAATTGTAGTGTATGTGGTTTAGGTTGGCTACATGTAGGTTTTATTAGTTTTGGTTTACTAAATTCTTTTTTTGTTTTTTTGTTTTTTTGATTTTTTTTTGTTTTTTTTATCAATTTAAGTTTGTTATTCTGTATATAATGTAGTATGCTATCAAATATGTTGAAGATTGTGTGTATGTGTATGTTTATGATCTATGCACTTGGTTTTAAATTGTGATGCAGTAGATTCTTTGTTGTCATGTATATGGCTGAATTAGGGTACTTGTATATTTTATTATGTTCGAAAATGTGTGTTTGCTTGGTTGTATCTATGATGCACTTGATTTTTAACTGTGATGCAATAGGTACTCAATTTTCGCTTCTAAGAATGAATTAGATTATGTGCAGGTGACATTATCTGTCGAAATGTGTTTGCATGGTTGGTTATATGAACGATGCAATTGGTTTTGAACTGTGATGCAATAGGTGAACATTTATCTTGTATAAGGTTGAATTAGGCTAAGCATAGGTTGCGTTATCTATGAAAAAGTGATGCAGTAGATGTTTCATAATGCATTTTGTTTGATTATGTTACAGGTAGAAATGAAGACGAAAATTGCAGACTAAGATATAGTGAATATGCAGTTGACCTGGTAAGTTAAAGCTAGTTAGATGATTAGTTGATTTTTTTACTGCATCAGAGTGTTATAATTAGTGCATCACAATGAAAACAGTATATTAATTTAATACTCTATTATAAATTTCCACAGATGAACATGTATGTTGACTACTTGATGAGGAATAAACACCCAACATGGAATGAGATGTTTACCGCAAGGGTCGTGGTACTTTTTAGGCATATGGAAACTTACTAGGGTCGTGGTATTTTGAGGAAGAGTTAAAGAAACAAGGCACATGTCAAAGAGGACAAATCAATATGGTGTGAGCAAAGTACACAACAAAGATGATTCTTACAAGTATGAATAAGAAAAAGGCGGAAGTCTTGGCAGCGGAGAGGCATATAACAAGCTACAAATAATAGATTCCAATCCTCTAATACTAAATGATACACTTAAATTGAAAGACAAAATGGTAAAAAGGATTATTGAACCCATAACAAGGATTCTCATATGATACTTGTGGATCATTGAAAAACAATGTTTAAATTCTATTGGATGTAATACTTTGGATTACTGAATGTTTAATACTAAGTATTGTTCATTTTTATGATGACAATGTTTGTTTGATATTAATTACTTTTGATTACTGTTGATATCTGAATAAACATAGATGCACTAAATTATAAATTGTGTTACAATGAAAATACTAGTGCATCCCAGTGTATAAACATGGTGCATTATAGTGTATACAACTGGTGCATCATAATGTGTATATCAAATTGCATTACAATTATGTAAATCTGCTGCATCACAATTTATAAATCTACTGTATCACAATGTTATAAATATTTTTAAAAATATAAAGCATCACAATATTTTTTTACTACATCAAAATGTTATCATATTACTTTATCACAATATAATTTTACAGCATCACTATGTTAATTTACTGCATTACAATGTTAATTTACTACATCACAATGTTATACATATTGTTGCTACTCAATGTTATCATTACTGTAAAATCAAAGTAAAATCATACTGCATCACGATATTATTCTACTACATCATAATGTTATCATATTAATGCATCAAAATGTATCTTTTAATGTATCATGATACACTAAACAAATAACATAATGCAGTAACTATTATTCATAAAACAAAAAGATACTGAGTATATTCCCTAGAACCGAAAACATGTCTTGTAAGTAATGTTATCTATACAATACTTATTCTGAATTAAAAAAATGAATACTTAAATAATGCTTTTAAACTTTACGATTACATCCTCTAAGCCCAGCTCTTGTTGCACTTGTCGGCTCTACTGATTGCTTGCTTTTCTTTGATGGTGGCAATTTCAATAAACATGTCCTGGAATTATGGCCTTCTTTTTCTTCACTATGTTATGATACTGCATTACATGTATATTACATCATCAGAATGTATATTCTACTGCATTACAATACACAAAACAAAATGACATAAAAGCAATAAATTATTTAAAATTAATAGAAAGAGATTGAGTATATTTGAGAAACACTTTATTAAAAAGTAGATGCATCAAAGCATAAAAAGTGGTTGCATCAAAGCACATCACCTTTATTAAAACTAAAAATCAAAAAGCTTTGTACTAGTGCATGATAGTCTTATATCTAGTCCATCAGGTTTATAGTATCCAAACTCAAACATAATTTCCAAAAAACATCAAAAGCAAGCATATATTATCCAAAAACCTTAAAACTAGCGCATTATAAACTTATACCTATTGCATCACACTCTTATATCTTGTCATCAAACAGAAACATGTTACATTTAATACTCTAATGCACTGGATAAAAAACTACGATGCAGTACATTCAAAATCACACATACAAGCCTTTTGTACTTAAAAAAGTGACCAAAACAATTAAAGATTAAAAGCTAATGCATCACAATGTAAACTTAGTTCGTCAGATGTAAAAAATCTCATTGAGACATTTTATCATACATCTTGTGTGCACCTTTACTAAACATGTTGGTATTTATTTTTTTATTTTTTTCAGATCTAAACACTTTATATATAACATATTAGATCAATAATAACATAAAAAAATGTTAATCTATATCAGTGCCTCACACTTTTAGCAACAAATTCATCACAAGGTGTATGAATAACTGGTGCATCACATTACGAAACTAGTGCATCACAGTTATAGAATGTCATGTAGACATTTTATTGAACACCTGGTGTGCAGGTTTCAGATACACATTTTTCAACTAGTTGTTTTTTTTTTTTTTTTTTTTTTTTTTTTTTTTTTTTTTTTTTTTTCAAACACTTACTGAATGAATGTTTTATATAAACTAAATACACTAACAATCAACCAAAAGTATATTAACTAATTACAAGTTTGAATTAACATAAAGTAAACTAACAAAAAATTAGAAAAATAACATATCTTACTATCATTGTTCCTTAATGGTGATTAATTTGTTGATGCTTTTCATTATTCGATGATGATGAATACTCATTAAACGGTGGTTATCGGTTGTTAACAGTGGGGTTGGTGGCGCTGAACGGTGGGGAAGATGCCAATGAAAGGTGGGCAAGGTGTTGGTGAAGGCTGGGAAAGGTGTTGGTGAAAACTGAGAAAGGTTATGGAGAAGGCGGGAGGGTAGAAACGAGAGAAAAGGCGGGATGAGAAACTGAGAATGAATGAAGATAAAAGGTTTTTATAGGGTTGGTTGTGAATGACAGTAATACCCCTACAAGTATTAAAATTAGGGGCAGACTAATTGGATAGGTGGCGGGCTGTGGGGGCTTCCTACACTTTTTATTTTAATCCCCTTTTTAAGTAAGAATCTTTCCAAAAGTGCATGAGATCTTTCCAAAAGTCAATTTAGAGATTTTGACAATCTTTCTAAGATTACACATGATGCATGCTATGATATCATACAACATTTTCTATTTTTAGAAATATAAAAATGTTATGTTTTATATGAAATGTAAATGTAGCAAATGTAATGTTTAAATGAAATAAAGTCTAGTTATGAAAGACTTAAGCTATATTCATGTTTTGCTAAAAATTAAAGTTTACACTTTGTCGTTAACAAAACTTAACAAAGATCGTAAAATATAAATAACGTTTTTAGGCGATATTTGTATTAACAATTTTCCCCTTTTTGTTGAACCTACAAGAAAGAGTTAGTTGTCGAAATAGACAAGTGAGAAATAAGGCAACCACAACAAGTTATGAGAAGATAAGTAACCATATCACAATCACAACAACTAAAAAGGTTAACCAAAAATGCACACAAAATAGTAGAACCAATTTCATTTCTAGTAAAACTTGACTTTTATAAAAGTCAGAGACAAGAGATAGAAAAATCAACGTCCTACTTTTAAAAATAAAAATGCAAAAAGGAAAAAAAAGAGAATAAAATCCTACATCTATAAAAGGAAACCACCCAACATAGTCTTAATTGGGGCAAAGCCTCCAAATATACGCTCTAGGATTGGTTTGGGTGAGAAAGAGCATCTAGTCGCTCTAGAATGTGTTGGAGAGCAAAGCGGGTTTCATCTTGGACTTAGTGAAGCATGATCTTAATGCTTTCACTTATTTTTGCCGCCCGCTCACAATGTGAGCACCCATGGCGAGGATTGGGTCATTGGTTGATGGTGGTGGTGGTGGAACATTTTCGGATTGTGGAGATGAGGTAGGGTTGGCAATGGAAGAGAGCAAGGTGGTTTGAAACTCCATTGCTTGATGGAGGTGTGAGTCCACCATGCTCTTGAAAGCGTACAAGTTGTCGAGGCGATCATTGATCTCCTCGTGGGTGTTGGGAGGGTTGTTCCACAACGAAGCTTCTATTTCCTCTTAAGAGGGAAAGAGAGACTCAAAGTGTTGGGATTGGTATTGAGATGGTGGTTGAGACACATGAGATGAAGGTTGATCATGGTGTTGGAAGTTTGGTTCTCCATACACAGGACCATGGATATCCTTAAAGATTGGGGGTGAAACAACAATGGTTTTTGTTGGTGAGTATCTTGTTGTGGTGGTGGTTCTTGTTCAAACGGTTCATTGGGCTCAAAGAATGCTCGTGATTGATGGTTTGCCATTCGCTCAATTGAGCCAAACGAAGGCAACGGTGGTGGATTGGTTGATCTAGGTGGAAGATCATCTAAGTCTTGCAAGAAAGGATGTGGTGATGTTGGTGGAGTGCCAAAAGCTCCATTGATTCAAGCTTTGGTGATTTGGGTGGTGATAGAGATTTGGATGGTTGAGTTGGAGCTTGTGGTGGAGTTGGATCACTAGGTGTTATTGTTGGTGGTGGAGTGGTGATCACATTTTGAAGCCTTGGTAATGGTGTAGGAGTAGCAAGGTTGAGAAAGTTTTCATCTTTGATGGGCGAAGATATTATGAGTGGTGATTCATCCAAAGATGAGGAGTTTAAGTTGATAGTGGTGTTGAAACAACATGGTTTGAGACTAATCCTAGCGGTTCTTCTAATGGGTCTTGATGGTAGAGAGGAGTTTGTTGACTTTGTCATGGTCAAAATGGTGGTTTAGAAGCTTAAGATCAGAGATTGTGATGGTGATGGTGTGATTTGAAAGTGTTCCAAGATGGTTAAATTTATAGAGTTGAAGAATTGTTGAAAAGAGTGTTTGGATTTGATGTTCTCATACAAATTTTTAGGTTTCTAATGATTTTGATGGTTTATGAAGGTTGTCATATCATTGGAAGTCAATCCAATGGAAATTGGTGGAGTAAGAAGACCAAGATATGCACTAAATGCTATGTGTTCATGCCAAATGATTTGGATCAGATGTTACACGAATTCCAAGGAACCTTTTGGAGGGTTCTTCGCTTTATGTAGAAGGGATCCTTGAGTTAGTTATGGTTGAATTTTATTTTTGGCCGGAAATGGTTTCCTATTGGTTCTAGTGACTAAAAAAGGTCCTAATGCACTTAACAACTAATAAGAAATGTGTTTCTAACTAAAAAGGATGATTTGATGTTGTTTAGAAGTCGAAATTTTGAATTATTGGAAAAATTTTTGCAGGTGCTGGCGGAACCAAACGAATACACAGGCGGAATCCTGTTTTTGGTTCCGCCGGTTCCGTTGGGCCAAACCTGGGTTCACCCAGAAAATGCACTGGCGAAACCCAATTTTTGGTTACGCCAGATCTGCCAGAGCTGGAAAATTTACAGAACAGTAATACGAAGGTCGAGACGTTTTCCAAATTTTCTGAAAATCCCTAAAACATAAACTTAGGGCTATATCTAATTAGGAAATGACAAAAATGAATATGGAAACACTCTTACCGATAGACTTTGACCGGGGGCTAGCGAATTTCAATATACTTAGTGAAATTTTCATAAACTTGAAAATTTGACAACATCCCAAATGTTGTCCACCTGCATAATTGTTAGTTCATACTTAATGAAATTCTCATTGACGATCTATCTTCTTGTTGAGGTTTCCAAGGAACCTCCCTAAGCACTTGAACATCCCCTTCATTTGCTTGAACTCCTTGGACTCATTTGGAATACTTGGAAGTTGTGAGAGGTATTCTAGAGGAGGAAGCCTAGAGTTGGGTAAGTTGTCATCTTCACTCATTGATGATGATGATGAGGAAGTAGGAGGATGAGGACGTTTCCCTTAGGCTTTGGAGACTCTCTTATCACTAAGTGGAACAAAAGTATGTGTGATGGGAGAGTACTCAAGACAAAGACCACTTGGAGTTGGAGGAATTGGAGTAAATTGTCTAAAAAGACGAGTCAAGAGCATTCCATATGGCATAGCGGTGGTGCCTTAAATAGGGATGTCGGCCATCCTTTTGGCTATGTAGTAAGCCAAGTTGAAGGGTTGGCGCACGGACATGAAGTAGAGCATATAGCAAAGGCAAAGATTGATGTGATCCCTATTCCCTGTGGTGCTAATGACGTTAGCTCTAATAACTTCCTCCCACTTCTTGAATTGAGGCTTAAGCTCGTTGAGTTCCATTCCATAAGGGTCCTTATCAATCTCATTTCCCGACCTAGTTCTCCTAGTGTTGGAGGTCCTAACAAAGAGATGATCACGAATGACATCTTTAGATACAAGAGGAGTATCATAAGGATGGATGGGATCAATGTCTGTGTCAATAATTGAGAGAGAGAGTGTTTGTTCGAATAGATACAACTACCATAATTCGGAACACCTAGGACTCGAGCAAAGTCATTGAGAGAGATGTTATAAGAATGACCACTAACCATGAAAGACAAGCCTATAAGACCATCGTCATTGGTGTGGAGAGTGATCGAAGCATAGAACTCAAGAATAAATCTAGGACAAATAGGTTCATCAATGTATATGAGGCAATCAAAGTTGATTCCAGCTAGTTCCCTACGAATGTTGGTGTTTTCTAGGAAAGAGGGGTCAATGGTCCTACCCTCATGGACATATCGTTTTTCTAGAGACTTAAAGATTTTGACTTGAGTGGGGGTAAGTCCTTTGGTTTTGTGGTGTTTTGGTAGGTAGTTAAGAGTATCCTTGTGGTCATAGTGAGTTGCGGGAGGCATGATGATTCCTAAAAACACAAATATCACATTTTTAGACTAAGTTGACGAGAATTTTAATGTTGAAGTTCTAGTGTGTGCCTATATGCAAACAATGTGGAGGTGCGGTTATCTCGACTCGTTTAAATGCTTAAAACGTTTTGGGTTAATTCCATATATACCCAATTTAAACCTTTAAATGTCATATTTACCCAACTAAAAGTCAAAATGCCATATATACCCAATTTTAATACCATATTTGTCATATCTACCTATTTTGTTATTAAACCAATTAAAACTAAATTTACATTATTAGAAACCCATTATACCCTTAACACAATATGGTTATCATCAACGTCGTGCTAGATGATAGTTAGGTTATATATGAAGTTGCCTGAAATTTAATCAATCGTCAAGTGGGTCTATTAACCTGATTATTTGTATAGTATAAGGCTACCTAGTACATCAGTTTAGTTTGGTTCACATTCAAATTAACGAATTTTCTCAACTGCTCAAGTGATGTTGTGTCCCCATCTTGCAACTTAAGTTCAATTCGTTGTAACTCAAAATTAACACATGTATTGCTTCGACATTTCAACATTATCATTCTATCGAAATATTTTAATGAATTGTATGGAAATATACAACAGTAAATCAACAGAAAGTAACTCAAAATTGAACAAGTTATGCATGCCTTTGGCAACAGTTTACATACAATTAAAATAGCACCCCATTTACAAATAAATGAAGGGCCAGGAGTGAGTTAGGATTGTACTATGTTTTGTGTATATGAGTCTTTACTCTTTAGTAACACGTTTCTTCAAGATGATAATAGAACTCGCCAATTAAGAAGGGTAAATTAGTCAAAACATTTTCCATTAATAATATTTAAGAAATTTAAATTGATTAAATTTTTATTGTGTATAAATATGACAAATTTTGTATTTAAATTAGGTATATTTGTCATTATGATTTTTAGTTGGGTAAATATGACATTTAGATGTTTAAATTGGGTATATATGGAATTAACCCAAACGTTTTAATATGCAAATTTTGTACTTAAAACTAGAGATAACCCAAACTCTCCTAATTCAATGTAGCTTCGTTTGAATGTACCCGAAAATACATATTAGTTATGTATTCCCTTTAGCATTCAAGAGACATTATGCAAGTGATGTTTTAAACATAACGTTTTTAATTTGCATCAACAATGTAAGACGAAAAAACATTGGTCCTATTTGTGAGAAGTCATTTTTGGAAGAATTTAACATTGGGTGTTTTGGTAAACATGCTAATATCCTCTAAGAATGAAATTCCTAACTATGATAAACATGATTAGTTTTGATTTACAACTAATGTTCTATGTGAATTTCTCAAGTTGAAGCATAACCCCAAGTTTTAGTTTTTGTGCAAAAATAGAATTCCTAGACGCAGATCAGGAGTGTAATTATGTTAAGAGTACTTACAATGATGATTAGAGAGCAAAGTGGATGAAGGAGAGACCAAATTTTCATGTGTAAAAGAGTTGTGAAGTGAATAGTAACTATTTTAGAGTGGTGGTGTAGGTGATGAGGCGAAAAGTGTACCGCTTTTAAGGGGTCATTTAAGCCCGAATTCGAGATTATTTGATCAAATATTGCCCTAAATCGTTCCTAGTGTCATTTTAGGCACTTTTGGAGAGAAATCTGAAAAAGGAAGCATTTTGGACGTTTTTGGAGCATAAAAGTGAAGAAAACGGCAAAGTCTCAATTTTCCTTGCTGGGAACAGTACCTGACGGAGTCAAGACTCTCCACATGACGGCGTCATGAGTTACAAAAGAGGTGGAAGTGGAAAATACACGTGATGATCCAGAGAGTTTTTAAGCCTAGGACCTGACGGCGTCACTAAGGCTGTCAGAGTCTAAACACTAGTGACGACCCAGAACATTTCTACACATGACGGCGTCACAAATAGATCTAGGCAATACGATTTTGTTATGGCGGCGAGTTGACGGCGTCACGATCTAACGCATGACGCCGTCACGATGTATAATCTATATATAGTTTTTCAAATTTCATTCATTAGCATGCAACTTTGAGGGAATAAACCCTAGTCCGAATTTTTTTAGCTTTTCAAGGGTTTCAACCCCTTGATTCTTTCATGTTCAATAAAAGATAAGTATTCCTTCAAATCATTCAATATGTCTATGTGTTGTTTGATTATATCTTATGCTTGTCTTCTATTTAACATGCTAGGCTAGATCTTTATTGTGTTTGCTTAGATGTAGTGAAACCTAGATGTTGATTATGGGTTGATTGTTTGTTTATAATTGTTACGGATGATTGTATTCGATGTTAGGCTTAAGAAAACTGGCAGACTTCCATTGGTAACTTGCTTGAACGTCTTAAGAAACATGATCGGAGGTGTACTATGATTTTTGGTTGTATTTAATGCGTAGGAGAATTCTAATGATCCCATGTTAGGAGCTTCTAACGGATCGACATAGGAGTGAAGTAGGATCCTATAGAGTTAGGGAATATTGTACACGACCCTACGACTAGTATTAAGGAATATGACCCATCATCTATGCAATTGTAACAAGCTAATCAACCTGTAAAAGATATCTAGGGAGTAATGAAGTCTAAGTAAACACAACTTTCCTCATTATTGTTTCCACCACATTAGTATAATAGTTTTATTTTCATTTTTGTTATTTTATTTTGATTGCATCTTTAGATTAATTGGGTTAGTTGGCTAGCAACTAAGCCTGCCCACTCCTTCAAAACCCGAGATTTTACTTACTTTCATAAAAATATAAAAATACAAAAAGAATCATCCGTCACTTCTAGACCTAGTTAATTAGGATTTCTAATCCTAGCGACACTATTCCTGAGTTGGACGATCAATCCCCCGGTACTTGTCACTATACTATACTACAACGAACAGGTACACTGCCTGGTGGGGGTTGTAAGCTTCTCAAGATCCCTTAAGAGGTAAAACCTGTTGCGAGGGCGCAATTCCCACGTATCAGTAGGATAAGGAGTATTTGGTTTAATATATAAAAAGAAAAAGTTTCTGCAGGTTGGCGGATCCGACAGAACCAGATATAGGGTTCTGCCCCTTATTTCTCAGGGTTCCGCCGGTTCAGCAGAAAAAGAAATTAAAAGGATTTGTTTTGATTTTTGTAATTTTATTCTAATGTTCAAAACTACAATGTAGGTTCCATAATTCCTAGTCCAAGTCTAAGAAGGGTAAATGGTTCTCGTTTAAGAGGTTTTGTGAGAATATCGGCAATGTTGTCTTCAGATGATACTTTCTCGATTGAAAAGTTTCCTAAAGTACCTAGAATCACAAAAGGAATGATTTAAGGTAATATTTGATCAAATAAATTCAATTCCAGGCTTAAATGACCCCCTAAAAGTGGTTCATTTTTTGCCTCATCATATACCCTTACACTTGAGATTTGCTTGTCCTCAAGCAAATGCGCTTTTATTCTAATCAAAATACAAGTTAGGGGTCATTTAACACTAATATAAAAGTAATTACAACGAATAATCGTTCCACTAAAGACCAAAGACAAGCACGGAAGGCATACACTAGCACCTCACAAATAAAGTTTAGATACTCACATCTCTCGGGTGTAATAAAGTATATATCACAATATGGAAATGGAAAACATCTCTCACTACCTGTCATAGCAAAATAGATTACCATAGGCTTGGGAAATGATCAAACCTCCACCACATGGCGTAAGCACCTAGGATAAACTATTAAAGAGGTCTTTTAAAGGGTTGTAACGTTAGGTGTAGGGATATGAAATACACGGTTTTGTTGGATATAGGCAGTCTTTACTGGTGGCGAGTTAACAATCTTAGTTAATTAAATGTACAATATGGCGTTGCTAAGCCAAGACTAGACTCGACTTAAGCTAATAAATGAAAAATAACAAAAATATAAAATGAACATAGAATGAAAAAGGGATGGTAGTCCGTTTGTTTTTTTTCTCTTTTTTTCTGTTTCTTTTTTTTTTTTCTTTTTTTTTAAAATTTTTTCTATTTTTTTTTTTTTTTTTTTTGCATATCTTACCCTACCATCCAAAATAATACATCATAGGGAATGGAAATTCCCCTTACTCTTGAATTTTTACATACTTTACAATAAACTAATCTAATGACTTGAATTAAGAAAATCAAAAACACTTGGAGTACTTTTAAGATTAACGTACATATGGGGGGTAATAAAATGATGTTCTTCCCCATTACTCCATGACAACAGCACTTTACCCATGAGTCCCAATCGTCTCAAAACAATATGTACAAGGATATGACTCGACTTAGCAACCATGTAATCAATTAGATAATTAACTAAGGGTTTAAACAAATAACAATAATGCACTAAAGATGAGTGCATACACGGAAGGCTAAGGCGATTTGGGTGTACATTTAAGTGGGGTGTAACAAATTCTTCCTTTAAGTAAGATGTTTAAAGTTAGAAACGAAAAGATAGGCTCAGAGGGGTGTACTAGGGGTTTCGTGTACTAAAAATGAGTACAACGCTAATGGTGTGAGAAAAATTAACTGACTTTACTAGCCAAGTAATATGACTTAAACGGTCAAGTAATTATAATACGGGTTTAACACAAGGGTGATCCTAATGCCTCTTATCATGTAGTAAATCCTACTACACGAATGTAGTCTCACTAGCGGTCTCGGGATGCATCACTAACGCAAGTTCTAGAATCTAAATGCTACCGGTACACTCATAAGCACTAATAGTAAATGATTTTCCTATCAAATCTAATGGCGAACCTCACATATTTGGGTGGAAAATTTTTCTGAATAGTACGGTTATGTGCTAGTCATACAATCTCCTATCCATGAGACGCTTGCTATGGCTAAAGTTTCACTCCTAAATGTTGTAAAAAATTTTAAATTTGGCGCTAAAATTGCACTAACAAGTATTTCTCATAGTTTTATTACACAGCTACTGTTAAACAAACAAACTCAAGCGAAAGTGTATTTGTAAGGTATCATCATTTTACCCTCCCCTTACACTTATGATGAACATTGTCCCCAATGTTCAAGTAAAGAATGTAAAAGTGAAATAAGTAAAACGAATGAAATCAAATACTCCCCTGATTCACTCGGTATGGATAATAAGGTGGCCAGGTTAGATCTTCCTCCAAGAAAATGAACAATCAAAGCTTCCCTTCCAGAAAAATAAATCATCTTCTTGTCATACATAACCTGTAAATCCTGAGAAAACAGACAAGGCAACCTTGCATAAAATCGGCGGCAATCTACATATACTAATAAATCCTAGAAAACAAAGTAAGATATAATGCTTGTGGAATGATGTTTGCAGACTTCCTGGAGATTATAAAACTAATAATTCAACAAAAACTTGAAAACTCCGTTAGAAAAACAAAACTGGTAAAATTTCCAGATTTTTACACGTGACGCCGTCCAGAGTAAACTCGTGACGCCGTCAGAAGTGACCTGCAGAAATTCTTATGTTAAGTTTCCGAAAAATTTCTGGAAAAACTTGGTCATACTTCCTGGAAAATCTTGCAAAACTTCATTATGACTCGATACGAGCATTTGACTCTAACAAATACGAATGTACATGTTCAGTTAATATTGTGGAGAATCATGATCGGTTTTGTTTCTTAAAAACATATTTGGGGTTTCCCCTTACACTTATCTTTTGCAAAAATACCTTTGGGTGAAGTTAAGACTAGGCAAAACAACAAAGTAAAGTATTTCCACTATTTAGTTTTGAAACATGATCTACCAACAATAAAAATAAAGCATGCATACGGAAGCAAATAACAAACAAACAAAAATAAAAATCACACAAAATCATGGGTTGCCTCCCAAGAAGCGCTTTTCTTTATTTTACGAGTCTTGTAGCTAGACTCAAGGTCATGGGTTACTACATGACCTCATCGTTGGTTTCACTCTCTAGGTCATCTTCTAAGCCAGTTTTGTATTCCGGACCTAGTTGCAAGCATTCTTTGTAGAAACCAAGCATCCTATTCATCACATACTCTACTCCTCTATGTCTATCCTCATCATTCCTATAATATGCCGCTTGTTTATGTTCCTTTTCTATATTCGAAAGAAGGCGGTATTGCTCAATCTTGTAGGGCATTTGGTAGGCCATCTCATCATTCTCTTCCTAGAACCTAACTATCCCTAAAGTCGGATCATAACTCATCCTAGTGGCCTCAACAAATGGTTTTCCGAATATTACTTGGCTTAGGCAATCATCTATCACCGGACGAGTGTCTTCTACTATCATAAAATCGATTTCATAGGTGAAATTACCTATAATCACATGCAATCCCTTCACTCTTCCTACAAAATTACTTATCAAATTCTTATTTGGCATCATCCTATGATCAAGTTGTTTCTTCATCACCCAATTGTAATAAGTCCTAGTCATGATGTTTACAGGAGATCTAGGATCGATATAAGTTTTCCATATATACATGTGCCCGATGTTGCATGGTATGTTGATGTTAGAGGTGTAACACCTCGAAAATTTGATAAGCAGCGGAAGTCTAATCGGGGTCATTACGTTTAGTACACAGTCATACTCATAGAAAACAATTCAAAAGATAGTCAATAGCATTCCATGAAAACTCAAATATTCAGAGTTACAAACATTTTTCCAAAATGTTAATTGTTTAATAAAGGAGGTGATGAGTTTGTAAGGAATGATATAAATTATTGAAATCAAAAGGGAGGTCCTGTGCCCTTTGCCAGCTCCGTGCCGCCATGCTTGCTAATTTCCTGAGATAAACATGCTTAAAAAGTCAACACAAAGGTTGAGTGAATCCATAGTAGTTTAAATAGTAATAGTGTGAACACAAGTCAAGCATTTGGAATAAACAAGCCAAGATAGACAGGTCTTGACTAATCGGGTGAAATATTGCTCCTAAGCCTCACGAAACGCAAGCCTTAACATTGATTTGACATATCATAAAGATAATAACAATCATCTACACCACAGCGGATGTAAATGACAAGGGGCCCTCGGTGACAGGAAATGTGCCAAATTTCCATAATACCTCGAATATAGTACACCTCCTGCCAAGAGATCACCTTGACAGAGGCGGGCTGCCATTCCAATAGATCTATCAACTATATTCGCGCTCACTCGCAAGTGATTAAGGTTCGTGATATGAGGGACTTGTAGCACAGGTGTCAACTTTGGCAATATCAGGTGATAACAACATACAGAAAAATTCTTGTGTTCGATTTATAGCATGTATCTCCCCACGGGGTTTAAAAACAACAATTAAAAATGTGAGACCATGAACTCACCTGAAAGGTGCGTAATCACAACGGTGCTCAAAAGTGATGGTGTATTGCTATAACTAGCAATGAAATTCCTCCGACTTGCGACCTAAATAATACATTGTAATCGGTGTTTTAGATTCGTGTTGTAAATGACATGTGGTATGTCACGTGTACGGTGATATCCGTTCGGGTGTCTTAATATATTCCAAAATAACTTCACATAGTTATTTGTAACGTTGTTACGAACCGGTGTTCGATAAATGTTAATTAGTTTGTGAAAATAATATTGTTTAAAAATATTTATAATTAAATATTTTTAGTAAAGTTGTATATATATATATATATATATATATATATATATATATATATTTTAAAATTACAAAAATATATATGTATTTATATAAAAATCAAATTATATGAAATAATTAATTATAAAATACCTTTGTCACATTTAACCTTTAACTTTACAAATTTACACTTTTTACCCTTCGGTTAAAAACAATTACAATATAGTCCTTTTGAACTTTTTACATTTTATTCCTTATCTTTGGCCAAATGACAATTTCTACCCTCGATTTTCAAAAGAATTTGGTATTTGTCAAAGTTAGTTCGATAGTTTGTGATTTTGTCGGTTTTAGTCCCTTAACGGAAACTTTTGCAAAAATAGTCCTTGATTTAGTTTTTGAAAACCAAACTTTTTATTTCAACCTAAGTAGCATTTAAAACTTGTAAAAATACTTAAATTCGGTTTTTATGGTCCTCGTTAAATTTCAAGTTTTGAAACCGAAAATCTCATTTGAAATATAAATTGGGTTCGTTAGCCCATTCTAGGCCCAAACGATGTTTAGTTTGTTTAAAAAAATAGGTTCGACTAAGGTTTGGTTTTGGTCTAGTTTTCGTAGTATAAGATTGTGTATGACTTGCATGTTACGTCGATTTGGTTAAGCTTAAGTCGAGATTTTATGGTGCCGAAGAAAATATATATGTTGTACGTGTAAAAACGAAGTGGTGATCCCTTTCCTTAAGGGTGTCGAGACATGTTACATGTATACTATAAGTGTAGCAAAAGTGACAATGGTGTGTGTGTGGTAATGCATGATACGAGTATATGTAAAGAATGAAAAAAGTGGTGATCAACTTACAACACCCAAGTGGTGGTGAAGAGTTCGAGTGTACGAGACAAATGAACAAGCAACGTGGTACTCCTTTCCCGTCTAGCAATCCTTTATCCCAAGAGTTACCCAACTCGTTCAAACCCAAAACTTTAGCTTGTTTTCTCCTTGGTCCTCCTCGACAACAACACAAAATGAAACACTAGAGTGCTTGTGATTTGGATGTTTGGTGGAATTTGAGTGTGTGTGAAAACTAGCATTTAATGAGATTGATATAGGGAGTTCATGGGTGGTTCGATGTCCCTAAAGATTGCAACACAACTCGAGTGGTCTTGTCATGCTCGACAATCTTGTCTATCCTCCAAAGGCATTGTCAAATCTAGTTGGGCAAGTTTTAGGTGCTATGGTGTACTTTAAATATTGTTTATGTTGTGTTAGTGTTTTGTGAAACATTCGATCCAAGAGTTAATGGTTCGAAGGTGGTTATTGGTTTTGTCCAAAGGTTCGACGGCTCAAAATGGTGGCTTCTTGTCTCATGAAACAAAGTCAAAGGGGGGTTAGCTTATTAGTGTCGTGTAAGTGGGAAACAAGGATTTCCAAAACGTGTGTAAAATTTAGATGGTGAGGGAGTTGGTTTTCTTGTTTTCGTGTAGTATGGTACGCAAGGGAAAGAAAACAATCGAGCCAAGTGGGCTGTGGAATACTCGGCCCAAAACAAAACAAGAAAGAAAAAGAAATTCGTATGGGCTTGTGAAAATGGTTCGGCCCAAGTGTCTTAGGAAAAATATATACGTGTGGGCTTGTGGTGTGTGCTCGGCCCAATTATGACGGGGTGTCGGTGATTAGTAAAAATGGTGAAATTAATTTCGGTGTTGGAGTCGGTTCGTGAAAACCATAAGTATTTAAACGGTGTCGACATACGTATATATATATATACTTGTATATATACATAGTAATAATAAATTTGTACTAATTAATATATATACACTTATCATTATATATATTAATAATATTTCGGTGTCCAAAAATAGGGTGTCAGGTCGCAAGTGGGAGTTACCGGTGTTAACCTCGTTGGGTGACATCCAAGAGTGACAATCGGGTGACAAAACATAATCGGGTGTCAAACCAACGGTGTTCAAAGCATTCGGGTGTCAAATAAACAGTGTCTCATATAAAAATTTCAAATTAGCCCGTAAAAATAGCTTAGTTTAGAATAGTGTCGATAATTAGCATTAATAAATGACTTGGGATTTTACGGAGTATTACAGTACCCACCCGTTAGATTGGATTCGTCCCGGAATCCAAAGCCGAATCAGTGCTCGGGGTTGTCTCATCAAATAGTTGTGGGTATTTGGCACGCATTTGATCCTCGCGCTCCCATGTGTACTCGGGTCCTCTCTTAGAGTTCCATCTGACCTTAACAATGGGAATGCGACTATGCTTAAGTCGTTTGACCTCCCTATCCATAATCTCAACGGGTTCCTCAATAAAGTTCAACTTATAGTCGATTCTGATTTCTTTCAACGGAATCACAAGTGTTTCATCCGATAAATACTTTTTCAAATTTGACACGTGGAAGGTGTTGTGTACTCTACTGAGTTCCTCAGGTAGTTCAAGTTTGTATGCCACGGGACCGATCCTTTCAATGATCTCGAAGGGTCCAACGTATCTTGGGTTTAACTTTCCACGTTTTCCAAACATAATTATTCCTTTCCAAGGTGATACCTTAAGCATGACCTTGTCTCCAACTTGAAACTCTATTGGTTTCCTTCGCACATCGGCATAACTCTTTTGCCGATCCCTAGCGGCTTGTAATCGTTGCCTAATTTTCACTATTTTCTCAGTGGTTTCAAGAATCAACTCGGGACCTGAGAGTTGTACATCTCCAATCTCAGCCCAACAAACTGGTGATCTACACTTTCTTCCATAAAGTGCCTCAAACGGTGCAGCCTTAATGCTAGCGTGATAACTGTTGTTATATGAGAATTCCGCTAATGGTAGGTGTTTATCCCAGCCTTTTCCAAAATCAATCACACATGCCCTAAGCATGTCTTCCAGGGTTTGTATAGTCCTTTCACTTTGACCATCAGTCTGTGGATGGTAAGCTGTACTCATATCTAACTTAGTTCCCAAGGCTTTCTGTAAGGATCGCCAAAAGTTAGACGTGAGACGGCTGTCTCGGTCGGAGATAATAGAAATCGGCACTCCATGCCAGGAAACTATCTCCTTAAGGTACAAACGTGCAAGTACGTCCATATCATCAGTCTCTTTGATTGGCAAGAAGTGCGCTGACTTCGTGAGACGATCGACAATAACCCAAATTGTGTCCAACCCACTCGATGTCTTGGGTAATTTCGTAATGAAGTCCATTGTAATCCTTTCCCATTTCCACATTGGTAGCTCGGGTTGAACCAAAAGACCGGATGGTTTTTGATGTTCAGCCTTTACTCTTGAGCAGGTCAAACACTTACCGACATACTCTGCAATGTCAGCTTTCATGTTTGGCCACCAATACAACTTCTTTAGATCGTGATACATCTTGTCCGAACCAGGATGAATGGAATATTTAGACTTATGAGACTCGTGCATGATGAGATCTCGTATTCCTTCATACAATGGAATCCAACTTCTGTCCTTGAAACACAGCCTTCCATCTGGTTTCTTGACAAATCCATTCGTGCTTTCTGGCATGCCGTAAATCTTCTCGCGCGGTCTATTCTCTTCTTTAAGGGCCTCAGCTTGAACTTCAAGAATTTGAGACGGAAGTGGCGATCTAATTGTCATACCCAATGACCTAACTCTGAGGGGTCTAAGTCGTTCCTTTCGACTCAAGGCATCTGCTACAACGTTTGCCTTCCCCGGGTGATAGCGGATTTCACAATCATAGTCACTTAGCAACTCTAGCCATCGACGTTGCCTCATGTTCAACTCCTTTTGATCTAAAATGTGCTGAAGACTCTTGTGATCGGTGAAAACCGTACACTTGGTTCCATATAGGTAGTGTCTCCAGATCTTAAGAGCAAATACTACCGCTCCCAATTCTAGATCATGAGTAGTGTAGTTCTCCTCGTGGGGTTTAACTTGTCTAGAAGCGTAAGCAATTACTTTCAGTCTCTGCATCAACACGGAACCCAAACCTTGGATTGATGCGTCACAATATACCACGAAGTCCTCACTTCCTTCGGGTAGTGCTAATATCGGTGCTTCACAAAGCTTCTGCTTCAAAAACTGAAATGTCGATTCTTGTTCTTCTCCCCATTCAAACTTCTTCTTCTTCTGTGTTAACTCAGTCAAAGGTTTAGCAATCCTTGAAAAACCTTCAATAAACCTTCGATAGTATCCGGCAAGACCTAAAAATTGGCGTATCTCAGTAGGACTCGTTGGTGACGCCCAATTTTTAACAGCTTCGATCTTGGCGGGATCAACATGAATACCCTTACTGTCGATAACGTGCCCAAGAAATTGTACCTTCTCAATCCAAAAATCACACTTGGAAAATTTGGCGTATAATTTCTCTTCTCTGAGCAGTGTTAGTATAGCTTTCAAGTGTTCTGTGTGCTCTTCCTTACTACGTGAATAAATAAGGATATCATCGATGAATACAATCACAAACTTATCCAAATAGGGTTTGCACACTCGGTTCAATAAGTCCATAAATACAGCGGGTGCATTTGTTAGACCGAATGGCATTACTTGGAATTGGTAGTGACCATATCTTGTCCTGAAAGCCGTCTTAGGGATGTCTTCTTCCCTAACTCTTAGTTGGTGATAACCTGATCTCAAATCAATCTTCGAGTAGACACTCGATCCTTGTAGTTGATCAAACAAATCGTCAATTCTTGGCAACGGATATCGATTCTTAACCGTAAGTTTGTTCAACTCGCGATAATCAATACACATCCTGAAGGTTCCATCCTTCTTCTTTACAAACAACACCGGGGCTCCCCACGGTGATGAACTAGGACGAATAAATCCTTTATCCGACAATTCTTCCAATTGCCCAGATAACTCCTTCATTTCCGACGGCGCTAGCCTATAGGGTGCTCGTGCTACGGGTGCTGCTCCTGGCATCAAGTCAATTTGAAATTTCACTTGTCGAGTCGGCCGAAGGCCAGGCAAGTCCTCAGGGAAAACTTCTGGAAAGTTCCTGACTACTGGCACATCCTCGAGTCGCTTCTCTTCCGACTTCTTCTCGATGACTTGAGCCAAAAAGACTTAACATCCTCGTTCGATGTACTTCACAACCTTGACGCAAGAAACGATGCTTAGGCGTGTCTTACTTTGCTCTCCGCGAACTATCAGGGTTTCGTCATTCAGGGGGATGTGAACGAACTTTTCGTCACAAATGATCTTAGCGCGGTTCTCGGATAACCAATCCATTCCTACAACGACGTCGAAACTACCAAGTCTAATAGGCATAAGGTCAATGACAAATGGGGTGTCTAATAGTCGTAGGGTGCAACCTCGGAGTATAGTGTTAGTGCTCACTAGCTTTCCATCGGCTAGTTCAATCTCATACGTGGTGTCTAGTTGGGTGGGTGTAATATTAAGCAGGGGTGCAAGAGAAACAGATACGAAACTTTGATCGGCTCCGGAATCAAATAAAACTTTAACGAGGCGGTTGTTTAGAAAGAACGTACCCGTGACTACGTTCGGATCTTGCTGGACGTTTCCATCTCCCAGCACGTATGCTCTCCCACGTGCATTGTTGTCCTTATTTAGGCACTGACGCCTGTAGTGTCCTTTCTCTCAACAAGCATGGCATACTACAGCCACGGGTTGCAAGTTAGCTCCTGTAGCCTTGCAATCTTTTGTCTTATGTCCAGTCCTTGAACATTTCCCACACTTGGCATAGTAGGGTCCATTGTGATGCATCTTACACTTGTCACAAAATGGAAGGGGTCTAGCATACCTAGCATCCTTAACTGATGCGGCGACATAAGCTCTGACAGCTTCCTGTCGTCGGTTCTGTTGGTTGTGGTGGGTGTTCCTGTCATGGTGATAGTTACGGTTGGGGTTACGATTGTTGTTGTTGTTGTTGTTGTTGTTGTTGTTGTTGTTGTTGTTGTTGTTTGTCCTTTGATCATCAAACTTCCTTTTGTGATCGTTGTTCCCCTGAGCAGAGTTACGCTTAATCTCCCGGTCTAGAAGTCTTTGGGCAATAGACATTGCTTCATCCAAAGATTGAGGCTTAGACGAGGTGACGTTTCCCTCAATGCTCCTGGGTAATCCTTCAATGTACCTTTCCAACAACTTTTCCAAATCGGGAACCTTTGAAGGGCAAAGTGTGGCAAGCTCCTGAAATCTCCTATCATAAGCCCTGAGATCATTCCCTTTCACAACCAACGTGTGAAACTCATCTTCTAACTTCTTGATCTCGCCTCTAGGGCAGAACTTCTTCAACATCTTCTCCTTAAAGGCAGCCCAGGTAATCTGATAGGCCTCTTCCACACCTATCTTCTGAGCAGTTGCATTCCACCAAGACAACGCGTCTTCCAACAAAGTTCCAGTAGCAAATGAGACTCTGCTTTCAGCGGCGCAACCGCTTCTCACAAACACAGTCTCAGTTCGCTCAAACCATCGAGCAAGCTCTGTTACTCCTTCAGTTCCTTTGAAGTGAGATGGTTTACAAGCTATGAAGTCCTTATAGGTGCACTTTCGAGTCGCAGCAGACTCGCTCTCAGCAGTGGCTCGGTTATTGCTACTAGTTCGTGCCATTGCAGCAGCCTGCTCTTCTAAAGCTGCAGCAACACTGTCGGCAACCAACTTTCTGATAGCAGCCTGGGTCATAGCGGGTGACGAGGTAGCAGTAGCGGTTTTCCTTGGGGCCATAACTCTATAAAATCGCAAGTGCATAAGTACAAATCCCAAACATCAATAACAAGAGAAATAGTGTAGCCAAACTCGTAATAGTCGAGATCATCACAAAGTACATATCTAAACCACACCATAAATACATACATCAACATAAACCATATCATTCATAAATAAACATCACGACATGTAACAACACACATGGAAATTATAATGAATCTCGATATGGGAGCATAATAAAAGATCAAACAACTAGAACATCATAAATCAATATCAATATGTTACAATCATAACCAACATAGAGTTTTAATAATTTTGAATTCATTGTTACAAAACAATAAGATACAACAATTATTAATGCCACAGGCGGCAAGTTAAGATGTCTCTGTAAGTAATGACATGTCATAGATCTATGAAGGTCCAGGTGCGCCTCCTGATCTCCTCTCCAGCTCTCTGATGATCCTGATCATCTCTAACATCTCCAAATCCCTGGATCTCTCACGGGCCTGAATCTCCTCAATAGTGGCTGAAAGTGTGTGGATGGTAGAACTAGATGCGGCTAACTCCTGTGTCTGATGCTCGAGCATCTCCTGTGTGATGGCCGCAATTGCTCTCAAATCCTCTATCTCATGCCTCTGAACATCTAGTCGATGACCAAACTCGGTGATGGTAGCCTGTGCCTCCTCGATCTCTGTCCCCATCATCTCAAATACCATCTCTAAAGCTGTCCTATGTACCACGAGGTTCGTGACCTCCTCCTGCATACACTCTATCCTCTCCAAGGATATATCCTCAATAACGCTCAACAACTCATCGAGACGATCCTCATGTCTCACTAATCTAGCAGCCAAAAGAGGGATAGTATGGTGTATCGGCTCCCCAGTGACCGGTAACACCGCTGAAGAGCCATCTCCAAGCTCAGCAGCCCTAGGCGATCCCTCAACCAATCTCCATCTACGTATGTAGTCTAACAAAAATAACCATCGACGAGCATCAACCAATCTATGAATGCTGGGTGAGGTGGGGGTCTCAGTGGGAGCAGGTGATGGTACAGGTGATGTAGCAGGTGATGGTATCGGTACAGTCGTAGTCTGTGAGTAGAAAACTGTAGGTGGTGGCATGGGTGGCAAAACCTCAGAGGTGTGGGGTGCGATGTAAGTAGGCAACATGTACGGATATGGCTCAGGTGGGGGTGATACAGGTGATGGTGGAGGTGCTGGTGATGCCACAGGTGTGAGCTCTGGCATAGAAATAGGTGGTAGTACAGATATGGGTGATGGTACAGGTGTAGGTACAGGTGGTGTAATAGTAGAAGCAGGCAAAATACAGACTCGTTTCTGAGCCGTGCATTTGCGGGTATAGTCTCCCTCATGATATTGAAACAACTCTCCGAAAGGCTCAGGCTCATAGGGCTCAAGAATCCTCACTCGCTTGTGCCGACGAATCGGTGCAGGCGGGGATGGTGGTGGATTAGAAGCAGCAGTGTCAGAAGTATCGGAGTCAGAAGACTCGTCATCAGCATCTGAACCGGTGTGGTGACTAGCAGGTGGTGTAGGACGATCATCAGCCGCAAGAAACTGCTGAGATGTCAGGTACTGATCATAAAGGTACTGTCCCTGTGTCATAGGTCCACACACAGGACGAAAAAGAGGATGAATAGCAAAAGAATCAATGGGTGTAGAAGCAACCTCACCCTCCTCAAAGGGCTCAGTATCAGCAGATGGGTCTCTAGATGGAACAGGAGATGGTATAGTAGGTGATACAGGTTGGGTGTCATGGTCAGAATCATGGGTGTCTCGGGTGTCATGGGTGTCATAGTCAGATAAGTCAACAGTAGGGTGAGTGGATGATGCTGGTACGACGTCGTCACTGTCGGACAAAATAATAACCGGGGGCGACATGGTACTGTAATATCCCAAAAATAGCAGTAATATAAGTCATTTAGTCTACATAATGCTACATGCACGGTGATCATAGTGTCATAGTGAGCTAAATGCAATGGGTGCTAAAAATCAAACCTTAAAACATAGCGTTGGCAAGCGCTGGCACGGAGGGCACTTCGGTGATAAATAGTTTGTTTAAAAATTCGGTGAGGTTATAGTCCAATGTTTTGAAAAATCATTTGGTTCTCTATAACCATGTCTCTGATACCAATCTGTAACACCCCGAAAATTTGATAAGCAGCGGAAGTCTAATCGGGGTCATTACAGTTTAGTACACAGTCATACTCATAGAAAACAATTCAAAAGATAGTCAATATCATTCCATGAAAACTCAAATATTCAGAGTTACAAACATTTTTCCTAAATGTTAATTGTTTAGCAAAGGAGATGATGAGTTTGTAAGGAATGATATAAATTATTGAAATCAAAAGGGAGGTCCCGTGCCCTTTGCCAGCTCCGTGCCGTCATGCTTGCTAATTTCCTGAGATAAACATGCTTAAAAAGTCAACACAAAGGTTGAGTGAATCCATAGTAGTTTAAATAGTAATAGTGTGAACACAAGTCAAGCATTTGAAATAAACAAGCCAAGATAGACAGGTCTTGACTAATCGGGTGAAATATTGCTCCTAAGCCTCACGAAATGCAAGCCTTAACATTGATTTGACATATCATAAAGATAATAACAATCATCTACACCACAGCGGATGTAAATGACAAGGGGCCCTCGATGACAGGAAATGTGCCAAATTTCCATAATACCTCGAATATAGCACACCTCTTGCCAAGTGATCACCTTGACAGAGGCGGGCTGCCATTCCAATAGATCTATCAACTATATTCGCGCTCACTCGCAAGTGATTAAGGTTCGTGATATGAGGGACTTGTAGCACAGGTGTCAACTTTGGCAATATCAGGTGATAACAGCATACAGAAAAATTCTTGTGTTCGATTTATAGCATGTATCTCCCCACGGGGTTTAAAAACAACAATTAAAAATGTGGGACCATGAACTCACCTGAAAGGTGCGTAATCACAATGGTGCTCAAAAGTGATGGTGTATTGCTATGACTAGCAATGAAATTCCTCCGACTTGCGACCTAAATAATACATTGTAATCGGTGTTTTAGATTCGTGTTGTAAATGACATGTGGTATGTCACGTGTACGGTGATATCCGTTCGGGTGTCTTAATATATTCCAAAATAACTTCACATAGTTATTTGTAACGTTGTTACGAACCGGTGTTCGATAAATGTTAATTAGTTTGTGAAAATAATATTGTTTAAAAATATTTATAATTAAATATTTTTAGTAAAGTTGTATATATATATATATATATATATATATATATATATATATATATATATATATATATATATATATATATATATATATTTTTTAAATTACAAAAATATATATGTATTTATATAAAAATCAAATTATATGAAATAATTAATTATAAAATACCATTGTCACATTTAACCTTTAACTTTACAAATTTACACTTTTTACCCTTCGGTTAAAAATAATTACAATATAGTCCCTTTGAACTTTTTACATTTTATTCCTTATCTTTGGCCAAATGACAATTTCTACCCTCGATTTTCAAAAGAATTCGGTATTTGTCAAAGTTAGTTCGATAGTTTGTGATTTTGTCGGTTTTAGTCCCTTAACGGAAACTTTTGCAAAAATAGTCCTTGATTTAGTTTTTGAAAACCAAACTTTTTATTTCAACCTAAGTAGCATTTAAAACTTGTAAAAATACTTAAATTTGGTTTTTATGCTCCTCGTTAAATTTCAAGTTTTGAAACCGAAAATCTCATTTGAAATATAAATTGGGTTCGTTAGCCCATTCTAGGCCCAAACGATGTTTAGTTTGTTTAAAAAAAATAGGTTCGACTAAGGTTTGGTTTTGGTCTAGTTTTCGTAGTATAAGATTGTGTATGGCTTGCATGTTACGTCGATTTGGTTAAGCTTAAGTCGAGGTTTTAGGGTGTCGAAGAAAATATATATGTTGTACGTGTAAAAACGAAGTGGTGTGATAAGGCGAAAAATGATCAGTTTTTAGGGGGTCATTTAAGCCCGAATTCGAATTTATTTGATCAAATATTGCCCTAAATCGTTCCTTTTGTGATTTTAGGTACTTTGGGAGTGAAATCTGGAAAAGGAAGCAATTCGGACGTTTTTGGAGCATAAAAGTGAAGAAAACGCCATAGTCTTAATTTTCCATGCTGGGAACAGTAGGTGACGGCGTCAAGGGTAATTTCCTGACGGCGTCAAGAGAAAAATTCCATGACGGTCCAGAAGAGATTTGACGGCGTCATGAAGGTAGGGCGTCAAGAGTAAAAGTCATGACGGCCTGGAAATGATTAAGTCTTGACGGCGTCAAATGTAGATCAAGGCAGTCCGAGAATAGTTTTGGCGGCGAGGTGACGGCGTCACAAGATTTGTCTTGACGCCGTTAGACCCCTTTTCCTATATATAGTTTTCTAATTTTTCACATTTAGGAGGAGAAGTTTTGGGAGAAACCCTAAGTACGATTTTGGTGTAACTTTACAGATTTTTCAAGGGTTCCAACCCCTTGATACCTTGCATGTGTAATCAAGATAAGTGTTCTTTTAATTCAATCAATATGTCTATGTGTTGGTTGTCTATATCTTGTTCTTGTCTTAATTCCACTATGCTAGGCTAGATCCATCTTGTGTTTGCTTAGATCTAATGAAACCTAGATGTTAATTATGTGTTGATTACTTGTTTATTCTTGTTTTGGATGAATGATTTATATGTTAGGCTTAAGAAAACTGGCAGATCTCCAATTGGTAACATGCTTGAACGTCTTAAGAAACATGAACCGACGCGCACTAGGTCTTTATTGGTTGTATTTAATGCATGAGCCACTGTTTACAATCCCTATAGTTGTGCTGGGCATGGTGTAGGAGGAGATAAGAGCTCATAGAATTGGGGAGTTAAGTGTGCCACCCCATGAATGGTATTAAGGAATACGATCCGTCATCCATACAATTATAACAAGTAATTAACGTGTAAAAGATGTCTAGGGAGTAGTGAAATCTAGGTAAACACATTTTCTCCAATTACTGCTCACAACCTTAGTATAAATTAGTTTATTTTCATTTTTAGTATTTTATTTTGATTGCATCTTAGTATTGGGTTAGTTGAATAGCAACTAATTCCGCCCAAATCCTTCAAACCCGAGAATTTTACTTGCTTTCCATAAAATATAAAAACACAAAAATAATCATCCCTCACCTTTAGAACTAGTATTTAGGCTTTCTAATCCTAGCGACACTATTCCTAAGCTGAACGATCAATCCCCCGGTACTTGTCACTATACTATACTACAACGATCAGGTACACTGCCTGGTGGGGGTTGTAAGCTTCTCGGGATCCCTCGAGAGGTAAAGCCTGTTGCGATTTCCACGCATCAAGTTTTTGGCGCCGCAGCCTGGGGAATAGTTATTGTCTAGGTTAGAATTTCTTCTTATTAGGTCTACTTGCTAGATTCCTTTCTAGTAAGATTTTATTTTTATTTTTAGGTTTTCTTTAGTCTATCTCATTTCTTTGTGTCTTTGTTCGTAACTCTTCACCACCTGCCATCATGACAAATGACGAATCCCTTAACCTTAGGATCACTAGGAGTCGTAGTTCCACTCGAAACCTTGTCTTGCCTTATGCGGAACCCGAAAGAGAAATGCATAGATTGAGACAATATCACTCAACTTCTGAACCATCTAGCGTTGCCATCGATTTTGATGCACCTCTTTCTGAAGAAAATTCAAAAAATCATGTCACAACCCCTAGCTCCCAACCCAACGACGAGATGAGTACCCCTGCAACCCCCATTCCTAAGCGCCTTAAGGACTACTCCTCCCCAACCTCTCGTGGCTTCTCAAACGCCATTGTCTACCCAAACGAACACACCAACGAGGTCTTCCATGCAAACGATGTTTGGCTTGTCCAGAGTGTGTGTAAGTTTTGCGGATTAGATGAGGATGATCCAATCCAACACATCAAAGATTTCCTAAAAATTGTAGACACCCTCCATACGGATGGGGCTACTAGAGACACATCCCGATTGCGATTCTTTCCTTTCACCCTATATGAAAAAGCCCAAGAATGGTATGACAAACTCCCTTCTGAATCTATTTTCACATGGGAGCAACTCATATCCAAGTTCTATGAGAAGTTCTTTCCACCTAGAAAAACCTCAGCGTTTAGAGACAGGATCCTCCGTTTCCGAAAAGGGAAGGACGAACCCTTCCATAAATCGTGGATTAGATTCAAAGATTTAATAAGACAAGTTCCCCATCATGGCATTGAGCTTTGGCTCTTGGTCCAAATCTTCTATGATAATATCTCCTCTAACGATCGAAACGGAATTAACCAATCTAGAAAAGGGAGATTGGCCAACCTTAGTGCCGAAGAAGGATGGGATAGGATTGAAGAATATGCTCAAGACCAGGATGACACTTGGGATGAACCTGAGTCGACTGTCAGCATTTCTGAAATCACTTCTGATCGATTGAGAAGAATTCACAAAAGAGTGGAATACCTAGCTGGATCGCAGATACCTAAACAACTCTCGAATCCTTACCTAATCTGTGATTACTGTGGGGGCCCGCATGAGGTAGAAGAATGCGGAGGAGCAGCCACAACTGAACATGCATGCTTGTCAGGAGGGGACATTTATGCTGATCCCTCCCTTTTGCCTTTTTACCAAAATGACGATTGCACCCTTTGGGGAAATTTGGTAAAGAGAAGAGAAGGGGAGGAAGGCCCTGAATTCAAAATCAGGAGCAATTTTGAAAATGTCCTTGGTCGCTTCACTCAAGAAAAAAGCTTGCAAATGAAAGGTCTTAATGAGCTTTTCGACGAGCAGCAGGAGGATATTGGAGAATTTTTCAATAAGCTTAACTCTGCCCTAGATAATCTTGAAACGCCATCAGTAAGCAAAAAAGACCCCATGCTCGCGATAACCACTCGAGCTGGAACAACAACCAAGGACCCTCCTTACCCAAACTCATCTCCCATCACCCCCGATCCAAACAAACCTGGGGAGGAGGAAGAGGAGGATGTCGGCGGTAATACCCCCGACCAACCGCCCTTGACGACCCCTTCCCCATCAACCCTGCCTAACCAACCTGTGAGAATTCCGTTTCCGTCCCGATTAAGGAACCAGAAAACTGAGAATGATAACAAGAGATTCTTGTCTTACCTAAAAGACTCGGTTGTCACCATACCTCTCCTTGATGCTTGCTATCACATGCCAAAGTATAGCACATACTTTAAAAAACTACTTGCTAACCGGAAGAAACTCGAGGGTCTTGTGACCCTGGGGGAAGAATGCTCAGTGGTGACCCACCGAGGGCTACCAAAAAAAGGTAGACGATCCGGGCAGCTTCACCTTGCCTTGCTCCATAGGACCTCTATCAATCAAGAATGCTCTTGCCGATTTGGGAGCGAGTATCAATCTCATGCCTCACTTTATGTTCCGTAAACTAGGATACTCTGGATTGAAGTCTACCCGTATGAACATCCAACTAGCCGATAGATCGGTCAAGTACCCCGTAGGGATATGCGAGAATGTGCTAGTCAAAGTTGGGAAATTCAAATTCCCGGTCGACTTCGTAATCCTGGATATGGAGGAGGATGACTTGGTACCCATCATCTTAGGTAGACCATTTCTTGCTACCACTCGTGCAGTCATCGATGTCTATGATGGCAAATTAACCTTACGAGTGGGAGATGATAGCACAACCTTCGACATTAAGGATTCTATGGACCTCTCCCTCGAAGCAGCCAACCGGCTCTATTTTATCGGGGAGGGAGATGAACTCACAGATGTCATTGATAGCTGTGTCGATGAACAGATCGATGAAGGCTGGCTACGGGACGAGAGTTTTCTGCCTTTGCTAGAGGTAGAAAAGATGGAGGATGTTAGTGCAGTCTCCTTCTACCCCAGACAAGAGGCAACGGAGCATCTCGAGCTCCGAAAACCCGAAAACAAGCTCAAACCTTCTATTATCGAACCTCCTGATGTAGATCTTAAAGAGCTTCCTAACCATTTGGAGTATGCCTTCCTTCAGGGAGAGGATCAACTCCCGGTAATCATAAACTCTTCCTTGGAACATGAACAAAAAGGTAAACTCTTAGAGGTCCTGAAAAAAATACAAGGGGGTACTCGCATGGAGTGTGGCCGACATTAAGGGGATTGACTCAACTTTTTGCACACATAAGATTCTCATGGAAGAAGATTATAAACCTACCGTGCAACCCCAGAGGTGCGTGAACCCTAACATTAAGGAAGTAGTGAAGAAAGAAGTCATAAAACTTTTGGATGCAGGAATGATTTACCCGATCTCGGATAGCCCATGGGTCAGTCCTGTGCAGGTTGTACCTAAAAAGGGTGGAATGACTGTAGTTAAGAATGACAAGGGTGAGATGGTGCCCCAGAGAACAGTCACTGGATGGCGGGTATGCATCGACTATCGAAAGCTCAATGATGCCACGAGGAAAGATCACTTTCCCTTACCATTCATTGATCAGATGTTAGAGAGATTATCTGGACACGAGTACTATTGCTTCTTGGATGGATTCTCTGGATATTTTCAGATTCCCATAGCACCTGAGGACCAAGAAAAGACCACGTTTACCTGCCCTTATGGAACATTTACCTGCAAAAGGATGCCTTTTGGGCTATGTAATGCCCCCGCCACTTTCCAGCGATGCATGACCGCAATCTTTCACGAACTCATGGAAGACAGCATGGAAGTGTTCATGGATGACTTTTCGGTCTTCGGGAACTCCTTCGACCGCTGTCTTGCTAATCTTGAAAAGATGCTTAAACGTTGTGAGGAAACCAACTTGGTGCTAAACTGGGAAAAGTGTCATTTCATGGTAAAAGAAGGGATTGTGTTAGGGCATAAGATCTCAGGGAACGGAATAGAGGTGGACCAAGCTAAAGTTGAAGCTATATCTGAGTTACCATACCCCACGACTGTTAAAGCAATACGCAGCTTC